>NW_014650720.1:821282-841380 GCF_001447265.1 Sturnus vulgaris
CATGTATAATAACATTATTCCCATATATCCTATTGGTATTCCCATGCATGCCAACATTATTCCCATATATAATAACATTATTCCCCATGTACAATAACATGATCCCAGTGTGTCCCAACATTATTCCCAGCTATCCTAATACGCCTTTGGTGCAGAAGGATCCCAGAGGACACATCCCCCAAATCCTGGCTCTCACCTCCGCCGGGCCGCCGCACCCGCACCCCCACGGACATCCTGGCCATGTTCCGCAGCGTGGTGCTTTGCTGGGAGGGAGGGATGGAGGGAGGGGTCAAAACCCACCCAAAATCCGTGGGAAACCACCTTGTCTCGAGTTGCAATCCAGGATGTGCCCAAAAGTGTGTATTCTATCACCAGCTGCTAAAAACCAGCTGGGGCAGTGATCTGATCTCCTTGGAGATATCCTCTGTTAATGTTCCAGCTGTTAAAGCAGCTGGGGCAGTGTTCTTTATCTTTCCCACAGTCCATCCTCCCTCCAGGAGATATCTCCCTTTCATGGGCCATGGAGTCTCAGGGCATGGCTGATAAAATTCCATCATCCCATTGGGAGATGCTCCACCCAGGGGGAGGAGCCAAGCATTTCCTACCCAGATAAAATCTGAGATTTGGAGCATCAGAGCAGCCTTTTTCCACTGGATTCCAGAGGAAAACCAGAGCCTTCCACATCATCCCTGGAGCTTTGGAGGAAAACTGCACCTTCTGCTGGAGCATTGCTCCAGCAGAACCAAATCTGTCACTGCAGGAGGATGCAGCCACCATGGAATGGGACTGCACCAACCCCTGACTGACTGATGGGGTGTCAGCTAAGATTCTCACTCTTCAGTGTTTTGGGTTTGTTCTCTGTAATACTGTATTTCTATTTTAATTTTTCCTAGTAAAGAACTGTTATTCCTGTACCCATAGCTTTGCCTGAGAGCCCCTTAGTTTCAAAATTATAATAATTTGGAGGGAGGGGGTTTACATTCTCAATTTCAAGGAGAGGCTCCTGCCTTTCTTAGCAGAGACCTGTTTTTCAAACCAAGACACGCCCCTAAAAACAGCCTCGGGAGGACAAGGAGAGCGGGGGCAGGGCTGTCCCCACCCAGAACAGGGCAGCTCCAGGGGATGGGATCCTATGGAGCCGTCCCCACCCACCTTGCGTGTCTCGTACAGGGACAGCCCCAGCGAGAACGTGGAGATGAGGAAGATGCAGGCGGCGTAGTAGTAATAGGCATCACACACCCACAGCACCATGCTGAGCACTTGGAACATGTAGAAGGGGTTCAGCACCTGCAACGAAGAGAGAACCCAGGTTTGGGAGCAGAGAGAACCTCTGGGAGTTTACTGGGAGACCTCCTTGGGGTGGGAGAACCTCCCTCAGTCCATCATGGGATTTCCAGGCTCCTGGAAATGGGGAGAGCTTCCCCCCAGCCCAATATAGGATTGCCAAGCTCCCTGGAGGAGGGAAAAACTTCCAGCCCAATATGGAATTTCCAGGTTCCTGGAAATGAGGAGAGCTTCATCCAGGCAATACAGGATTTCCAGGCTCCTGGAAGTGGAGAGAGCTTCCCCAGCCCCAGTGTGAGATTGTCAAGCTCATGGAAATGGGGAGAGCTTCTCCCAGCCCAGTATGGGTTTTCCATGGGTGGAATTTCTCCAGGCTCCTTGGAGGAGCGAAAGCTTGCCCCAGCCCATCACGAGCCTTCTAGGAGCTGTCAGAGGAGAACCCTCTCCTCTTCCCTGGGCCCCTCCCTGGGGCTGGCTTCACCCAAACCCTCCTTCCCCCTGGATTTCCCTACAGATGCTGCTCCCGAGGATGCTCAGCCACCACTGCTACCCACAGGGGCTGCTCCTGTCCCAGCCCAGAGGGTCAGGAAGAGTACCCTCCACGGCTCAGCCTTCTCCCAAAATCCTCTCCTCCCTTCCGCAGAGCCAGGAAAAGCTTCCAGACAGGGAGCAGGGGAGGGATCCATCCTGTGAAAATCCACTTGGAAATCCGCCCAGAACACACCTCCTCCACCAGGAGCCTGGCGTAGGACTTGACAGGCACTTCGATGAGGTTGGGGCCGTAGATCTTCCTCCTGCAAGGAGGGGAGGGACAGGGAGGGAGTTTTATCCTTGGGGAGGGAGAGGGAAGGAGTTTCATCCTTGGGAAAGGAAGGAAGGATTTTTATTCTTGGGAAGGGAGAGGTCAGGAGTTTTATCCTTGGGAAAGGAAAGAGAAGGAGTTTTATCCTTGAGAAAAGACAGAGGAGGAGTTTTATCCTTGTGAAATGAGGGAAGGAGTTTTATCCTTGAGAAAAGACAGAGAAGGAGTTTTATCCTTGAGAAAAGACAGAGAAGACATTTTATCCTTGATAAAAGACACAGAATGAGTTTTATCCTTGGGAAAAGCTGCATTTCCAACCCACGGGCCCCTTGTGCTGCCCAGACCTCCGTGAGGAGCTGGGTTATGCAGAGCAGCCAACCCCAGGAATCCCATCCCACCCAGCAGTTTGGGGTCTGAGAGAAGGAGAGCTGAGGCTCCAGGATTTCCTGCTGCCTGGAAAAGCTCCAGGATTTCCTGCTGCCTGGAAAAGCCCTGTCCCTGCTTCCCAGGAAGCTGCCAGCCCCCACCTGGTGCTGTGCTCCTGCTGGTGCAGCCCGGCCCGGCTCAGGTGCAGCTCTGCGCAGGTCCAGCCCTCGTCCAGGACGCTGGGGAGCAAAGGAGAACAGGGAAGGCGAGTGAGAGCCAGCGAGAACAGATTATGGCCAAGGGCTGGGGACAAACCCAGCCCTTCAGAAAGGGACAGTGCCCCTTCTCTGGCCCCCTTCCCTGGCCATGTCCCCTGGCCCTGTCCCCTGGTCTCTCTGCAGCCTGCAGCTGCCAAGGGAAGGCAACAAAAGCAGCTCAGTCCGAGTGCCCAGCTCTGCCAAACCGCCCTGGCCAGCTGCCCGTGCCTGGGAATGTCCCAAGGGCACTGGGGGTGGCTCTGAAGGCCAGCGAGTGCCAAGAGTGATGCCTCAGGATTTTAGATTTTATGTTTTTTATGTATTTCTAATCCTGCAGTTCTTCACTGTATAACTCTAAACTCCACATACTAAACTTCAGTGTCAGCTGCTGCTCTCCCACTGAGGTCAGACATAACAATTCCTCTCCAGGCAGGGGGGGCAGGAGGGTCCGGGGGGAGCTGGGAATGCCGGGAATGCCGGGATCGGGGAATACCTGACTCTGCAGAAGGCCTGCCGCCGCTCCAGCCACACGTAGCGCATTCCCTGGAACAGGTAATACCTCAGGATGCTCTTCTGCCAGACAGGGATGGGAAAACCAGGCATGCATGAGACGGGTGTCCAGGGTCAGGGAGAGGCCTTGGAGGTGGGGAAGGTGCTGGTGCCACCTCGTCCTTGTCGTGGAGCTGGACGGTGTCACGGCTCTCGTCCTCATCTGGCACTGTGACGGTGACGCTGCTGCTGCGGTCCTGCTGGGCCCCGGGGAGGTGCTCCAGGCTGCTCAGGGGGGAGCTGGGGTCAGCCACGGTGCCCCTGAGCCAGGGGACACCCGGGCACAGCCACTGTCCCTCAGAGCCGGGGGGCACTCGGGCACGGCCACCCCTCCTTCAGAGCCAGGGGACACCCAGGATCAGCCCCTGCCCTGCCACTGTCCCCCAGAGCCAGGGGACACTCGGGCACAGCCACCCCCCCCTCAGAACCAGGAGCGGCTCCCAGACCCTGCAGGGACAGAGCCTGGCTCACCCGGCCTCGCCCAGCGGCTCCGTCAGCACCTTGGTGGTGAAGCACTGTCCAAAACGGTCCTGAAACACAGGGATGGGCTGGCAGGGAAAACTGGGAGCACCCAGGGCATTCCCAGCTCCTTCCAGAGGCCCAGGAGCGTGGGAATGGCCTGGCCACCCGCACAAGATGGTGGCTGAGGTTTGGGGACAGTGAAGAGAAATTCCAAGCCAAGTAGGATGGGATGGAAGGGGAAAATGTGTAGTTATTTTAGGAATAGTAACAACTCCTGGAATGGGACAATTCTAGGAATTATAATAATAATTATAAATTCCTGGATAATCCGATGCTTGAGGGAAGGAGATACCAGACACTGGCAGGAGGACAAGGAGAGGGAACATTCCCAGGGTCCTGCTGGGAACCCGGGGCGGAGCCCAACCCCAGACCCACAGAATCCAACCCCAGACCCACAGAGTCCAACCCGGGATTCACAAAATCCAACCCCGGATTGGCAGAATCCAAACCCAGACCCACAGAATCCAACCCTGGACCCACAGAATCCACCTGGATCCTCAGAACCCCAGCCTGGGAATGCGGGTCGGGGTCCCATGGGACTCACCCTGATGATGACCCAGTCTGCCTGGCCCAGGGCGCAGGGCTCGCACTTGGCCTGCACCTCCAGGCTCGGCTTCCAGTGGAAGAGCAGCAGGAGCAGCCCTGCACTCAGCACGGAGCCCGCATGGCACAGCAGCACCCGCCACGTCCTGCGCTGGTAGCCCGTGACCTCCTGGAGGAGAGGGAACCCCTGGGAATCACTGGGAATCACTCACCTGCACCCAGCTGCTCAGTCACAAAATCAGCTCAAACTGATTACCAACCATTAAACCCCAAATTCCCAAAATCCCGGCCTGACCAGGCAGGGATGACCAAGGGGGTGGAAAAGCAGCACTGGGGGTGTGGGAAGCACCGGGATTCGGTGTGGGAGACCACCCCAGCCCGGACCTACCATTCGGGTCGGGTCCGTGTCCGGCTGCAGCGTCCCGTAGCCCGGGCGCCGGGCCCCCAGCAGCCGGCTGCTGTCTGCAAATCCACAAAAAACATGGAGAAGGCTCAGCAGAGGGGCTGGCTATCCCCGGGGACGGGCTCCTGACGATGCCATCCCGGGTCAGTCCCAGCAGGAGGTGGTGGCTCCTGGCCCATCCAGCCGGGATTGCCACCCTGTCATCCTCCCGGGCACGTGATGGTCACGGGGACGACGCCGGAGCAGCCCCCGGATTTCTGGCGTTACCCTAGCAGCTCAGCGGGCACGGGAAGGGAGCAGAGCTGGGCTGGAGCCAGGCCAGCTCTCCCTGACACTTTTCCAGCTCGTTTGCTCCTTGTTTGCTCCCTAGGTTTGCTCCTGGTGGCCAAAAAATTGGCATTTCCCGGTTTTAACCATGCTCCAATTCCCGCCGGGCTCTGCTGCACCCCAAAGCCCAACCTTGGAAATTGAGATCAGGAATCACCCCCGGGATCATCCCTGGGATCCCCCCAGGTGGGATCTCAACCATCACCCTCCGTGCCTGAAGCTGAACCTGCTCATTCCCTAAATCCAGGATTGATTAGGAGTCACTCAATCTGCTCATTCCCTAAATCCAGAATGGAATGGGAGTCACTGAATCTGCTCACTCCCTAAATCCAGAATGGAATTGGAGTCACTGAACCTGCTCATTCCCAGAATCCAGGATGGAATAGGAGTCACGGCATTCCCAAGGCTGAGATCGCAGATCAGCAGTGGGGAGGCAACACGTGGCACAAGCACAGAGCCAGGAGCTGTTCCCACTCCTGAAACACGTGGATATTTCTTGCCTGGGCCAGGGTTGGCTTCCAGGAGGCCACCGAGAGTGGCTCAAGGACTTACACTGGAAAAACCGCCCCGGCTGGATTCCTGCTGCTCCCTGTCTGACCCCAAAGCTCCTCTGCAGGGGATAAAAGCTGCTCCTTAAAACCATTCCCTATGGTGGGGGGGATCCATGTCCAGCTCCCGCAGCTGGTGGCGCTCCATGAGATAAGTTTGGAGGGGAGGAATTGGGGGATGAGCCTAAGGGATGGTTCAGTAAAACAAAAGCTGTCGAAGGGGCCAAGAAAAGGAAGGGAGGGGTTAGCTGTCACCAGTACCAGCCTCAAATTCTGCAAAGAGTGGGAATTCCAGCTGCAGGGACACCGGGAGTTCTGCCCTTCCCAAGGACGGGGCAGGGGGTCTCACACAAGGGCTTTTCCCGAGGTGTGCAGGAGAGGGAGAAAGTATCCAAACAACCTGAAAACAGCCCAATTCCCTTCCCGGAGCCTCTGAGTAATGGGAAGCCCCTAAGTGAATTATCCTGTCTTTTCTGGGAGGAACCAAGTGGCTCTGCACCCGTGGGATTCCGGCCCCATCTCCGAGATTCCAGCCCCGTCCCCGTAGGGATTCTAGCCCTGTGGAATTCCAGCTCAGTTCTTGTGGGATTCCTACCCTCCCGCTCCCATCCCGGCTGTTCCTAAAGCCCGGCAGGTGAGGAAAAGCCCCGGCACTGACTCACCCCACCGCATCCTGTCGAGAGCGCTCCCGGTGGGGATGGGATCGGCCAGGAAGGGATGTATCAGAATGGGATCAGTCGGGAAGGGATCGGTTGGGAAAGGGTCAGGAAGGCTGGGATCTGTCAGGGTGGGATGGGCCGGGAAAGGATCGGACCGGCAGCGCCGCCATCCCCGGCTCCCCCGCGGCCGTGCCCGGCTCCGCCGCAGCCGCGCTCCCGGCACCGAGGCCACTCCTTGTCGGCAAACACGGCGCGGGGGGTCCGGGATGTGCCTTCTCCGCCTCCGGATCCCGGGAATTTCCCCGGAACCCTGCACAGAGCTCTGCTCTCTGCTTCCCTCTCCACCGCTAAAACAGGGATTAGGAGCAGGAGAACGGCCAGGACAGGCTGGAATCCCGGAGAGGGCTCAGGATGCACCAGCCCGGCTTGTCCGGGGAAGACGAGAGCCAAGATCCCGCAATGATGATGGATTTGCACGGCCAAAATCCCACCTGGAATGCCCCACAGCTGCCTGGCTCTGAGTCCAGGCCCTGCCCTGTCCTGTCGGGAGGAAGTTTGGGAAGAGACGGCTCTGGATGCTCCCACACCCACTGCACATCCTGGCAGGAGGGATGAACCTTCCGACTCCGGAGCGCAGTGCTGGAGGCTGGGATGGGATCGGGATCCAAGAACTGGCTGGGGATCAGCTGGGGAAGCCAGGTCCTCGTCCCAGGATTTGGATCTGGGTCAGAGTCCTGTCCCCAGCTAAGGTGCCCACGGAAAAGTCGGATGCTGCTACCAGAGACTTCTCCGGCAGCTCCCCCAGCCACCCTGGCCCTTCCCAAGCCCCTCTCTGGAAGCAAACAAACCCCACGGGGGCTTAGAGACCTCTCACTGCTCCCATGGCTCCTGCTGGATGGTTCCTGGGCAGCACCATCCATCTGTCCATCCAGGGATCCACCCCTCCATGGATCCATCCACCCACCCACATGGGCTGGAAGCTGCACACAGGATCAGGAAACGCCATCCATGGAAGTTTCCGTTCCAATCACTGCATTTGGGGCATCCAACCACTGGTGCTGACAAGGCCAATCCAGGCCCTTGGAGATGGGGACACAGAAAATCAGGACAAGGCAAAAGCCAGGAGGCAGAGACAACGTAAGGAAGTGTTTGGGCATGGAGGGTGAGACTGCACCCAGGAGGAACTTCCAGAGCCTTCAGGCTCTGGGATGGGAGATCCTGCGACTGAGCATGGGGCTGGGATGAGATTCTGGTGACTCTCCTGCCCTTCCCACAGATCTCATGGGAACCGATCCCAGCCCGCCGGAGCAAACGTGGCTGACCACGGTCGGGTCCTCCCGGTAAAATGGCCCAAGGCTGTGCTGAAGGAACAACGGCTGAGATGGGCCTGATCCAAGGTGGGGACATGGGAAAGTGGGATTCAGACTCCCCAGTGCTGGGAAATCCACGCTCAGGCATCAAACCCTTGAGACAGGTGAGGAATAAACTCCCATCAGCACCGGCTGCAGTTTGGGTTTTTGGGAGAGATCCTCAAAGAGGAGCAGGGCAGTGCTGGCTGTGCCGTGTGCCGGTGAGCCAGCTGAGATCCCGGCATTCCAACCCTCCTGGCACAGGGGGAGCTCCCTGGCCCTGACCTCCCCAGCGCCCAAATCCAGCTGCCAACCTGGAGGGAAGTGCCTGGAACATCTCGGCTTGGGGGACACCATGGTGCGAGCGGGAGGACAGGGGGTTCACATCCCAATCCCACATTTCCCCCAGTCTCGGGTAAATAAGGGCTCCTCCCTCCCTTGGGAAAAGGGGGCTGCACTCCCGGCGTTCCCGCTGGGAATGAGGGACCAGGATGGGAACACCTCCAGCAATCCTTAAATGAAGGAGCTCAGGGGAAAAAAGCGGGACTTTGACCCCCGAGTGCTGCGGCTGTGGATCGGGATTGGGATGGGCAAGGGGGATCCCAGGGGATCCAGGGGATCCGAGCGGGGCCACACAGGCATGGAACCCCCGGATCCCCCCACGCCCTGGAAGAAACGTCCGTGCTGAGCGCGGCAAATCCAGCAGGGAAGGGGCGAAGGTCACTGGGCAGCGCCACTCCCCATTCCCTGGAAATGAGAATCCCGGCCTGGACAGATCCTGTTTCCCACCCAGCACCACGTTCCACCATTTATCCACGGAAAAAACCCTGCGATCGCTCCGGGATGGGATCCCAGAGGCGACCCCAAAACCCACCCTGTGCTCCATGACCCCGATGGGAGGGATCCACACGTGGGAAGCAGCTCTGGGAGGGCAGAGGGGATCCAGCTGTGGGGTTTGGGGGAGTTGGGATTTGGAGGGGATAAGGTTTGGAGGATTTGGAGAGTTTGGGGGGTTTGGAGTTTACAGGATTTGGGGTTTGGAGGGTTTGGGGTTCGGAGAGTCTGGGGTTTGGAGGGTTTGGGGGTTTTGGAGGGTTTGGGGGGATTTGAGAGTTTAGGGTTTGGAGAGTTTGGTGTTTGGAGCATTTGGAGCATTCAGGATTTGGGGGGTTTGGAGAGTTTGGCATTTGGGACTTTGGGGTTTGGAGGATTTGGAATTTGGAGCATTAGAGGTTTTGAGGATTTGGGGCATTTGGGATTTGGGGGGTTTGGAGACTTTGGAGTTTGGGGATTTTGGAGGATTTGGGGTTTGAAGCATCCCAAAGCCCCTCCCGGGATTCCTTTCCTCTTCGGATCCACGGCTGCATTCCCAGGGCCAGAATTCCCAAGGGATGTGGAGCCAGGAGATCCCACCCGGAGTCCCGGGATGGGAGAGGGGCCAGGAAACCAGGAAAGAAATTGGGATAAAAATGCGAAATAAAGCAAAATATAAAAGGGAAATACAGCTAAATAAAAAGGGAAGTGGAGCAAAAGAAAAAAAGGGAAGTGGAGTCCAATAAAGTGAAATAAAAGAGAAATGGAACAAAATAAAAAAGCAAAATAAAGTGAAATAAAAGAGAAAAGGAACCAAAAAAGTATAATAAAGCAAAAAAACCCAAAGCCAAATTAATTGGAGGAGAAAAATGAAAATAAAAAAACCAAAAGGAAAATAATAAAGAGAAATTAAATGAAAAAACGAACAAAGCAAAAGAAAAAAGCAAAGTAAAGCACAATTAAAAAGCAGAAAAACAAAGTTGGAAACAAAACTACAGCAAAATAATGGTTCCAAATATAAAACAAAAAAGCGAAAGTAAAAAAACAAGCCAGAAAAGAAAGCAAAATAAGGAAGTAAAAAAGCAAAATAAAATGAAATTAAGTCAAATAAAGATGAATAATAAAGAGAATTAAAGCAAAATTAAAAAAAGAAAAATGTAAAATTTTTAAAAAGGCAACAGAAGAAAATAAAATTTTAAAAATAAAGCATAATAAGGCCAATTAAAAGAGCAAAATTTTAGAAGGCAAAATAATAAATCAAAATAAATGGCAATAAATAGGAATATGTGGGAATAAATGGGAGTAAAAGGGAATAAATGGGAATAGATAGGAAAAAATGGCCCTGGATCCGCACCGCTCCCGCCCCCCCCGGGCTGGGCTACAGCGGCCCCGGGAGACCCGGGCGGAGCTTTGGGGGTTCGGGGGGCTCCGGGCCCTCGGGGGGTCCCGGTCCCTGATCCCGACCCCTCATCCCATCCCCGATCCCGATCCCGGTCCCGATGCCGGTTCCTCACCTGAGCTCATGGCGCGGCCCCGCGGCCCCGCGCGCCGCCGGAAAGGGCGGGCCAGGAACGGCGGGGGATGCTGGGAATTGGAGTCCGCACCCCGAAACCGGGCAGCGACCCCGGGAAACGGCGGGGCATGCCGGGAATTGGAGTCTGTACCCCAAAACCGGGGGTGTGACACCTCAGAGGATGCAGGGAACTGGAGTCTGCACCCCAAAACCCGGGGTGTGACACCTCAGAGGATGTAGGGAATTCGGGTCTAGGCCCCAAAACCGGAGCTGTGACACCCCGAGGGGTGCTGGGAATTGGAATCTGCACCCCGGGGGATGCTGGGAATTGGGGTTCGCACCCCAAACCCGGGGTGTGACACCCCGGGAGTGGCGTCCCAGTGACCTCAGTAGGAGCGGCATCACATTTCTGGGAGGTTTGAATTATTCAGACTGAAACTCATGAATTCATCAGCAAAGCTGAAGCAATTCCTTTCTCTCACTCTCAGGACGTGCTCCAAACATCCCAAACTGGAGAAAGCTGGAGGTTAAAATACCAGGGAAAAGAGAAGGATTCGACCCAAAAAATCCCATTTCCTTAGGAGTACAAATCAGGGTCCCAGGGAGGTGGGAAGAGAACACGTCACTCCTGGTGGAACTGGGACCTGGAGGTAAAAAAAATGCACTTGTTCTGGAGAAAAGAGAAGGATTCAACCCCAAAAAGTCCCATTTCAAGATTTGGAGTAAAAATCAGGATGCCATGGGGCAGGACAGGACACCTCACTTCTGGTGGATCCGCTCCTGGGGTTTTGCCCCATCCTGCACCCCGGGAGTTCCAAATCCTCAGTCTGGGGAGTTCAGGCTCCAGGTCCCTCCGCCATTCCTTGTTGCCAGCCAATCCCAGGATTTCCAGAGCCTCCCACCTCCTCCCAGCACCAAGAGGTCTGGGATGGTAAAAGGTTACACAAAGGGAATTAAGAAATGATTAATAAAGGATCAATAAAGGATGGAGTTGTTCTTTACAGCCTTTATTGCAGGTGCACAGGTAACACCTGGCACAGGTAACGCCTTGCTGGAGTTGCCAGGTGTGAGAGTCACTCAGGGTCACTGCAGGGTCACTCTGGGTCACTCAGCCCTCACGCAGCTGCTGCCTTCTGCTTGTAGGTCGCCATCATCTTCTTGATCTCAGCGATGGCTTTGCCGGGGTTCAGCCCCTGCGGGAGGGGTCAGTCAGTGTCTCTGGGGGAGCTCCAGCATCTCCCCTCCCTCCCCCCCCCACCCCTCCTCATCCAAGTGTAGTGAACTTGCAAACCTGCTGCTATTCCACCTTTATCCCCCCTAAACCCTGGAATTCAGCTGGTTCTGTCCTTCCTTTCAAACCCTGGGAGGTCACAGGATGGATCCAAGGCACAATAAAATCACAAATGAGTTCCTACTCAAAGAAATATTTGATACAGCAGGTGCCCAGCACTGTTTCCCAAAACACCGTGCCCTGACCAGGCCATGTCAGTGCCACCATGACCTGTGACCTGTTTCCATGCCAGCCGTGTCAGTGTCACCGTGTCCCCATGCCAGCCCTGGTCCCGTCAGTGCCGTGCCCCGTGCCAGCCGTGCCCCGGCTGTGCCGTACCTTGGGACAGGTGCGGGTGCAGTTCATGATGGTGTGGCAGCGGTACAGGGAGAAGGGATCCTGCAGCTGTGCCAGCCGCTCCTCCGTGAAGTCATCGCGGGAGTCGATCATCCAGCGGTACGCCTGGGGGGACAGCATGGCTGGGACCTCGGCAACACCCGCCAGGCCAGGGTCAGCCTGCCCAGCCAGGGACCTCAGCAACACCCGGCCAGGAACCTCAGCAACACCCTGCTCACCAGGCTGGGTTACAGTGATCCCCTAGGATTTCAGTTTTTCTGATCCTCGCTCTGAACTCCACAGCCTGTCACCTGCTGCTCTCCCGTTTTGGGCAGACAAAACAATTCCCCTGAAACTCAAGGACACCCTACAGCCTCAGGCTCCGAAAAGTACAAACAAAATGAATTGTGGTGAGCAAAGTGAGAGTAAATGACTTCATTACCTGAAGCTTTAATTGGAGGGTTAACCCCTGATATGCAAAGGGACCAAATTTACAATTTTCTGAAAAACTCGTGACCATCTTGGGTGTAACCTCGGAGGCTTTTGACAGCCCATGGTGTGTCTATGGAAGGCCTTCAATAAAGACCCATTTTATTCTCTCAGTCTTGTCTGGCCTCTGTTCTAGGCAGACATTCCAAGCCATCAGCACTGGCCAGGTGACACCAGCCAGGTGACAAAGGGTCCATCCTCACCTGCATGAGCACGGCAGGGCCCAGGTACTTGTCCCCATTCCACCAGTAGCTGGGACAGCTGGTGCTGCAGCAGGCACACAGGATGCACTCGTAGAGCCCGTCCTGTGAGGGGAGTGGACACGGCAGGATGTCACTGCAGGGCAGGTGACACAGGGGCTCCACCCCCCATCAGCCCCTATGTGAGGCAGAGCTGCTGTGGGGCAGCAATTCCTGAGAGGAACAATCCTAACCCTTCCAGACAGGGGCCAGGAACTGCCCCCCATGGTCCTTCCAGCTCAGGCTATTCTACGGATCCAGGACCCACACAATGAACCAGGATCTGGGACAGCAGGGAAAGGGCACAGCCTGGAGAGCAAGGGGAATCTGCTGGGCTGTCCTGCATCCCTGCCCTGGGCTCTCCTGCATCCCTGCCCCTCTCCCTGCCCTGGGATCTCCTGCACTCCCACCTCCTCCCCAGCATGTCCCTGCCAGGACAGGCATGGATTTGTCCCCAGTGAACAGTGGGTGTGCCTGGCAGAGAAGGGAGAGCAAAGTCTGCCCAGCAGCCTCGGGGCCAGCTCAGGGTGCAGCCTGTCCTCGAGGGCACCCTGGGCACAGGAGCAGGGCTGGTGCTGGATCACTTCCCCGTTTTCATGGGCAGGTTTTTTTCCAGGCACAGGAGGAGTTCGGTCCCATGTGGAAGTGACTCAGGCAGCTCTGCTCACTCCTGCTGGAATCATCCTGGACAGGAAACTGAGGAGCTCAGGGTCCCCCGAGCCTCCTTGTGGCCCATCAACTTCTCCCACAGACAGAGCCCAACCTGGCTTAATTCACATTACTGAAAGTTATTTTGAGATGAAAGTTTGAATATAGGAAGATTCCTGGTGCCAGAATTCCCAGCAGCTCTTAACATGCCTTTGGGAAGAGCTGCCAGCACTGAGGGCAGAGCTCCATCTCTGCACTCCAGATCTGATTTTTAACTGCAGCACTCCAAAGGATCGAGGATTTAAAGGAATTTTTGAGCCAAATCCAAGTTTCTCCTGCACACAGGCTGATCCCAAAGGGACAGGAATTCCAGAACAGGGCTCAAGAGCCAGTTTTGTGGGTGTGTTTCCAGGTGTGGCTTCTCAGTTTCCTTGTTCCCACCTGGCTGAGAAAAGGCCTTGGAGGGCAGGAAAGTCCCTTCAGAGCTCCCAGAGGGATCAGGTAAGCTGGGAAGTGGTGCAGAACAAACTGCTGCCTCTGCACAGAGATTCCTGCAGCCTGACCAGCCCTGGGGCTACTATGGGATGTCACTTCCAGTGTTCCCCTGAATGCCCTTTGCTCAGCCTCTCTTCCTGCAGTTCACATTCACTTCTCTCTCAACAAAATGCAGATTTGGTGCCTCTGCAACGGAGCAGGGACAGCCTGAGCTGGTAATCGTGGAATGATTAATCCATCCCAGCAGCTCAGAGGAAAAATCCCTCCTGATCTGCTGCTAATCCCTGTGGCAGCCATAGAAATCCACCCCAAAACTTGGCCACACCATCAGCCTTTCAAAGAGCTCAAAAATATCCCCTCAGAAATCCCCCTGCTCAAGACAGACACCCCAAATCTTGCACTTTAGCTTTTCCCAGGAGCTTTCCAGGCTGCAAAACCCCAGCGAGCTGGGAGCAGGGCCAGACACTCCAGCACAGTCAGGCCTTTCCCCACTGGATTATTCCAGCCTGGAATTTCACAGGGCAGACAGGGGGAATGGGATCAGAGGCCCCTGGCAATCTCACCTCTCTGCCCTGATCCAGCAACCATGGGGTCCTGTCTCCCATCCCAGGGCCCTGTCCCCCATTCTGGGGCCCTGTCCTCCATCCCGAGGCCCTGTCCCTCATTCTGGGGCCCTGTCCTCCATCCTGGAGCACTGTCCCCTATTCCCCATTCTGGGGCCCTGTCCCCCATCCCGGCGACCCTGGCCCCCATTCTGGGATCAGGATTGCAGTGGCTCTGGCAACGGGAAGGTGCCGAGTGCTCAGGTGTGACCCTGGGCTGCTCTGGGAGGGGTTTCAGCACAGGAAATGGCAGTGACCAGCTTCTGGCGGTCCTCGATGGACTGCAGGTACTGCTGCTTGCCCTCCTTGGACTCGTCCTTCTTCTTCAGGTATGGCTCGATGGACTTGTACTGGGCGTAGAAGTTACTCAGGTCCTGGAGCAGGAGAACACAGGTATCTGGTTCTGGGGCTGAGGAGAATCAGGGAATATCCCCAGCTGGATCCACCCCAAAACCCACCCTGCTGCCCAAGCCCTGGGGCCCTGACCCCTCCTTTCAGCCCCACCCTCAGGGCAGAGCCTCTTCCCAGTACCCCACCTAAATCCCCTCCTGGCACAGCTTCACCCCAAATCTACACCTGAACACCCGACCAGGACGTGGCATTCCCTCCCCAAACCGGCCACATTCCAGGCCAGGACAAATTTAGTCACTGGGACCCACCCAAGGGACACTTAGCCCTGACCTTGGTGGCACCTGCCACGCCCTAGTCCCCACCCCAGGCTGTCCCCTAGATGCTCCAGCCCTGACAGGGGCTGCACTCACCGGAACCAGGTCCTTCACCACGTACATGTGGGGCAGGGGGTAGATTTTGGTGACTTTGCTGAGGTCACTGTCGATTTTTTTGATGCAGGCCAGGGTGTTGCCCCCAGCGATGTTCATGGCACAGGACCCACAGATCCCTGAGGGGGAAAAGCAGAGCCAAGTGTGGGATTTTACCTCCTGGCCTCTAAAACGGCCCTGGGCTGTCCTGGAGAAACTCAGCTCGACTCTTCCCAATCCACCAGGATCCCAAAAAACCTCTGCCCAACCTGCCAGGGTCTTGGAAAACACCTTCCCAACCCTCCACGGTCCTCACCTGTCCCAGAAAACCTCCTGGAAGGGCTCTTCCCAACCTTCTGGGATCCTCACTTATCCCAAAAAACCTCACTGTACCAGGGTCCTAACCCATCCCAAAAAATCCCTTCTTGTTCTCTCAGTGTCGTCACCTGTCCTGGAAAACCTCTTCCCAACCTGCCAGGGTCTCAAAAAACTTCTTCCCAATCCACCAGGTTCCCAAAAAGCCCCCTCTCACTCCACCACGGTCATTCCCACAAAACACTAAATGAGAAAAACACTGGAATTTGCCACTGGGGCCAAATATTTTTTAACTTCAACAAGGAAATGAGGTGGCTTGGGTGTGATCCGGGGAGGGAAGAACATCCAGCTCCACTCTCGGGTTTGAAGTGGGAGCCGAGACAGGCGTAAAGTAAATAAAAAATAAAAAAAACCAATAGAACAAAAAAAATGACATTAAAACTTGGGAAACTGCTGCAGCTTCCTCAGCCATAGAATCCCAGGGCTGGCAGGGACCTCTAGGAATCATCCAGTCCAGCCCTGGAGCAGGTGACACTGGAATGTGTCCAGAGGGGTTCGAGAGTCTCCAGAGAAGGAGATCTGGGACCTCCCCTGGGCACTGCCCAACCCCAAAAGCCACAATTCAGCCTGGTTTTGTCCTTCCTTTCCGTGCTGGGAGGTCACAGGATGGATCCAAGCTGTAGTAAACCCACAAAAATGTTGCTACTCACAGAAATAGTGGTCAGAGGAAGTGCCCAGTACCCTTTTTCCTCAAAACCTGGAGTCCAGGCTGAGACTGTTCTTCCTTTCAAACCCTTGGGGGTCACAGGATGGATCCAAGTGACAGCAAACTCACAAAACCCTCACAAACCTTATTCTACCCTTTTTCTCCTCTAAAAGCTGGAGCTGGAGTTCCACTCCAGGGAAAGGAACCTTTTCCAAACGTTCAGCTGGAATTTTGGTGTGTTAATTTGTGGCTGCTGCTCCTTGTCCTGACTCTGGGCACCACTGGGAAGAGCCTGGGACCAAAATCTGGAAATATGTGTGAGGATTGAGGGGATCCCCTTTGTCCTGGGGTGACTTTATGACGTTTGTATCCCCGATCATCTGGTCTGTTTGTGCTGGATATTAAGTCCTACAACTTTAAGACTGGTTCCAGGAGTGAAAAGAGAGAGAAGTGCAGAGTTTGTTATCAGAGATGCACTTACTTCCCTTCATCCTTCACACAGACTGTGCTGTCTGCACTGGACAGCAGCAGAGAACTCTCCTTTGCTTTTCATTAGTTTTTAACATGCTGAAGCAGAGAAGTTCCCTATTCTTTTTTTTTTAATTGTTTAAACCTATTCTAGACTAAAAACCCAAAAGAGCACTAGAAGCTCACACCTACAGCCCACCAAGGTCTGGCCTAGGCCACAACATTTCCCAACTCCAAAAACACTAATGGCAGACTAAGTAAGCTGAGCTGCAACCCACAAAGGAGACTTTCTGAATTTATCACCTCTTTGGAGCGATGAGAAGTTTTACTGTTTAGTATTGTTCATTTCTTTTGTGCTAGAGATTGCTTTACCTATTAAATAAACAATTTTTTCCGCCTCTCTCCGAAGAGATCTTTTCCTAAACCAATTACAAAAGGGGCTGCTTCAATTTGTTTTCTAGAAGAACCCCTTTAAAAGTTTTCTCCCGAATTTGCCCTAAGCCAAAACACCCTCTCAGCCTCCTCATCTCTGGAATAAACAGGCCCCTGGAATAAACAGCTCCCACAGCCTCTCCTCACAAAAGGGGAATAAATAACCCAAATCATCCCTGATATTCAGGAATGGACCCCACTTCTCCCAGGAAGGCAGAAGCTTCTTCCCAGGGAGCTCACCCCAAACTCACCCCAAGGTGAGAGCAGCAGGGGCACAAAAATAGCCCAACAAATGGATGAAATGACACCTCTGACAGTGTCCCAGCGCCTGGCACTGCCACGAGGCTATTCCTCCCACTGCAGAAAGGCTCCCAAGTATTTTCCAGGCAGCTGGGGAGGGGAGCAGGAATGTGAGATCGGGGGTGCCACAGAAGGGGCAGGATGGAACCAGCCCGGCCTGAAAATCTGTCTTGTCCAGGGAAAATATTCAGGACAGTGAATTCCAGCTTGGGAAGAGTTTTGGCTGTCTGGGAGCCCCACTCCGTGTGCAATTCCTGCCCCTGCTGTGCAGATTCCAGAGGAAAAGCTGCCTCGGGAGTGCTGCTTTCCATTCCCATCCCAGCCAAAACATCCCCAGGCACCACCTGCCCTGAGACCGCCCCTGCCTGCAGACCCACCTGTTAATCCAGAGCATTCCAGCCAGGAATGCAACCCCACAGCTCAGCACCCAGCATGACCCTAATCCAGGGTCATTCCAGCCAGGAATGCAACCCCACAGCTCAGCAGCCTCCCTCGCTGCACTCCCATAGCTCAGCACCCAGCATGACCCTAATTTGGGGTTATTCCAGCCAGGAATGCAATCCCACAGCTCAGCACCCAGCATGACCCTAATCCAGGGTCATTCCAGCCAGGAATGCAATCCCACAGCTCAGCACCCAGCATGACCCGTGGATCAGGAGTTTTTCCCAGGGAAAGAAAGTCTGAGAGCAGCCCCAGAGCAGATTTGGAAGCAACCACAACCTCAAACCACCAGTGCCCTTTTCCTCAATCCATCCCTGGCCTTGGCCAAAGGTCCAAGGAGTAGATTCCTGGAGCTGTTCCTCGAAGTCCTGCGTGCTCTCCAGTTCCACCCAGTCTGATTTCGACAGCAGCACTGGCACAGCCCCTGCTCCCATTCCACCCCTGCCCTCTCAGCTTCACCGCTGCAACCTCTCCCTGAATTGCCCCACGCACTGGGAGGCAGCAGATGAACCAGACTGGGAGAGAAACTGGAACAACTGGGAGCTGTGGAAGGAATTACTGATGCTGGCAGCTCAGAACTGTGTAATTACACCCCAACATCAGCTTTACTCCCTGGTTCATTTTGGTGTTTTATCCCCATGGGTGGGAAGGGTTCTGAGGAGTTTTACACCTTGGTTCATTTTGGTGTTTTATCCCCACAGGTGGGAGGGGAGGGGGCTCTGAGCTCTCTGGGGGTCTCACAATCAGCACAGGCAGCATTCCAGGCAGGAATGTCCTGTCCTTACCCTCCCTGCAGGACCTGCGGAAGGTCAGTGTGGAGTCCATCTCATTCTTGATCTTGATCAGGGCGTCGAGCACCATGGGCCCACACCTGCAGCAGAAATCCCAAATCACTGACCCTGCAGAGCCCCTAAACTCAAGGTCTGACCCCTGCACCCACACGCAGCAGAACCTCAAAGGGTTTTCATCAACTGCCATTCATTGTGTCGATCCCAGGGACCAAACAGGGATCTCTGGCTCAGCAGGGCAGCCCAGGGGCAGCGTGGGGGTCAGATTCTCTTGTGCTGATCACTGAGGGTTCAGCCAACTCAAACCCAGTGACCTGTGCTGGCCCTTTTCCCCTCTCTGGGCCAGGCTGTGACAGCCCTGCCTGTCCCTGTGAGTCACGAGGGACAGAGGACCAACACTCGGAGACAATTTCTGTCATTTTACACCCAGGGCACCACCCAGGGATTATTCACCGGGGCAAAGCCACCCCAAAAACAGAGCTGTTGCTCCTGTGGGTTTTGAGTAGGGACTGGGTGGGACTGAGAGCTCTGGGGAAGGGCTTGGGGTGGATTCCTCTGGAGCAGCTCAGGGAAGGGTTTGGGATGGATTCCTCTGGAGTAGCTCAGGGAAGGGTTTGGGGTGGATTCCTCTGGCGGAACTCAGGGAAGGGTTTGGGGTGGATTCTTCTGGAGCAGGTATGGGAAGGGTTTGGGGTGGATTCTTCTGGAGCAGGTATGGGAAGGGTTTGGGGTGGATTCTTCTGGAGGAGTTCCTGGAAGGGTTTGGGGTGGATTCCTCTGGAGGAGCTCAGGGAAGAATTTGGGGTGGATTCCTCTGGAGGAGCTCCTTGGACACTTCCAGGGATGCAGCAACCACAGCTTTTCTGGGAATTCTGTGCCAGCCTCATAGGAAAGAATTCCTTCCCAAAATCCCATCTCAACCTCTCCTAGGGAAGAATTTCTTCCCAGTATCCCACCCAAACCTCTCCTGTTTTGGTTCAAGCCCTTTCCCCTGTCACTGCTCCTGACACCTCCCAGGCCACCACCTGGCCATGGGAAAAGCTGCTCTCCCTCTTCTTCAGCAGCCCCCAAACTTCCCAAATAAATCAGGTTCATTGAAGCCACCAGCACCTCTTTACCCCATCCCAGGGAGACAGACAGGCTCCCAGATGTCACAGCACTGTCACATTTCCCTGCTGGGACAGTGGCACTGGGGGCACCCTCAGCACAGAGGTGAGGCAGGAGAATATAGCCTCACAAGAGCTCAGGGAAATCTGCTTTTTCCCAGGATAACACCCACTGTGGCTGTGCCCACAACGAGCTGCCCTGTGCCAGAGGTGAGCAGCCCCTTCCCAGCCATTCCCTGGAGTTGGGATTGCTCCCAAGCCCCGTTCCCAAGGGATACCCACTTGTTCAGGTCCACCTCGTAGGTCTGCATGCGGGGTTTGTCCCCGGGCTTGTCGGGGTCCCATCTGTAGATGGCGAATTTCTTCAGCCGTGGTGCTGCTGCTGCCGCGTGCGCCTCCCGGAGCACCTGGATCCAGGGAGAAACAGCCTCAGACCCCACCCTGGATCCTGGGAAAAACAGCCTCAGATCCTGGGAAAAACAGCCTCAGATCCCACCCTGGATCCTGGGAAAAACAGCCTCAGATCCCACCCTGGATCCTGGGAAAAACAGCCTCATATCCCACCCTGGATCCTGGGAAAAACAGCCTCAGATCCTGGGAAAAACAGCCTCAAATCCCACCCTGGATCCTGGGAAAAACAGCCTCAGATCCCACCCTGGATCCTGGGAAAAACAGACTCAAATCCCACCCTGGATCCAGGGAGAAACAGACTCAGATCCCACCCTGGATCCTGGGAAAAACAGACTCAGATCCTGGGAAAAACAGCCTCA
>NW_014650720.1:841550-886524 GCF_001447265.1 Sturnus vulgaris
GGATCCTGGGAAAAACAGACTCAGATCCCACCCGGGATCCAGGGAGAAACAGCCTCAGAGGGGCTCCAGTAGGAGATACAGAGATGGATATGTGTGTATACATAAAAAAATACAATATATATATATATATATATATATATACACACACACACATACATATATACACACATATATATGTATAGTTACATACACACATACATATAAAGCTATAAAAATATAATACTACACATATATTTACACTCACCTATATATAAACATGATATATATGTTTGGAATTGCCTGTGGATATACATGTCTACACTGTATGCTCCATGTATTCATAATATTATTATATTCGATGTAGTTATACATTATATATTGCATTACATCTATTATATAAAACAGTGTATATTATAAATACTTATATATATATATACAGAAACATATATATATTTGTGTATACATGTGTACATTGTTTATTGTGTATTTTATGCATAAATTATATGTGTTTATAAATTATATGTATTTGTATATTCTACTGTCATCATAATATAATTATGTTTACTTTATTACGTTTAAAATTTTATTCTGTGTGTTCATATATTCTATGTGTTTATACAGTGCATATTACATAGAACACATAATATTTGTATTTATATATACATACACATATATATAAGTATACATTGCATTTTATAAGGCATGAATTTATATATTCTACGTATGTGTTTATGAATTACATGTATTTATATACGTGTTTATGAATTGTATGTATTTGTGTATCATGTTATATGTGCAATCACAATAATTTAATTATATTTTAGGTCTGTATATCTTTATGTACATTTTATATACATTACTTAGATACGTTTGTACATAATGTCTGTAAATATACATATATACACATATCAAATACATATATTTATATTTCTAGATAAATATATATAAAAACATAAAAATTACAAAAATAGAAATTTACAAAAATACTTATATATTTACACATATCTAAATATCTACAACTATATCTATCTATATAAACATATTATATTTTATATTTTATTTATTTATAGTTAATCTTTTATATACATGTATCCTGGGGCTCCCCCTGCCTGGAGCAAGACCGATATCCCCGAAATTTGTTCCCCTTGCTCTTCCCAACCTTTTCCCGGAGTGTTCCCCCTGCTCTTCTCAACCTTTTCCCAAAGTGTTCCCCCTGCCCTTCCCAACCTTTTCCCGGAGTGTTCCCCCTGCTCTTCCCAACCTTTTCCCAAAGTGTTCCCCCCTGCCCTTCCCAACCTTTTCCCGGAGTGTTCCCCCTGCTCTTCCCAACCTTTTCCCAAAGTGTTCCCCCTGCCCTTCCCAACCTTTTCCAGGGCTCCCCTTCCCGTCCCTGCACCCCTCTCCCAGGATTACCCCACACTCCTGTTCCCACTGCTCTTCCCCAGCTTTTCCTGAACCGCCCCCCAAATTTCCTGCCATTCTTTATTTCCCCCTAAACCCTTCCCAGACCCTTCCAGCTGCCCCCAGCCCCTCCCCAGCACCCCCTTTTCCTGGCCATTCTTCCCATATTTCACCTCATCCTGGATCTCTCCTGCCAGCCCCTCCTGTCCCCTTCCTCCCACTCCCAAACCCCAGACTCTTCTGCCACTGACCCTATTCCTTCCAAATCCCACAACCCCTCTGCCACTGACCCTATTCCTTCCAAATCCCACAACNTCTGCCACTGACCCTATTCCTTCCAAATCCCACAACCCCTCTGCCACTGACCCTATTCCTTCCAAATCCCACAACTCCTCTGCCACTGATCCTATTCCGTCCCAGCCCACCCCATTTTCCCATCCACTCTTCCCAGAGGTTACCGCACCCCAGTCCTCCTCCAGCCCCCCAGGCCCCTCTGGAACTTTCCCCCTGCCCACCCCAATTCCCCCCCAGCCCCTTCCAAATCCCACACACCTTCTCTCCCACCCTTTCCCTCTGCGCACCCCAATTCCCTCACAGCCCCTTCCAGATCCCACACACCTCTCCCACCCTTTCCCTCTGCGCACCCCAATTCCCTCACAGCCCCTTCCAGATCCCACAGGCCCTCTCCAGACCCCTCCCCACAGCTCCTTCCCCTCCTCTTCTCCCACCCACTCTTCTCATCTTCTTCCTCATCTCCTCCTGCCGCCAGCTCCTTCCCCACCCTCTCTCCAGCCCCTTTCCCAGCCCTTCCCTCCTGTCCATCCTCAATTCCCCCACAGCCCCTTCCAGCTCCATCTCCCCCTCAGTTCACCCCCTTTCTCTCCCACCGCCATCCCGGACCCCTGCAGCCCGCCGGCCGTCTCTTCCACGCCTCCCTTCCCTCCATTCCCAGCTCCCGCAGCCCCCGCGGTCCCTCACCGCCCGCGGCCCGGCCCGCAGGAGCCGCGCGGGGACTCCGCGCCTCAAGGAGACTCCGACCGCGGCCGCCGCCATCTTGGCGCTGCGCAGTTCCGCCCGCCCCGGAAGCGCCCCCGCCGCCGCCATGTTGCTGCCCTGCCGGAAGCGGGGCACGCCATTTTAGGTGTGGCGGAGCCCTCAGGAAAGTGCGCCATGTTGGGTGTGGCGCGCCCTGTGGGACGCAGTGGGGTGGCGGGGGCAGAACGCCTAAATCCCCGTTTTTGTTCCCTCAGTTCCTCTTGTTTTCCCTCCATTAATTCCCAGGATCATTATTTTGCATGGAGATACCTGTGCTGCCACCTCACTCCTCAAGGGGACCTGCCCTGACACCAACAGGGCAAATAGTGGGTGCTGGGGAGCGACGAATTCCAGAGACATTAAGATGGAAAAATTCCTCCAAGGTCACTCCAGGACCTTCAAGTCCAAGCTGTGCCTGATGCCCACCTTGTCCCCAGCCCAGAGCATTAAGTGCCATGTCCATGCCTTCCTTGGACACCTTCAGAGATGGGGGACTCCAAACTTCCCTGGGCAGCCCCTAACAACAACAACGAAAAAGAAAAAGCCCCCCTGTTGGAAATGATGTAACTTTCCTATAGTTTATAGTTAATTGTTATAATTACTTGTAAGCAGTGCCCACTTTTAGCCAGCAGAAGTTAAAACTTCTTCATAGACTCTTACTTCTATTTTGATCATTAATCACTGAAACCTTGAGTTTGTTAAAGCTAACTCTGACAAGCTTCAATTAAGCCAAAGGGATTTGAAGCTTGGACATCTGGGGTCTTATATTTATGGCCCTTCAAGGACACTGGAGTAACCAGAAAATACAGAGGAGATTGAGGTCTGGAAAGTTGGGGATTCCCAATTGAAAAAGAAGAGAAAAGTATGAAAAAAAACAAAGAATGTGGCCCAGCTTAGCATGAAGAGTGAGAAATCAATAACCAATTGTGGACAGAATGCCTATCAGTTAGAACCCATGACCAGCAATTTCTTTGTTAAAAATGTGCGAATAAATGAAAACATTTTGTGTTGATGTGGATGTTGGAGCTCTGTCAGCCACATACAAACCCTGGCTGAGAATAAAGTGACTCTGGACTCACCAACACTACAAAAACAGTGTTAGAGACAATTTTGGAAGATTTCAGTAACACCCCAACCCCTCCTCACCCCTCTGAGCGCTTCCCTCCCAGATATTCCCCACAACTATTTAATTCCCCAGCTTTTTCCTCACAGCAAATCCATTTATTAGGCGAATCACAAGCAACACACACTGAGGGCAAAGACAGAGGGAGAAGGAGGAGGAAGAGGAGAGAGAGGAGGCCTGGCTATGGTGTGAAGTGCCACCACTTGAAGGCGAAGGGCCGGCGCTGGACGCTGGTGCCGCAGCGCACCTCGCCCAGGCTGCCGTGGTACGAGGCCACGTCCTCCAGGAAGCGGCAGCGCAGCCCCAGCGGCTCCAGCAGCGCGCGGATCCACCGCTCCAGGCAGCACTCGCCGCCCGCCATGGGGCCAAACGGCTTGGGGATGCCCAGGTCCTTGGCCAGGACGATCATGGTGATCTGTGAGGTGACACCGGGGGACAGCAGCATCAGAATGGGTGACACTGAAGGGCTTGGGGATGGCCAGGTCGATCATGGTGACACCAGGGGACAGCAGCATCAGAATGGGTGNTGACACTGAAGGGCTTGGGGATGGCCAGGTCGATCATGGTGACACCAGGGGACAGCAGCATCAGAATGGGTGACACTGAAGGGCTTGGGGATGGCTGGGTCGATCATGGTGATCAGTGGGGTGACACCAGTAGTGTCGGGATGGATGAAGTCAAAGGAAAGATGTTGACCACCCTCCTCTGCACCACTTTTCACAGCTGCCCTCCCTCAGGATTTCAAATCCTGCAGAATTCCTCCTTTTTTATCATTAAAACATGCCTCACCACTTGCAATTTCACCACTTTTTTTCAAAACCCCACTGCAAGCACCACAAAGCCACCAAGCTGTGTTAGATCTGTGTTTATCCATGCCTGGCTGGAAATATTTCCTTTCTCTAGACAGCTGGGGTTTTTTTTGGGGGGGAAAACTTTGGGGAAAATATGCCTCTCACCTTGCAATTTCACCACTTTGAAAGTGTTTTGCCTCAAACCCCCTAAGCCACCGAAATGTGTTATGCCTGTGTTTATCCTGGAAATCTTTCCCTTTTCTAGACAGCTGATTTTTCTTTTTCAGGAAAACTCTGGGGACTCATCCTGGTTGGCTGAAGTGTTTTTTGGGGAGGACCCGAGGGTGGGAACCCCCGCTTACTGTGTTGGGGAAGTAGGGAACAGCTTTGCCCTGCTTGTCCAGCTTGAAGAGGGCTGGCAGGTCGATTATGTCCTCCTCCAGCAAGCCCAGCTCCTTCTTGAGGATATCCCTGTTCCAGTCGATGCAGCGCTGCAGGGGATGGAGCAGAGCAGAGAGGGACCCAAATTCCACCACTCCCTGCCACGGGGAGGGGTTTGTGCCACGCTGGGGTGGTCGCTGCCAGAAATAGAGGTTGTGACCCGGAGTGTCGGGGATTACCTGCACGTACTGGTTCTGCTGCGCCAGGACCTCGTTGGAGAGCACCTTGTTGATGGTGACACGCTTGGTGTCAGTCCCTGAGTACCCTAAACACGCAAAATGCCCTCAAAATGCAGCAGCAATGGCAGGAGCCTGGCTTGAGGTAGGCAACAGAGATGGGAAAAGCCCCCAAAATCAGAGTTTCCTGAGGCTGGGGTCAAAGTTTGGGAAGCTGCGGGGAGGAAATCTCTGCCACTTGGGAAGTGCATTGGAAAAGTCCTGTCATCCATCCTCCTGCCCATGGGAATCCACTGAATTTCTCCAGAGCATTCCCTTCTATGGGGTCACCCCTGGTCTGGGGACAGCTGGGTCCTCTCAGTGACCAGAAGAACCCCTGGAGATATGGAGACCTTCTTCCAACCCCGTCGTGGATCAAAAATCACAATGAAAGGGAAAAAAACCAGTTCTAATCTGGACAGGAGAGCTGCTGGTTGTCCTGCCCCATGCTGGAGCTCCATATCCTTGGAGATATGGAGACCTTCTCCTGACCCCTTCAGGGATCAAAATCACAATGAAAAGGAAAAAGCCTGGTGCTAATCTAGGGGGACACTAGAGCTGCCAGTTGTCCTGCTCCGTGCTGGAGCTCTGTTGGCATTTTCAGAGGCTCAATCCTGGGCAGCAAATATCCCCTCCATGCAGAGGCCTTTATCCCTCCCATCCCACTCACTTTCCCGAAATAGGGCTGGAGGAGGCTGGGGGCGGCGAGCAGGCATCCTGCTGAAGGACACCCAGCAGGGAAAATGTCCCTGCGTGGCCCCGGCTGTGTCCCCTTGCCTTTGAACATGGTGGCTTCTCCCTGTCCCTCCTTCTGCTTCTCACGGAAGAGCCGGTAGCAGGCAGCTGGACTGGCCAGCAGCATCCGGAATCGCTGCGGGAACACGGCTGGGGTGAGCTGCGGCCCTGCAGCCCCAGGGACTCACTTCTGCAAACACCTGAGCTGAAACTTTTAAAATCGGGAGTCTTTGCTGTTATCTAGTGCCTCGTTTAACCCATGGAGGGTTTGGAGGCCTAAGTATTCCCTTTTGAGACATCCAGGTCAAGGCTTGGTTTCCTTGAGGGGAAAGTCGTGTCAGAAACAGGAAAGCACAAGATAGGGAAATGTTCTGAAAAGCTCTGGGAGATGCTGAGCTGCTGCAAACCCCTAGGAATCTTAAGACTGGAATTTCTTGGATACCTTTGCAGGTATCTTTTCCCTTCTATTTACGTTCATTAATAGGCCAGCAAATCTCTTTTTTTGTGCTCACATCCCTCCTTTTGGGGTGAGGAATGAAACCCAAGCAAACACTGGCTGGGGGTGGCAAAGGAAGGAACTCCGGGGTTTTCCCAGCGACATTGGTGACCTGGAGGAGGAGCCCGGGGCAGCATGGGGGGTCTGGGAGTACCTTTTTGTCAGAGGTGGGGACAAAGGTGACAAACTCGTTGACTTTGCCCACGGCCAGCCAGTCAGAGTAGAGTTCCACAGGGGCCTGGACGTGCTGGGCACAGAGGAAATCCCGCACCAGCCTGGTCATCCTGCGGCCTGCGGATCTGGGGGGAAAATTCCCATCAACACCTGCCTGGACACTCTGATTGGGGGGACATTCCCATCAACATCTGCCTGGACACTCTGACTGGGGGGACATTCCCGTCAACATCTGCCTGGATGCTCGGATATAAACTGCCACTGAGGTGGAGGAACCTGGGAGGCACCACCTTCCTCAGGCAGTGGCTGATTAACCCAATTACCCCGAGTTTGGTGGTATTTCAGGGTGCTTTGCTCCCAAATACGCATTTCCCCCCTCTCTTACGCAGGGAAGCTGCTGCCAATGAGGATCCTTCCCAAAGGATACTCCTTGCCAGCCACGGACACGGGTGGGCTGACCTCCACATTCCCAAAGGAGTCCAGGCTGGCCACGGCCTCAAAGAGGGGCTCCTTGTGCACATAGCCGAAATCGGGGCCCTGGGCAAAGAGGAAGTGCCCTGAGCTCCTGCTGCTTCTGTGGTTTTGTCCTCCTGTGTGGGAGCACAGCGACAACAAGGGGACAGGAAAGGCAGGAGGAGAAAGGTCTCAGGGTCACGGAGGGGCAGGAAAAAACGGGACAAGCCAGGAGCAGAGCCCTGGAGCTGGGACCAGATCTCTTCTGTCATCCCCAGCCAAGGTTTAAGTGTCCACATTAAACCAGACCAGATCTCCTCTGTTCTCCCCAGCCAAGGTTTAAATGTTCACATTAAGCCAAGGTTTAAGTGTCCACATTAAGCCAATTAGGCAGCCCAGAGCAAAGTTCCTGGCTGCCTCTGGGAGGAGGTGAACTCCAGCCCCCAAGGGTGACTCTGCCCTGGGCTAAGAGCCACCCCAAGGGCTGCACGGCACTTAAATCCTGCTTAAGCCCTGATTTCCAGGACTTAATATATCTGAGATAGGAGGATCTGTGTGTGCAGGGGTAATTAGCGCTCAGCTCTGCATGCCAAAGCCTGAGGGAGCGTTAAAAACACGACAAAAACGGCAGAGATGGGACCAAAATTCCATTTTCCCTGTGCCCCGGTTGGAGTTGACACAGGCCTGGAGCACACGGCAGCCCCTGGGATGAGATCAGGTGTCCCTGAGGTTTGAGTTAAATCCCAGTCACTTATCAGGCTTGGGTTTCCATAGGGATAACCCAAATATACAGGTTGGAGAAAGTAAGCAGGGAGATCTGGGGGTGCTTCCACCCAGAAATTCCATTTTGAAACCAAGAATGTTTGGAGATGCTGGGATGGAGGGAGCACAGCTTTCCCTGAGGCTCCCCATGCGTTTTTGGGGTGCATTTCTGGGGGATGGCTGAGATCAGATCCCTTTTTCCCTGGGTGCTGAGGGAGGGCCTGAGCATGAGCCACCTGCTCCCAACTCATTTCAGTTTAATAAAACCATGGGGCCTGCCCGGTTTCAACTGTCAGGGCTCTAGTTCATCCCAGGTTTGCAGGTCACATTCAAGTCCTATCAGTTCCACCCTGATTTTGAGGGGATAATTCCCTCCCGTCTCCTTTTTCCCTGGCATGGGTTTCCAGGGGCTCAGGGTTTGACCCGTGCCCATGGCGTCAGCCTAAGTATTCCTAGTTGGAAAATGAGATTGGAAAGGTCGGGCTGAGGATTAGGGAAGGCTTCAAAGCAGAAATTGGAGGATAATGTGTTAGCAGCTCCCAAGGCTGAAATTGCTGCCCTAAATACGAGGCAGGGCAATTCCTAAAGAGGGCAGATCCGTGCAACCACCTGGCAGATTCACTGGATGAATCCAGGACTGGATGTTCCCATGTCAGGCATGAGAAATGATGGATTTCAGCACTCCTGAAAGCCCCTAGCTCTCCCCAGAGGGACAAAAGCTGGGATTTGTCCTTGTCCCCAGTTCCTGCTGGGGATGGGGCTGCTCCAGCTCCTGTCTGGGAGTTGGGGACAGTGACTCCATGGCTGCCTGGGGGTGTCCTGCCCTTCCCCAGTGGGGGTATCTCCAAGGGATCGTCCAATCCAGCTTTTTTCCATTCTGGGCTCTCCCAAAATGCCCCATCCCAGGTTTGCTCTGGCCCTTTTCCTTGGCCAAGGAGCCCACAGGGATGTTCCTGCCACTGGCTGCACCCTGCTCTCTTCTGAGGAAGTAAACTGACCCTCACCCACTTCCCCTCGGAAGCAGCTGAGATATTCCCAGGCATGGAGGAGGAAAGGAAAACGCAACTCATCCCTGGGATGCTTGAGGGGAGAAATCCCATCCTAGAGCTTGGCAGGAGCCTTTCATTCCCAGGGGTGTTGGCTCCTCCACTCCCCTCTGGATCAGAGCTTTTCCAGAGGGCTGGGATGAGGGATGAGGGGATGAGGCTGGAAGTGGCTGGGAGGGAATCTGCATGCTGCTCTCATTTTCCAGGCAATTTCCAGGCATGCATGAAGCCGTGGGCAAGGAGGATTCTGGAAATGGAAACAGGAGCTGGGTGTGGACCCCAGGAGCTTCTCTGCAGGGAATGCAGGGAACCTTCTACTCACCAGCAGCTCCTTGACGGGGAGTTGCTCCATCCCTCTCTCCCGAGGGGAGTCCAGCACCACTGGGAAGCTGTTGTGGGGAGCGTGGGTGTAGCCAAGCCTGATCTCATCCTGGGAAGGGAGGAAATCCCACGTGGGGCACCAGCGTGGAAGGGTTTTCCCGGTTTTTGGAGCCCCCCTACCTGCATCCAGCGGTCACCACGGTTGATATAGCCGAAGCAAACCTTCAGCTTGCAGCTGGCCTTGGCCACCAGGCTCTGGATCTCCTTGGTGAACAGGTAGTTGTCCTTCATGCTGGAGGAGAGGATGGAAAGGGGTGGAAAGGGGTGGAAAGGATGGCAATTCCCTGCTCCCAGCCCGTTCCCAGCCTGGCCCCAGGACCAGTGGGGCTGAGGAAGCACCACCTGTACCTGCACACGAAGAGGTTCACCGGAGCCAGGGTGTTGGGGGTCATGATCCATGGAGCCACTCGGAACACCACAGTGTCCGTGAAGATCGGTGAGTGAGGGATGCCCTGAGGGAGCCAAGCAGAAATCAGAGACGTTCCCCCAGACACCCTTCCCTGAAGTAATTTTTGGGATTGGTTAATGGGATTGCTCTCTATTCCGGCACCATCCCAATCTCCTGGGTGCAGCCTCCCACCTGCCCGGTTCCCGGGAGTTCCCGGAGGTTCCCGACCTCGGCCAGCGGCTCCAGGAGGCTGACATGGATGGACACCAGCCCGGAGAAGGTCTCGTCGGGGAAGCGCAGCCCCTCCACGAAGAAGCCGAGCTCAGCAGCGCCGCCAGGGTAGGGCACGGCGTGGAAGAGCTTCCTGCGGCCCAGCACCTGCACATAGCGCTGCCCGAAGAAGGGATCTGCCAGGAACGGGAACACGGGCAAATCCCCAGGTTCATCGGGATTATTCACCCGTTTCTTCGGGCAAAGAGCTCCCATGCTCAACAGGGTTGGGAAAATGGAGCAGGGAGATCTGGGGGTGCTTCCACCCAGAAATTCCATTTTGAAACCAAGGGTGTTTGGAGATGCTGGGGTGGAGGGAGCACAGCTTTCCCTGAGGCTCCCTGTGTGTTTTTGGGGTGCATTTCTAGGGGATGGCTGAGATCAGATCCCTGAGGAGATCCAGGTGTGAGACCCCTTGAAGCAGGAGTTGAGGGAGTTGGAATTTTGTCATGGACAAGAGGGACGAGGGGACATGCCACTGGCCGGTATTTTTTTGGATAGAGCAGCCCTTGGGAAATGCTCTCATTGAGTTTCTGCCCCTCCACAGGAGGACAATGCTCTGGACTCCCCCTGCATGGAGTTATGAGCCCGAGCTCCTCCACAGCACATTCCTGCCTGGGTGAAGGATTTCATTCCCAGAAAATAAATCCTGGTGCCCACAGTGAGGGATGAGGAGATGTGCTCTGGAGCGTGCTGCTGGCATGGATAAAGCAGCTGGGTGACCTCCAGTTTAACACCCCAGCCCTGCTGGCAGCTGGGAATTATTCCATAATCTGAAAAAACATCCCAATTTATCTCTCTATTTATCCTTGTTTTTAATGGAAATTCCATTTTCTGTAAAAAATCCCAATTTATCTCCTTATTTATTGTTATTTTTAATGGAGATGATTCAATTTTCTGGAAAAACACCTGCATTTATCTCTTTACCCCCTCTTTGTTTAACCCACCAGGAGTGAGAAACACTGGGGAAGCAGGAACCAGAAAAATAAACAATTTAAAAACAGAGGAAAAAAGGAAAGAACCCCAAACCACATGAAGTTTGCAGCAGTGGGCTCTGTTACCCAGCACTTCCTGAGATTTATTCTCCCTCTTTTTACCCCAAAACAGAACCAGCAGGTGGATTTCCTTGGGCATGGTCGGCCTTACGTCCCTGGGCTCTCCTGGGAGCCAGGAGATGGAGCTGAACTCACCCAGCTGGAGGAAAATGGGCCAAAAGCAGCTTCTCTTTCCTCATTTTCACTTCCCAGCCCCTTCACCTGTTCAGTTCTCAGGTAGCCAAACAAACGTTATTTATATTTAAATCCCCCCTTTTTAAAAAAACCACACCAGGCTGTTTGCAGCCACTCCTTTGCTGCATGGCCTTTGTGTCCCCCTCCCTCTGCTTGTTCACCCCCAGAGTTTTCCACCTGATGGAAAAGAGGGAAAGATGGGGGGAAGTGGGGAAGGGATGCTGGAGGCATGGTCTGAAGGGCATGGAGAGGACAAGGCCAGAGATGGGAAGGGAAGGGCTTGTGGGGACCTCAAAGTCATCAGGAAGGAGGAGGAAGGGGAAGAGGAAGAACAGGAAGAGGAGGAAGGGGCAGAAAATAAAGGGGGAGAGGAGAAAGAGGAATGGGAGGAAGAGGCAGAGGAGGAAGGGGAAAGGAGGAAGGGGAAGAGGAGGAAGAGGCAGACGAGGAAAAGGAAGAGGAAGAAGGGAAAAAGGAGGAAAGGGGAGAGGAAGAAGGAGAAGAGGAAGAGAAGGAAGGGGAAAAGGAGAAAGAGACAGAGGAGGAAGGGGAGCTGGAAGAGCTGAGGAAGGCCTTACTCTGCACATGGAAGACCCCAACTTTGTCAGCGTCATTGACAGACACAGAGAGGATGATTTCATAGCCCCGGGGCAGGCGCTGGGGCCCCTCTGTCCTCAGCACCATCTGAGCCATGTCCAGCAGATCTGGGGGCAAACAAAACAAATCGGGTAGTGTTCTCCATGTTCCTCTGGGGGTTTGGGTCTCCTTCCCAAGAAACCTGCTCTTCCTTTGCCACCAGCCTGGGCACCCTGGCAAACCAGAGCTTGTTCCTGTGGGCTGTGACCCAAATGCCCTTTTCCCTTCTCCCTGCCCATCCCTGGCACGGCCAGTCCGTGACCTCGGAATGCTGCGTGGGCTGGGTTTTCCAGGAACGGGTGGGTGGATTCCTGGCTGCCCGCCTCGTGCCTCACCCCGTGCTCCTCTCACCTGCGTGGAGCATCCCTGGCCCGCGCTGAGCCAGCCCTGGAACCGCAGCCGTTCCCCAGCCCTGCCTGGCTCCAGTGAGTTGGCGCGGCATTAATTCCACAGAAATTCCCACGTGGGAAGCTTGCTCAGCAGCTGGTGGGGAGCAGCTGGGTCCTGACCTGGGTGCTGGGCTGGGTCCCTCTCAGGAAAGGTCACAGAGAGGGGACAATGGGGATTTGGGGGCAGGGCATTTGGGGAGCTGTTACCTTCCCTGTTGAACACCTGCTCGCTGTCGCAGTCGGAGGGCGGAATGAAGGGGAACTCCTTGTCACAGCTGACCAGCAGGATGGCCCCGTGTCCCTCTGGTCCCCAGGCCCAGCTTGCCTAAAGCACCCCTGGGGCTCAGTGAGCTCAGGATCCACTGAGCCTGTGGATGTTCCATGGGGTGGGGGGGGCTGGAGTACCTTGTTGGGGCTGTTCTTTTCCACCACCCCATCCCGATCCGCATCCACGTCCAGGGAGATCCCTGCGGGGACAGAGTTGCCTCATCCCCAGGCAGGGTAAAGGGCTTGGCTGCCAAACCCTCAGACCCAGCAAACCTGGCTTTGCTGTCCCCATCCCTGCCTCTGCTCCAGGCACAGGGGACAAGGATGGACTCCTGGAGCTCCGGACTCACCAACACCTGTGAGGAACACCCCGGCTTGGTTGATGGGCTTCCCTCCATCTGCGTAAAAGCTGACGGTGACCTGTGAACCCCAAACCCCATGTTGGGGCAGGATGTTCTCCCTCTGTGGAGTCCCACTCCCAAGATCCCCCTCCTCACCTTGTTGTCGTTGACCTCGGAGCTGGCCCGGCTCATGCTGAACCTCAGCACCGTCCCTTCGTCCAGCAGCCACCGCGTGCTGGCTCCGGACACGGCCTCGGGCTCGGCGCGGCCACGGAACAGCACGTCCACGCTGACCCCCTCGGTGTGCTTCACGCCAAAGGCCACGGCCCCGGCGGGAGCCGCCCTGCCAGAAACACCCAGAATTTTGAGGGATTTTCAGGGCCAGTGCAGCGTTCCCACCGGGATTCATTCACTGCCCGGAGCGCGGCCAAGACCGGGCACGCTGGCGTCTTCACGCTCACTGCTGGCACCTTCCTGCCCTGCTCCTGCTCGGGAACTGGAATTAGCCCGGGTTTAGGGCCAGTCTAGTCCCATGAGTGTTTGCAGACATCGCTGTGGGTAAGGATCTCTAATAATCCCAACCAAACTGGCTTCCCACTTCCATGCAGAAATCCCTGTTTTTTTCCAGCCCAGTGTTTAACAACTCCTCAAAACACTGTGGCCATCCCTCTGAGAGGCTTTTCCAAGGAGAACTCTCATTTCTGGGGGGTTTTATCCAGCCCCAAAGCTGTCAGTGCTGCCGTGCTCCCAGTCCGATGTGCCCTTGCTCTTCCCCTCTCTTGGCTCCTTTTCCCAAATTTCCCTGCCTTTCCAGGTTATTATTTTTGGGCTCTTTGCCCCGATATCTGAGAGCTTGCATTGATCAGGTTTCTTGGATGCCACCAGTCCCACCAAACCCGCACCCTTGGCAAGGGGGGATGAAATCCGAGCACTCCTTTGCTCCCGCTTGGGTGTTCATTAAATCCTTAAATTGCTTTTAATTACACATAGAAAAACTGGTTTAGTTTCCTGGTTGCTTGGATCTGGGGATCCCGCTGGGAAAGGATTTGGTCTGGAGAGGTGCCAGGGGAGCTGGGACTGCACTGCTTGTCTTGAATATCGAGGCTGGGATTTGCAACAGCAGCACCGACCAGAATCCAGCTGGAATGAGCTTTTCACCTTCTTTTTCCCTTGGGGGAAACAATTCCCCAAGTTCAGCGTTGGGTTTGTTTTAGGGAAGCGGGGTTTGCTCTGTGGGGATTTCCCACTTTCCCAAGGTTTTGGTCGTGAGATTTTGTGTTGTTCCCTAATTTTGCAGTCCCTCCCCGGGCTCCTGCTCATCCCTCTGCTCTCCAGCAGCTCCTCGAGGTGCCTCTAGATCTGCTGACCCCAGCGGGTCAGACTGGGGCAAATCCAGGCATGGTCAAAGCTTTCCAGGGATTTGTGCAGCTCTGCAAAGCCCGGGGAGGGTTTTGCCCACAAATTGCATCAAAACGGTGTCGGGGCTGTGGGGTTTGGGGAAGCAGATGGAAAAACGAGGAACAGGGATTCCCAGAGGGATAAACCGGGGGAGAGGTGAGGAGAAAGGTGAAGGTGGAAAGGAAGTTTTGAGGGTCCCACTCATCTGTGGACATCGGTGTAGCTGCCCAGCAGCTGTTGGGTTTGGGAAAGCAGGAAGAAAGAGGAGGAGCAGGGATTTGTAAAAGCGAAAATGAGGAGCCAGGATTCTCAGAGGGAAAAAAAGGGTTGAAAGGTGAGGAGAAAGATGGAGGAGGAGGAAAGGAAGTTTCCTGGGGGTCCTACTCATCCATGGACATCGGCATGGATGTCGCTGCCCAACAGCTGCGGGGTTTGGGAAAACAGGAGGAAAAATGAGGAGCAGGGATTTGCAGAAGGCAAAACAGGAGAAAGGTGGAGGAGGAAGGGGAGTTTTGGGGTCCCTCTCACCCGAACACGTCGGCGCGGACGTGGCCGCCCAGCACGCACAGGGCCTCGATGCGGTTCCCGTGCTGCAGCCGCAGCGTGCGGGGCTCCCCCGGCATCTCCCCGGCCATGGGCACCGGCACCGGGACCTGCCCCGCACAGCCCTTAGTCACTGCTGTTCCTTCCCCCGGCCCGGGCTCCCTCCTCCTCCTCCTCACGGGGCTAGCGGGGCTGGGATGACAATCGGAGCGAGGGGGCGGCTGGGCTGGACCTCGGAAAGCTCTGAAAATGGTCTGGGGGGAGGGAGGGAGGGACAGAGATGGACAGGGAGGAATGGACAGAGATGGACAGGGGTGGATGGACAGCGAGGAACAGGGATGGAGAGAGGGAGGGCAGCTGGCCCCAGGCCTGGCCGGCTCCCAGACCTGGGCAAGGAGCTCCCCCAGCTGTCCCCAGCTCCCGGTCCCTCCTCTCCTCCCTGACCCCAACCCGGGATCCCCAAGGAGGATTTGCGGCGTTTTGGGATCTGGCCGCATCCCTGGGGTGCATTTCACCCCCTCTTTCTGCTCTCTAGGGAAAATCCCTGCGTGCTCCCGCTTTGCCAGCCCTGAGGCAAGAGCAGAAGTCTCCATTTTCCCCCCCTCCTGCTTATTTTCAAAGGGAAATGGGAAGCAGTGGCTGCTAAAGCGAGCTCGGAGCTGGTTTTGTCACCCCGGGCCGCTCGGGAGCGATTCCCGCCCACGCGGGGCTTGCGTCGTTTATTAACACCCGGCTAAATATTCATTTTCCAGCCCAAACTGCTGCCCCAGATCCTGGAAGCCACAAGCAATTAGCGAGCAACAGCAGAGCTCAGGTGGATGTTCCTTATTTCCATCCCTTTCGGGCTTCCCTTTTCCAGCCCCGGCTTCCCTCCTTGGTGATGCATGTTCCTGGTATTTATAGGGATCATCCTCTCCCTGGAATCCCCCAATGGAATGAGGGGGAATGGGGTGGGATTTAAAGCCCTTCCAGCCCAAATAATTCCGGGATTCTGGTGAGGAATATCCCGGATGAGCATCCAGACAAGGAGCTGGGAAGTTCAGGGCTGGCAAAACAGGGAATCTGAGTTAATGGGGTTCATTTCCACTGGAATTGGGATCATTTCCACTGGAATTCGGTTTTTCCATGGAGATATCCCGCGGCTGTGATCGGGAGGGATCCTGGTTTATCCCTGGATCTATCGCGGTTTGCCGGTGAATTCCCAGGAGCTGGGAGCAGATCCCAGCCTGGGGTTTGAGAACAGCGCCATTCCCGAGGGCTTTCCCGAAGCTGCAGCTCGGAGATTAGCTCTCCCTGCATGCCCGCTCGGGGGTCCGGGGGTCCTTCCGGCCGCAGGCACGGAATTCCAGGGAGTAGGAGGGGAATGTTCCCCGGAGCCCTCCGGGCTGCCCCTTCGCGTTCAGGTGGTGCCAACACGTTCCCATGCGCGGCCGTGCCCGTTCCTGGCCGAATTCGGGATGGAGGCGCTGGGGCACAGCCGGGACTGTGCTGGGGCTGGGGGGGTGAGTTTATGGGGCAGAGCTGGAACACAGCAGGAGATCTGTGGGGCAGAGCAGAAGATGGCTCCCAGGTGGGATGGGGGATGCAAATCCTCGCTGCCAATCTGGAGTGGTGGAGCCAAAAGAAAACCCAAAGAAACCTTAAGAAAACCTAAAGAAACCGAAATAAAACCTAAAGAACCTAAATAAACCTAAAAAAAAAACCTAAAAGAAAACCTAAAGAAATCTAAAGCAAATCTTAAATAAACCTAAAGAAACCTTAAGAAAACCAAAAGAATCAGAAAGAGAACCTAACGGAACCCTAAAGAAAACCAAAATAAACCCAAATAAAACCAAAATAAACCCAAATAAAACCTAAAGAAACCCACAGAGGCCCAAAGAAACCTCCAGAAGCCCAAGCCCAGCCAAGCCCGGCGGGCTTTGATAGCTGGTTCCATGTCTCGCCCTGCTGCAGGTAATTAGGTTGACACGGCTCGTAAAGATTCCTGCCTGCAATCTGCATGCAGGGTAATTAACGAGGGGTAATTAACGAGCTGTAATTATCGTCTTAGAGAGATTATCAAACTTTCCTTGGCAGAGTGGTGCTGCAGGATGGGCGAGGAGCGACGCCCCGCAGGGATCCAGCTGTTCCTGGGGGTCGTGTCTGGTTTAAGGGGGGTTTGGAACGGGCTGGAATTGGGGAAAAGGGGCTGGCACTGGGGAAGGATGGAGGCTGGAATTGGGGGAAAGCCAAAGGCAGCCCCCAGAACAGGCTGCCCAGCTCCTGGCTGTGATGGTCAGGTGGGATCCTGTCCGTCATGTGCCACTTTCCCAGGACAAGCTGTAATTAGGGAGAAGCGCTCAGCTCTGGCTGGGCCAGGTGACTCCAAACCCTCCTGTCCCCTAGCACGGCACGTCGGAGCTGATGGCAGGTGGAGGAGGAAGAGGAGGGAGCACAGGTTCCACCCAAAACCCCAGGGGTTTGGGGCTGGGTGAGATCTGCAGCGGCTCAGAAAGGGCTGGGACTGAGCCACAAAACCCACCCAGCCCTGCAAGGTTCATCCCTGTGCTGAGGGATGTGATCCCTCTGGATTTGGGAGAGTACAGACATCCCAGCCCTGGAAGGTTCATCCCCGTGCCCAGGGATGTGATCCTACTGGATTTTGGGGAGCACAGACATCCCAGCCCTGAAAGGTTTGGGCCCTGTGTCCCCTCCTGTGCCCAGGGATGTGATCCTGCTGGATTCTGGGGAGCACAGCCATCCCAGCTCCTGCAGTGCTCCTGGCAGTGCCGAACTCCCCTCCCTGCGGATTCCAGAGTGCCCCAATCCCACTCCCCCGGCCTCAGGGGTGTTCCTGTCCAGCCCCAAACCAGCCGAGCAGGCTCAGGGCATGGCCCCGGCCCCTGCCCAGTGCAAACCAGTGCAACCAGCAGCCTCTGGTGGGGAGCCCAGCCTGCGGCTCTGCTGGGACGCTGCTGTGGGGCCACTCCAGCTCAGGGCTCGTGCTCCCCAGGAAGGCCTAGAGAGCCAACACCATTCCCAGCAGGAATTTGTGTGTGGAAAATGGGGTTTTATCCAAAAGTTCCAGTGAGTGAGGCCTGGGAGAGCATGGAAAGGCCACCAGTGTTCCCTGCTGGAGCATCCTGGCTGCTCCTCAAGTTACTGAAGCTGTTCTGGGGTACGAGACACGAAGCTGGGTGTTGCAGCAGTTAAACTGGGAGGGAGCCCTTTCTCCTTTCCTGAGCCCCTTTGAGGCCTTTCCCCTTTCCCAGAGCACTTTCCCCTTTCCTGAGCTCCTTTCCTGGAGCTCTTTCCAGAGCCTGGCTGGGCTCATCCCAGCAGTTCAATCCCACAGGGAATTCCCTGCTCCTGCAGCTAAGGACGTGCAGCTCAGTGCAGTGATGGCTTCAGCTCCTCTGAGCCCTGCCCGGCTCCCCTGGGCCTTTTCCTGCTGCTCCTCACAGGGGTTTGTCCCTTCCCAGACCCTCCTTCCCATTCCCTATCCTGAGAACATCTCATCCTTCCCATTCCCTGTCCCAAACACATCCCACTCGTCCCATTCCTGGGGGATGAGCTGTGTGGCACAGGGACACTCTGGAGCTGCTCCCTCTGTTCCCTGGGATGAACTGTGTGGCACAGGGACACTCTGGAGGTGCTCTCTCTGTTCCCTGGGATGAGCTGTGTGGCACAGGGACACTCTGGAGCTGCTCCCTGCTGTCAGGGACTCCCTCCCACTCCAGCCGGGTTTCCCAGCTCGTGGGCAGGCAAATCTCTGGGATGGGACGGCCCAGAGATCGATGGATATCTGCGGGACAGACACCTTCCAGCAAAGAGGATCTTTTCCGTGGGATTTTGGCCTGAAAACCCTCCACTCCCCTGAACCTCGAGACACAGAGGAGTTTGAATTTCCTCGGGAGGCCTCTGGTTGTTGGCTGTTGGTGTTCTCCCCTTCCTTGCCTGCTCCATAACCAGTTCTCCCTGCCCCGTCCTCGTCCTCGGGATGGTTGGGATGGGAAGGACCGACCTGAGCAAACATTTCCTTTTGTTCAGCTGTATTCAGGCATGGCCCAGCTGCTGCAGCCGGGGCCGTGACTCAGCCGTGCTGAGAGAGGCCGGCTGGAAAATTTGGAGTGTTTTAAAGAAAATGTCCGGTTTTAATGACAGCATTGTAATAACACCAAACAACCACCCTGTGCTGCCGGGGGAGCGGGAATGTTTAATGCATGAACCCCGGGGTTTGAGATGGAGCTGGGGAGGAACAAAAAGAGGGGAATTAACCCCAAACTACCACTGAGGAGCATCCAGCAGGGCTGGCTCTCATCTCGTGTCCCCCTGGAGCCACCCCAGGGCTGCCCTATCACCTCCATCTCGGGATGGAGGTGGAACCAGGGTCCCCTGGCCGAACCCCGTCATCCCGGGAAGGAGGAGTTACCTTCCCGAGCCTTTTAATCCAGTCCTGCTGGTTTCCCTGCACAGCCGGCGGAGCTCCCTGCCCATGCGGCCGTGCCTGGCTCACCATGGCCCCGCGTCACGTTGTGTCCATGTCCACCAGCCACGCTGCCCGCAGCGTCTGTGTGCTGGGCACCGAGGTCTTCCTGGACACGCGCCGGTAAGGCCTGGGATTGCGGCAGGGATCTTTCCTTCCCCAATCCCAGCCTCTTTTCCCCAATCCCAGTCTCCTTGTTCCCCCAGTCCCAGACCCCTTCCTCAATTCCATCCTCTTTCCCCCAATCCCAGCCTCTTGGTTGCCTCAATCCCAGACCCTTCCCCCAATTCCAGCCTATTTCTTTCCCCAATTTGGGATGGTTTGCTCAGGCTTGGGGCATCCCGGTGCATTCCACGGAGCTGCCAGGATTTGGGATGGGTTTGCTCAGGATTGGGACATCTCAGTGTTTTCCATGGTGCTGCTGGGATTTGGGATGGGTTTGCTCAGGATTGGGACATCTCAGTGTTTTCCATGGTGCTGCTGGGATTTGGGATGGGTTTGGAGGAGAAATGGGTGGTGAGGGACTTGGAGCTCGTCAGGAGTTCACCCAGGTTTGGAGGGGCAGGTCCCGCTGGGTGTGCCTTGAGGGGATGATGCCCATGGGGAGCTCATCAAAGGTCTGCTTTAGGCGATGATGTCCCACAGGAAACTCACCCCGAAATCTGTTTTAGGCGATGATGTCCCACAGGAAACTCACCCCAAGTTCTGCTTTAGGGGATGATGTCCCACTGTGTGTTTTAGGCAATGATGTCCCATGGGGACTTCACCCCCAAATTCTGTTTTTGGGGATGATGCCCCACAGGGAGCTCATCCAAAGGCAGGATGTTGGCTTGAGGTGTCACAACGGATCTGGGCCAGGATGCTTTGGTGTCAAAGCCCGAGCACACCCTGGATAAGCCCGGGTCTATTTCTGGCTCTAAAAACATTGGGCAAGAGCAATTCAAGATGAGCAACTTGGAGCTAAAACGGGAGGAGGAATAAAATGTGTGGCTCAGGCAGAAAAAATCCAGTGGCAGCCATGCACAGGCAGTGCCAGGAAAAGGGATTTTTCCAGAATTAAACATGGGGTGGTTTTACTGGGCAGATAGGAGGCTGTCCCTGCCCTGCTGTCACAGTGTCATTATTTAATAAATCACATTTATAATGACAGAGAACGCAGGCCTGGCCGGTCGGCATCGCATTTGGGCAATTATTGGGATGGAGCGCTGGAGCCGGGCCAGGATGTGCCATTGTCCCCTCCGAGAGCTTTGGCTGCCCTAAAACGGCCTCATGTCCCCCCTCATTCAGACAGGAATGTAGAAAATCCATTATCTGCAATTTTTTTGCTTTTGGACTCAAAGCCCTCTCAGTCCTATTATTTACACATAGAGTCAGAGCCCCCAAATAGGGTAATTTGGCTTCTTGGTAACAAATTTGAGCTGTGGGCCCAAACAGCAGATGATGGAAGCTCTTCCAGCTGAAAAATGAGATCATTTTATTCCTGGGGATTACCAGCTGGGGGAAATTTAGTGATGGATGCATCAGTTTTGGGCTGTTTGGGGCAGAACGTGGATCTCGTTGGGAATTGGACGGCGCTGCTGAGGTGGCAGGGCCACAAACCCATGGAACATTGAGATCCCAAATCTGGGATCTGGGGAAATTGGGATTCCAAATCTAGGATTTAGGGACTGAGATCCTAAATCTGAGATCTAGGGACACTGGTATCCCAAATCTGGACATTGGGATCCCGGTGTTCACCGGATCCATGGCTTTGCAGGGTGTTCCGAGATCCACAGCTTTGTGGGGTGTTCCAGGATCCAGGGCTTTGTGGGGTGTTCCGGGTGGGGATGCCAAGCCCAGGGAATGCCTCAATCTCCTCAGAAGCTGCTGCAGGCACGGGGTACACTGTGCCAAGAGCAACACCAGGGATAAATCCCTGCTGCGGTGGGGTTTTGATGTTGGGCTTTTTATGTTCTCGCTGCCGAAATTCCCACCTGGTTCCCCCTGAGACGCAGCCGGGGGAGGCGGGAGCAGGTCGGAGCTGCCGGGGCTGTAATGAGCAGGGAGCAGCACTTCAAAGGCTCCTGAGGATGTCAAGGAGCCGGGCGTGCGTGCCCGGATCCAGGCTCCACTCCAGCCCGAGCATCCCTCGGGTCACGGGGTGCTCCCACAACACCCAGCTCCATGCGTGGTTGGCATGGAAATAATTTCCTTCCCTGGCTGGGGTTTTGTCACGGGACACTGAAATTCTGGGAATTTCTCACTGTTGCGGAGGGAGGCTGGATGTGGGATGAACGCCGGACGTGCCGGAGCTGCAGTGGGAGCTGGGCTTGCTCAACGCCGTCACAGAGATCCCACATGTGGAACTCCAGGGACCATTTCATCACCCAGCGACAGTCTCTGGGCCCTTCCTGCCCAGTCGTGGCTGGGTTTAATTCCAGGTTTTCGCATTTGGCTCCCGTGGTCTCTGACCCAAGGTTGCTCTGTTGCAGGTCCACCCCGAGAGGTGCCGCATTCTTTGACGTGCACGCCACACCGGCCGTGACGGTGCACATGCTCCACAGCCCCACCACAAAGCCCACCACGGACGCCCGGTGGCCCCTGGATCCCGACATCGAGGTGGTGGTGACCATTGATGTCACCAGCAGGACTGTCGATGACAACCAGGTCAGGTGCTGCTCATATGCCCAAACTGGGGAAATTTCCTGGGAAACTCGAGGATTTCTGAGTAAATCACCCTGCTGGCACCAGGGTGGGTTTCCTGCGAGAAAGTCGAGCAGAGTTGTGTAATTGCAACTGACGAGAAATGAAACCCAGAAGGAGAAAGCCCCACTTGGTGCCTGAATGGTGACATCACGGCTGTTGCAAAAGTCAGCAAAAAATATCCCAAGTTTGGCTTTTTCCATGCCTGATTTTGTGCTGGAGCTGGCACAGAGGGTTCAAGTGAATTGTGATTCATGGAGAATGGCTGGGATGGACCTGCGGGGGCCTGACTGGGTGGGAAGGCAGAGGTTGAATTGGTGATCCTTGCGGGGCCCTTCCCAGCTCATTCTGGGATCCTGGGAATGCGGATATCCCGCAAGCCTGGTGGGGTGTAGCTCACAGTGTGGGGGATCTCCATCCATCCCAGGGTGTGGGTCACAGTGTGGGGATGGAGATCCATCCAGCCCGTGGGGTGTGGGTCATGATGTGGGGATCTCCACCCATGGGGTGTGGGTCACAGTGTGGAGATCTCCACCCCATGGGTCACAGTGTGGGGATGTCTCTGCAGGTGAAGATCTCCTACTACGACCGCGAGGGCCATGAGCTAGCGGTGGCCTGGCTGTACCTCACCTGTGTTGGTAGGTGCTCACCAAGGCTCCAGGAATTCCTGGTCTCTTGGGATCTGGCTGGATCCGTGAGGCTGGAATTCCTGGGGGGCCACAGGCAATAAAGGTTTGGGTGTTCACTGATGCTGACGAGCAAGAGGGAAATAATTAAAACGCGATTAATTAAACACTGCCTTATATGGTGCGGGAGAGATGGAGGCTGAGCTGTGTCCCCACCCAGGGTGTGCACAGAGCATCCTCCTGGGCCTGCCCAGGAGGTTCCTCTGGAAGAAGAGGATCCATGGGAGATCTCCGAGATCTCCTCACCCAGCTCTGGCCAGTGCCTCCTTTGCGGCAGCGAGGGGTGAGGAATCGGCACCAAAGCGGTGCCTGACCTATTTCAGGAGTTTAGGGTGAGGTGAATCATTCCCTCCAAATACCTGCTCTCCCCTGCTGACTACAAAGGGAGTCTAGACAACCGGTCTGGGTGCAGAAGCCTCCACTTGGATGGATTAATTACCCTAAATTTGGGATTTTCTGAAGTGTTCACATGACAGTCAGACCTGTGTCCTTAAGTCATGTCCACACCTTTCAAAATTGCCCCTGGAGAGGCTGAAGGTTTCCCACGTCCCCCACTGGAGCCAGCTGGGGCCATCACTGGCCACAGGGGTTTTGCCTTCCAAATGTTCTTCTCTTGGTTAGATTTCGAGTTTCCCTCCCAGCTTTTCCACGCCGTCCTCTCTGCCCCAAGGGAACAATCTCTGCCTCCATCCCTGTGTTTTCCACACCTTGTGTATCCCATCAGAGGAGTTCTTGGGTTAGGATTGAGGTGGGGTTTGGATGAGGTCACCGGTAAATCTCTGCAGCAGAGGCAGAAATTTGAGACAAGAAGAGCTCTGTGAAAGGAAGTCCTTCTCAGATTTCCTAGGAATTACTTGCTCAACCATGGTGAAAATGTGTTTTTGTGCCTCCATCAGCATGTTTTGGCTTCGTGTAAGACAGGACAGTCAATAGGAAATTGGTGAAAACATAAAATCTGCCATGAAAACATTAAAAAATACTGTGAAAAGGTAAAATCTGCCAGGGGATGTCCCTGCTAGGAGGAACCAAAATGACAGGAGACAGCTGGAGATCAAAGAGGGAAAGTCATGGCAAGGCTGTTGAGTTGGATTTTCTTCTGCTTCATTGGAATCACTGGGTCTGGAGCAGCTCTGGGGGGATGAGGTGGGGCTGGTGTGGCGTCATGGTGCCAAGGAGAAGCCCAAAACAGCACCCAGAGCTCGTCCCCTGCCCGTGGCTTCCTCCCCTCTCACTGTTCCAGAGGTGTCCCTGGACGTGGACTGGAGCCGGAGCGGCCGGGTGAAGAGCAAGGGCAAGGACAAGGTAAGGAGAGGCTATGGGAGGGCGGATCCATCGCTGGCCTCTTCCTGGAAAATGTCCAGGAGGTACAGAGACTTGGGTGGTGTCTGTGTGAAGGCGAGCAGTCCAGCCTACTAATTGAGAAGGAAAAGGATTTATTTTCCTATTCCTTACCAAAATCTCCTGCAGCTCCAGCCGGGCCCTGAGGAACCTCTGCTTTTCCTTCCCTTTTTTCTTCCCTTCCCTTTCCCTTCCCTTTCTCTTCCTTTTCCTTTCTCTTTTCTTTTCCTTTCTGGGCCCCAAAGGTGCTGCTGACTGAGTTGAGCAAACAGCAGGAGATTTCCCCCTTTGGCCACACATCTGCAAGTGCCAAGGCACTTAGGCTGGGCTAATTAACCGCAGCCCGATCAGCAGCACAAATTGGTTATCGAGATGGGCTGAGATTCCAGAAACGCTGCAGCTGTGTCCAGGCGAGGCTGCAGGCACTTCCAGCCTCATTGAGAGATAAAATCTCAGAACAGTCCGTGCAGGCCCTGCTGGGAGCTGCTGTTGGGAATGGGGTGGTTGGGAGCTGCCAATGGGAATGGGGTGGTTTGGAGGGGCCGTTGGGAACGGGATGATTTGGAGGGGATGTTGGGAACGGGGTGGTTTGGAGGGGCCATTGGGAATGGGATGGTTTGGAGCTGCTGTTGGGAATGGGGTGGTTTGGAGGGGCCATTGGGAATGGGATGGTTTGGAGCTGCTGTTGGGAATGGGGTGGTTTGGAGGGGCCGTTGAGAATGGAGTGGTTTGGAGCAGCACTGGTGTCTCCTCGTGGCATGGTCGGGTTCTCCTCCGAGCATGGGGATGGGGGAAATCCTGCTCCTGTCCCCTCTTGGTGCTTCTCCTCCAGGCCAAGTGGACGTGGGGCCCGGACGGCCAAGGGGCCGTGCTGTTGGTGAACTGTGACCGGGACAGCCCTGGCACAGGGGGCACGGACAGCGACCAGGCGGACATACGAACCCCGGCAGGTGGGCTGGGACCCCGAGGGGCTCCTTGGGGGCTTCCCCGCTGCCATGCCCTCCCTCCATGTCCCCCGTGTCCCGCAGACCTCCAGGACATGTCGGTGATGCTGCTGCGGACCCAGGGACCCAGCGCCATCTTCGCTGAGTACTCGGTGGTGCTGCACGTCCCCGAAAGTGACGCGGACAAAGTGCGGGTTTTCCACACTGTCCGTGAGTACCTCTGTCCCCAATACCCCTGCGTGACCCCAAGATGAGCCAACCCCACAGCTTTTGTTCATTGGGGCACCTCTCTTTGCTGTAATCACCCTTTTACCCCCAAAGCTCTTCGGCTGTTGCACAAGGTGGGGCTATATGGGAAAAGTCAAGGAGGAGAAGGCTCCGAAGAAGCTTTTCCCAACGAGGTTGCTGGAATTTTGGCATTCCCATGGCACGGGAACCCCCCAGGTGGCTCCTGGCACTGTTTTGGCTCAGGCAGGGATCCAAGCAGCCAAGCAGCCCATCCCGTTGGGCAGCGCCTTTGCCTTTGAACGGTTGGATCCCTGGCAGCTCCACACCGAAAATCAGGTCCGGGGAGCCAAGGGTGTCATTAGATCCTCAGCTGGAGCCACACACCTTGAAAGGGCTGGACCCCAGGGGACGGAGCCCTCTTTGTCCCAGGAAGATCAGGCGTGTTCCCCAGGGAGGAGGAGGAAGAGGAGGTGGCTCCTCTGCCACCCTCGGGCACTAGCCACCTCCTGCTGCTGCTGCTGTGTCCCCTGTGGGCAGGCTGTGGGAATATGGGGTTCTCCTGGCTGCTGATTTCAGGGTGGGAATGCGGGGTTCTCCAGGTGGTGATGCCCACCCGCTCTACAAGCCCGTGCTGGGGCCAGACAAGCTCTCCTACGTGCTGGAGCACGCCGGCCACGGGGACAGCACCTTCTACGTGGAGGGGCTGGCGTTCCCCGACCGGGGCTTCAGCGGCCTCGTGTCCTTCAGCGCCAGCCTGCTGGAGGTGCCCCATAAGGTACGGGGGGTCGGGCACCCAGCCCCCAACAAATCCCCCATGGTAGAGATCCCAAACTCCGTTTTGGCTCCATCAGGACTCGCCGGGCACGCCGATCTTCACGGACACCGTGGTGTTCCGCGTGGCGCCCTGGATAATGACGCCCAACACCCAGCAGCCCCTGGAGGTGTTTGTCTGCAGGTAGGAGGGGTGTCCCCGCCATGTCCTGCCCTGGGGGACTCTCCAGAGAGGAGTTCCTGACCCTTCCTGACTCTGTGGGGCCGTAGGAGAGCCAGGCTTAGGCATTCCCGACTGGGAGGGTTTGGGAAGGGAGCCAGCTGGAGCTGTGGGAGTCATTTCCATCCCAAGGAGAAAGGCTGGAGTTCTCTCTCCAGGTCCATTCCCATGCAGGAATGTTGCCCAGGGTGTTTGAATCCCAAGGAGAAAGACTGCAGTTTGCTCTCCAGGTTCAATCCCACAAAAGCTGGAGCTCCCTCTCCAGGTTCAATCCCATTCAGGAATGCTGCCCAGGGCATTTAGATCCCAAGGAAAAATGCTGGAGGGCCTTTTCCAAGTCCAGCTCCATGCAGGAATGTTGCCCAGGGTGTTTAAATCCTAAGGAAAAAGGCTGCAGTTCCCTCTCCAGGTGCAACCCCACAAAGGCTGCAGTTCCCTCTCCAGGTCCAATCCCACATGGAAATGTTGCCCAGGCTGTTCAGGAATGAGGAGCGAGCTGCGGGGCCGGGGTTTTGGGGGCTCCCTGTGATCCCCCTCGCAGACCCGGTTCCTCCTCTGTCCCCCCAGCATCAAGCAGGGCTCGGATTCCAACGCAGCTTTCCTGGAGGGGCTGCGGGCGCTGCTGAGCAAAGCCAACTGCAAACTGACTGTGTGCTCGGAGCAGGACACGCGCAGCGACCGCTGGATCCAGGTCGGCCCCCGGGCACAGGAGTGTCACCCTTGGCTAGGACAGCACCTGGAATGCCAGGGGACGGAGCAGGGAACGGGGACTGAGGCACAGGGAATGCTGCCGGGGGTGGCACGGAGGGGGACAATGCCCAGGGAGCCCGGCCTGGCACCAGGAACACGGGGGACACCGGGAAAGGGACCTCGTCGGGACAGGGACCCCGTGGGGCTGGGCAGGAGGGGCCACTGCCAGGGGCACCCCAGTGAGAGAGGAGACCCTGTGGGGACACTGCATGAGGGACCCCATTGCCAAAGGGACCCTGTGGGACATTGCAAGGGGTCCCTTTTACAGAAGGGTCCCCGTGGTGCTTTGGAAGAGGGACCCAAGGGACACCTCGGGAGTGACCTCATTGTACGAGGGGGCCCCATTGAAAGAGAGACCCCGCGGGGCCGGGCAGGAGGGTCCCAGTGCCAGGGAGACCCCAAGGGGACACCGTGGCTGTGGCGTCACTCTGTAGGGCCGGGCAGGAGCCTCCCCGGTGGTTTAGGCTGGGCTTTGCCAGCCTCGCCCCATTTCCTGCCCCACCTTCCCCACATCCCTGGTGGAGATTCCTATCACCCTCCAGCGTCTTCCTCCTCCTCCTCCTCTCCTTCCCACAGGATGAGCTGGAGTTCGGCTACGTGGAAGCTCCACACAAAACCTTCCCCGTGGTCTTCGACTCTCCCAGGAACAGAGGCCTGAAGGATTTCGCTTTTAAGAAGATCCTGGTGTGTCCTTGCATTGAAATCAGCCTTTCCCCATCCAAAATCCCCGCACGGGACATCCTTGGCACCTCTTCCCTCTTTTCCAGGGCCCGGATTTCGGCTACGTGACCCGGGAGCCCCCCGGGAAGAGCGTGACCAGCCTGGACTCCTTCGGGAACCTGGACGTGAGCCCGCCGGTGACGGTGCGGGGCAAGGAGTACCCTCTGGGGCGGATCCTCATCGGCAGCCCCCTGCCCTGGTGAGGCTCCCCTCGCTCCGCAGCTCCCAAACCGTCCCTCGGGAACCTCTCGGAGGAAAAACACCCGGGGCCGACCCCACCAAACCCCAGATTTTACAGGCAACCCCCCGGCTGCTCCTCCGACCCGCACAAAACCCGGCCGCCGCTCCCGTTTTCCCGTTTTTTTCATTTTCCCATTTTCCCGGTTTTCCCCTGTTTTCCCGGTTTTTCCCCCGTTTTCCCCCTATCCTGCGCTTGGATTTGTTCTTTTCGGAGAGGAGCGGGGGAGCCCAGGAAAGGGTGAAATCCCGAATAACCGGGAATTGTTGTGCCCAGGGCAGGCAGTGCTTGGCAGCCCCGCGGGAACAAAGCTCCCTGCAGAAACCCTCCACAAAGGAGCGCATTTTCCGGAAAAAAACAACTCCCTCACCCAATCCCGCCTGCTCTGACCCCAAAAAACCGTCGGGTCCCAGCCGGGGGCTCGCTGCTTCCAGAGGCAGGAAAATGGGATTTCCCAGCCCCACTGGGGCCGTCATTATCCCTCATTACCAGGGATTTAATTAACGTCTTCCCCAGCCGGTTCTGGCTGAGAAAATTTGGGATTTGGGAATCACAGGGATGGGAAGAGCTCAGCCCAAAGCGGGACAGGGCAGGGAATGATCCAATCCCTATGGATAGACACGGCCTGGAGATGGGGAAAATATGGGGATAAATTAATGGATTTATCCAAAATACAGGGAGATACGTTCATGTATTTATATAATAGAAGGATCTAGTAATATATATTTATACTATATATTTATAGAAGATAGAGATCTAGCATTATATATTTATATAACATGTATATATTAACACACTTTTTATATAATATAGGGATATATCCGTGTATTTATCTAAAATATAGGGAGATATATTGATATATTTATATAATATCGGATCTAGTTATATATTTTTATAAGATAGGGATTTAGTATTATATATTTATATAATGTAGGGGTTTAGTATAGATAATACAGGGACTAGTAATACATATTTATATTGATATATTTATATAATACAGGGATTTAGCAATATATATTTATACAATGTGCATATATTAATGCACTTCATATACAACACAGCGATATATTAATATAGAACAGACATAATGATACATAATTGGGCTATTAGGCAGATAAATCTATATGAAAGTAGAACAATCTATTATTTTTGTGATTATATGTATTTAAATATGTGGATGTCTGTAATACAGCTTGGGGCACTTCCAGCCTGTTCCCAGGATAAAAATGAAATTTTTGATGCTGTTAGGGGGTGAATTTTGGGGAAGGGAGTGAATTCTGGGAAGGAGAGCGAGTTTTGGAGAGGGGAGCAAATTTTGGGAAAGGGGGCGAATTTTGAGCTGGGAAGCAAGATTTGAGGAAGGGGAGTGAATTTTGGGCGAAGGAGTGAATTTTTGAGGAGAGCGAATTTTGGGGAAGGGAGGTAAATTTTGAGGGGAGTGAGTTTTGGGGTAGGGGAGCAGATTTTGTGCCGGGGAGTGAATTTTGTGCCAGGGATGGTTTCTGTGTCGGGCAGCGGTGCCCACTGCGCTGTCCCTGTCCCTGTCCCGGTCCCTGCAGGGCGTCGGGCCGCAGGATGTGTCGGGCCGTGCGGGATTTCCTGTTCGCGCAGACGGTGCAGGCGCCGCTCGAGGTTTACTCCGAGTGGCTCAGCGTGGGCCACGTGGACGAGTTCCTCACCTTCGTCCCTGCCCTCGACAGGAAGGTGCCGACCCCAGAGCCTCCCCATGGCTCTTGGCAACACCCCAAAAATCCCCTTTTTCAGCTGTCTGTCCTTCCGGGTTCTCTGGGGGATGGAGCCCCTTTGGGGTGGCCCAGAGGGCTGGATTTGGGATCTCCATGGGCATCCCATGGCCCCACTGCTGGATTTGGGATCACCGTGGTCAGCCTATGGCCCCAGGGCTGTATTTGGGATCTCTGTGTGCATCTCATAGCCTGGGGACGGATTTGGGATCACTGTGGGCATCCGTGACCCAGGGTTGGATTTGGTGCCTCCCAGCCAGACTCTGGGGTGTTTTATCCCCCCCACATTCAGGGGTGACCCCCGGGCTCTGTCCCGCAGGGATTCCGGCTGCTCCTGGCCAGTCCCAACGCCTGCTACAAACTCTTCAAGGAGAAGCAGCAGCAGGGCCACGGGGAGGCCACGCAGTTCATTGGTGAGGAGTGGCTGAGGACATCCCTGAGGGATGGCATTCCTGCTGTCCCTTCCTGGTGCCCCCTTCCTGCTGTCCATTCCCAGTGTCCATCCCAGTGTTCATCCTCACTGTTCATCACGACTGTCCATCCCCGCTGTGCTGTCCATTCCCGTGTCCATCTCTACTGTCCATCCCCACTGTCCCTCCTGCTGTCCCTTCCCGTTGTCCCATCTCATTGTCCATCCCTCTATCCATCCCACCCCGCTGTCCATCCTACTGTCCATCCCCTCTGTCCATCTCCAGTGCCCATCCCTGCTGTCCCTCACTATCCCACGCTGTCCCCAGGGCTGAAGGGCACTGAGAAGAGAAGCATCGATGAGATCCTGGCGGACGAGTCCCTGCGCAGCGACAACCGGCACGTGCAGGTGGGTGGGGATCCCTGATCCGGGGGATTCCCGCTCCTCCAGTCCAGGGGGATCCCTGGGGGCAGGGACGGGGTCTGGGGGTCCTGGGGAATGGCCGGAGTGGGCGAGGAGAGGGAGATGCCCCAAGGGACACAGAGGTGGCAGGTGAAGGGAGAGGATGGGGTGGGAGGTTGGGAGAGGGTTGGAGGTCGGGATGGGGTGGGGTGGAGTGGGAGGTTGTTCCCGGGGATGGGGTGGGATGCAGGCAGGATCCTCAAGGGCCCGTGGGTGGGGATGGCAGTTCCAGCTCCTTCCCGCAGCGCTGCATCGATTGGAACCGCGACCTGCTGAAGCAGGAGCTGGGGCTGAGCGAGCAGGACATCGTGGATATCCCACAGCTCTTCATCCTCACCAACTCCCGCGCCGACGCTCTGTTCCCGGACATGGTGAGACCCTGATCCCGCAACTCTGCCCCGACCCTAAACCCTGGCCCCGATCCGTGTCGCAATGTCGGCGCTGTTCCAGGTGAACATGCTGGTGCTGGGCCGGCACCTGGGCATCCCCAAACCCTTCGGGCCCGTGGTGGGCGGGCGCTGCTGCCTGGAGCAGCGGGTCCGGGAGCTGCTGGAGCCGCTGGGCCTCTCCTGCACCTTCATCGACGACTTCTTCTCCTACCACGTCCTGTCGGGGGACGTGCACTGCGGCACCAACGTGCGCCGCAAGCCCTTCGCCTTCAAGTGGTGGCACGTGGTGCCCTGAGCCCCCTGGGCAGGGTCCTACAGGGGAAGGTGCATTTCCTGCGCTGGAAAAGCACCCAAAGCACGGGTTTGGCCAATAAAGCTTCACGGACTGAGGGGGCAGCGCTTCCCCGTCTTTCGTCCTTCTCTCCTCCGCTCCCGGCGTGAGAATCCCGTTTGTAGCCTGGTTTTGGGCAGGGGGTTTGGTTTGGGGCTGGTGGGGAGCATGCTCTGGGGGGTGCGGGCCCCATCCCGCGGCCGCGGGGTCACGGAGTCACGGGGTCACACCCCCAGAATTCCGTGCTTCAGCCAAAAAATCGCTTCCTGCTGTGGAACATGGTTTTTAGCCTGCAGGAACTCCCTGTGCCCTGCTCGGGATTTTTTCACACCTTCTCCAGGAGGGATTTCCGTGTCCCTTCGCTCTTTGTCTCCACCGGAGCGCAACACTTCCCCGTACCCGCCTGGCACCGCCCCGGGAACCGAAACCCGCCCAGTGGCCCGGGCACGACCCGGCCTTGCGCAGCCCCGCTGCCGTGCTGGGGCCGGACGCGCTCATTTTGGGCAATTCGCTTTCCCGGCAGCGTTTCGGAGGCGCAGTCGGGCTCCTGCGGCGCTGCAGAAGCATCCCACACGTCCCACTCGCCCGCCCCCTTTTTGCCCCAAAAGCGGATTTCTGAGCCCGTTTCCACCCCCATTCCCCGGGCCGTGTCCTTGCTGGCATTCCCGGGCTCCGAGCAGCGACATTAAATCCGGAACGCGCGTGACGCCGCGAGGAGGGGGTTTGGGAACAGCTGCAGGGACAAAGGGCTCTCCTCTCCCACGCGCAGCCGAGGGTTTAATTAAAACAAAGGCGATTAAAGCCGCCGGGGGTCCGCTGTCCCCAGCGCAGGTGACATTCCCCGGCAGCGCCCCACAGCTCCAGCACTCCCCGGAGGAGGAATTCCAGCGCATTGTCCCGCCTGAACAAATGAAACCTTTCAGCAGAAAGAAATCAGACCCGGCCGGGCGCGGCGCTGGCGCGGCCCCCGAGGCTCGGGTGTCGCGGTGAATATTTCACGGCGTGGGCCGGGCGCTGACCGCTCCCCCCGCGCCCCTTTGTGCTGCCCGAGCTCCCCCCGGAGCCCCCCGGACATCCCGTGGGTGTCCCGGGCCGCTTCCCCCGCTCCGACCCGCGCACACCCAGCCCGGAGGTGGGATTAAGCCGGGCTTGGGTTGATCCCCTCCCAGAAGCCCGGCTTTATAAATCCCCGGCGGGGGCCGGGCGCGGCACCCGAGGGTGCCCGGGCTGGCGGCGATGGCGCAGCAGCGCCGTGTCCAGCTGTCCACGCAGCGCCCCGGCAGCACCGTGTGCGTGCTGGGCACCGAGCTGGCCCTGGACGTGTGCGGGTGAGCGCGGGGCACAAATCCGCTTTCCCCCCTTGATCCCATTAACCAGAGCCCGAAAATAGCGCGCGTGGGGCGGGGGCGATGCTGCTGCTCCGGGAGCTTTTCCCAGGGGATGCTGGCCCGGGAGGGGTGGGATTCCCGGTGCCCCTTCCCGCTGTCCCATCCTGCTGTCCCTTCCCACTGTCCATCCCTCTGTCTATCCTGCTGTCCATCCCCGTGTCCATCCCGTTGCCCCTTCTTTCTATCCCTTCCCGCTGCCCTTCCCAGTATCCATCCCACTGTCCATCCCAGTGTCCATCCCATTGTCCGTCCCCGTGTCCATCCCGCTGTCCGTCCCTCACAGACTCTCCAGCCCTGGCCGCAGCAGCAGCACCGCAGAATTCCCAGCGGGATTTTGTCAGTTTTGGGGTGCCACAAGCCCTTTTTGGGGTTTTCAGCTGCGTTCCTCATCCCGCCGGGATGAAATCAGAAACAAGAAATAAGAAATCAGAAACAAACAACAAAAAAGAGATCAGAAATAACAAATAAGAAATCAGAAATAAGAAATCAGAATTCAGAAACAAGAAACAGAAATAATAAATATGAAATAATACATAAGAAACAAGAAATCAGAAATAATAAGAAATCAGAAATAATAAATAAATAATTAAGAAACATTCTCCCTTTCGGGGGAGGGCCGAGAGCGAAGCCCCCCCGGCCCTGGCTCCAGCCCGGCCCCGGAGCTCTCCCTCGGGATTTCGTTCGGGATTTTGTTCCCCGATTCCCGCTCGGGGTTCACTTCCCGTCCCCTCCCGCTGCCCCGGGCTGGGATTTTCCGCCTCCCCGGGCACGGAGCCGCCGCTCCCCTGGAGCTCCGGCCTGCCCGGCTGCGCTCGGGAAGCGCCGATTTTGGGGAGATCCTTCCCCAACGCCGCCGGGATGAGCGCGGGAGCTCCGCGCGGCTCATCCCCGGATTTGGGGCTTTTGAGCGATCCCTGCGGGTATTTTTGTGAGATTTATTCCCGTTTATTCCCATTTATTCCCTGGTGCGCTTTGCACCTGGAATATTCCCGGATCTGGGGTTTTTGAGGAATTCTTGCGGATATTTTTGCGCGGTTTGTTCCCGTTTATTCCCTTGTGCGCTTTGCACCTGGAATATCCTCGGATTTGGGGTTTTTGAGGAGTTCTTGAGAATATTTTTGTGCGGTTTGTTCCGGTTTATTCCCGGGTGCGCTTTGCACCTGGAATGTCCTCGGATTTGGGTTTTTTGAGGGATCCCTGAGGGTATTTTTGTGGGGTTTCTTCCCGTTTATTCCCAGGTGCAAAGCAACACTTGTTGCCTTTGCATTTTCCAGGATTATTTGCATTTTCAATGATTTATTGCTATTCTAAAAATTGTCTAAATATCAAAATTAGTTCACATGAAAGATTTTATCCAAATTTCATATCTCAGGGCTTGCTGCAGTCATATTTTCCAGGGTTATTTCCGTTTTTCGGACTTCTCACAATTCTAAATTTCAGGGTTGGTTCCACATTGAAGGATTTATGAGTTTCACATCGCAGCACTTGTTGCCTTCATATTTTCCAGGATTATTTGCATTTTCAATGATTTATTGCTATTGTAAATTTTTTAAATTTCAGGATTTTTTTTATATTAAAGATTTTATCCCAATTCCATATCTCAGGGCTTGCGACAGTCGCACTTTTCAGGATTATTTGCAGTTTTTAGGACTTGTTGATGTTCAACATTTCATGATTTGTTCCACACTGAAGGATCTCCTGCCACTGAACATTGCAGGATTTATTGCAGCAGCATTGCCCAGGATTCATTGCATTTTGCACCTCTTGCTGTCACTCTAAATTGCTGGATTTTTTTCCCACTGAAGGATTTATCCCAATTCCACATCTCAGCCCATAATGAAATTGCATTTTTCAGGAATATTTGATTTTTCCAGGACTTGTTGATATTCCAAACCCCAGGATTTTTTTCCCACTGAAGGTTCTATCCCAATTCAGTATCACAGCTCTTGCTGAAATTGCATTTTCTGGTAATATTTGCATTTCCAGGACCTGTTGATATTAAAAAATTCAGATTTTTTTTTTCCATTTTGAGGGGTTTACCAGAATCTCGTATCTCAGCCCTTGCTGAAATCGCATTTTCTGGGAATATCTGAATTTTCCAGGGCTCATTGATATTCCAAACCCCGGGATTTGTTCCCATTGAAGGTTTTATCCCAATTCCACATCCCAGCCCTTGCTGAGGTTGCATTTCCCGGGAATATTTGAATTTCCACCCTGCTCCTGGCAGAGCTCCTGTTGTCCCTGGCCCTTCCAGGGATGCTGATCCCCTCGCTGTCCTCTTGCTGCTCCCGAGATGCTGATTGCTCTCTCCCCGTTATCCCTGATCATTCCTGGGATGTTGACCGCTGTCCCCTCTCTGTTCCCGGGATGCTGACTGCTGTCCCCTCTCTGTTCCCGGGATGCTGACTGCTGTCCCCTGGCCATTCCTGGGATGCTGACCCCTGTGGCTGGCCATTCCCGGGATGCTGACTGCTGTCCCTGACCATTCCCGGGATGCTGACTGCTGTCCCCTGGCCATTCTCGGGATGCTGACCGCTGTCCCTGACCATTCCCGGGATGCTGACTGCTGTCCCCTGGCCATTCCTGGGATGCTGACCGCTGTCCCTGACCATTCCTGGGATGTTGACCGCTGTCCCCTGGCCATTCCCGGGATTCTGACCGCTGTCCCCTGGCCATTCCTGGGATGCTGACCGCTGTCCCTGACCATTCCCGGGATGCTGACTGCTGTCCCCTGGCCATTCCCGGGATTCTGACCGCTGTCCCTGACCATTCCCGGGATGCTGACCGCTGTCCCTGACCATTCCCGGGATGCTGACCGCTGTCCCTGGCCGTTCCCAGCTCGGCTCCGCGGGGCGCCGTCTCTTTCCAGGTTCAGGCCACGCCGGGGGTGAGGCTCTGGCTGCTGCACGAGGCCCAGAGTGTGAAGCTGCCCTCGAGCGTCAGTCGCTGGCCCCTGGCCCCTAGCCCCGAGCTGCTGCTGGCCATGGACGCTCCCAGCAAGGACGTGGGCGACGAGAAGGTGGGAGTTGGATCCTGATGGATCCTGGCATTGCCACGGGGTGCCAGGATGGGTGTTGGGATTCCTGCTGGATCCTGGCATTCCAGCCCCGCTCCTCATTGCAGGTCAGGATTTCCTATTTCCGTGAGGCCGGCGGGGTTCCCGTGGGCCGGGCCTTGCTCTACCTCACCTGTGTGGGTAAGGGGGGAACGGCCCCCAGCCCTTGTTCCCCAACCCCATTCCTGGGATTTCCCCTTTTTCCATCCCATCCCTATCCCACAGAGGTGTCGCTGGATGCTGATGTCAACCGCAGCGGGGCCGTGAGCCGGACACTGCTGGACAAGGTATCCAGAGGGGCCAGGAACCAGTGTGGGATTGGGAATTCCCAACTGAGTCCCCAGATCCCAATGGGATTGGGAATTCCTGACTGAACCCAAGATCCTGATGGGATTGGGAATTCCCAGCTGCCCCCCAGATCCCAGTGGGATTGGGAATTCCCAGCTGACCCCCTGGCCCTGCTCCGTGTCCCCCAGACCAGCTGGACGTGGGGCCCCGAGGGCCATGGGGCCGTGCTGCTCGTGAACTGCGACCGCGACGACGCCGGCGCCGAGGGCCCGGACAACGAGGACAGCGCCGTGCTCTCCTACAACGGTGCCCACGGCCCACAACCCCCATGTCCCATTTTCCCCTCCATTTTCCCACTTTTCCCTCAATTTTCACACTTTTCCTTGAGTTTTCCCTCCCCCTTCCCTGAGTTTTCTGCCTTCTCCCTAGTTTTCACACTTTTACCTCAATCTCCTTTCTATCACAGCCCAGAACTCCAATTTTTCCACTTTCACCTCAATTTTCCTACTTTTCCCCTCAATTTTCCTTTCCCACCACAGCCCAGGATCCTCATTCTCCCACTTTCCCTCAATTTTCTGCTGCTTTCCCCTCAATTTTCCCTTCCTATCACAGCCCAGAATCCCCAGCTTTCCCACTTTTCCCATGACTTTCCCACTTTCCCCTCAATTTTCCCTCCCTACCCCAGCCCAGAACCCCCAGTTTCTCCCCTTTTCCCTTGGTTTTCCCCTTTCTCCCTGAGCTTTCCCCTTTTCCCTGGGTTTCCCTCGTTTCCCTGATTTTTCCCCATTTCCCTGATTTTTCCTCATTTCCCCAGACCTGCAGGACATGGCACAGTTGGTGCTGAGGACACGCGGGCCCCGCGCCATCTTCACCGGGCACCGCCTGCTGCTCCACGTGGACTTTGGTGACGCTGACAAAATCGGCGTTTTCTATGGTGGCAGTGAGCGCCGGGGTTTTTGGGGGGATTTGGGGGGATTTGTGGGAATTTGTGGGAATTTGGGGGGGCACGGACCCGCTGGCTCTCTGGGATCAACCCCAAATCCTTGCGCTGCTTCTCCACTGCCCCGCGGTGGAGTCGAGCTGAGCCCAGCGGGGTTGGGGCGGGTTTGGGGACAGGGGTGGGTTTGGGGCTTGAAGTGTCCGTGTCCCACAGGCAGTGGGGAGCTGGAGAAGTTCAGGCACGTCCTGGGGGGCTCCAAGCTGGCCTACAGCGTGCGGCCGAGCCGGCATTGCCACGAGAGCATCTTCTACGTGGAGGGCCTGGCCTTCCCTGACCTGGCCTTCTCCGGCCTCGTGTCCCTGCACGTCACCCTGCTCGAGAGCCCCGAGAAGGTCCGCCTGGGGGACACGGGGAGTGGGACGGGGGACAGATTCCAAACTCCATCTGCATAATCCCAGGGGAGGTGGGACAATGGGGACAGATCCCAAACCCTATCCCTGTAATCCCAGGGGATTGGAACAGTGGGGACAGATCCCAAACGCCATCTCTATGATCCCAGCGGGGCTGGGACAGGGGAGACAGATCCCAAACTCCATCCCCACGATCACAGAACCCCCATTTTCCCACTTTTCCCTCAATTTTTCTCTCCCAGAGGGGGCTGGGACAATGGGGACAGATCCCAAACTCTATCCCCGTAATCCCAGGGGGGCTGGCATGGCAGAGACAGATGCCAAACTCCATCCCCACCATCCCAGGGCAGGCTGGAACAACAGGGAGTGGATCCCAAACTCCATCCCTGCCATCGCAGAACCCCCATTTTCCCACTTTCCCCTCAATTTTTCTCTCCCAGAGGGGGCTGGGACAGTGGGGACAGATCCCAAACTCCATCTCTGGAATCCCAGGGTGGGTTGAAATAGTGGAGATAGATCCCAAATTCTGTCCCCACCATCCAGGAGGGGGGACTGGGGTAATGGGGACAGATCCCAAACTCCATCCCTGCCATCCCAGGAGGGTGGGATAATGGGGACAGATCCCAAACTCCATCCCCACCACCCCAGGGCCTTCTGGAGTCGCCGATCTTCACGGACTCCGTGGTTTTCCGTGTGGCTCCCTGGATCATGACGCCCAACACGGCAGCACCGCTCGAGGTCTTTGTCTGCAGGTGTGTGCTGGCTGCTCCCACCCTGCCCGCTGCCAGACCCACTCCCAAATCCCGATTTTCCCGTTTTTCCCCAGTGTGGATGGCAACGAGGAGTTCGTGGCGGCCGTGGGCATGCTGGCCGAGCAGGCACAGTGCCCTCTGACCGTGTGCCCGGTGCCACAGAACCGCCAGGACCGCTGGATCCAGGTGGGAACAGCGCCTGCCCGGCCCTTCTGTGCCGCAGCAGTGCTGGGAGGGTCCCAAAATTCTCCATCCCTTCTCCAGGATGAGATGGAGTTCGGCTACGTCCAAGCTCCTTACAAAACCTTCCCCGTGGTCTTTGACTCGCCCCGGGACCGTGGCCTGAAGGATTTTCCCGTCAGGAGCATCCTGGTATCCAGCCCCTTCCTTCTGCCTTGCCCAGCTTGGCAAACCTCTAAAAGCTGGGATATATCCCTTTAAAAACGGGGATACATCCCTTTAAAAACTGGAATAAATCTCTTTAAAAGCGGGGATAAATGTCTTTAAAAACTGGAATAAATCCCTTTAAAAACTGGGATAAATCCCTTAAAAAACGGAGATAAATCCCTTTATTTCCTGCATTTTCGGAGTGGGAAACTCCAGCACAGAGGATTTGGGGGTGCAGCACTTCAGTGCTGACGGCTGCATTTTTTTAAATCATTCCCTCTTGTTTTTCCCCCATCCAGGGCCCTGATTTTGGCTACGTGGCCCGGCAGGCTCCGGAAGGCGCTTCCAGCCTGGATTCCTTTGGGAATTTGGAGGTGAGCCCACCCGTGACAGTGCAAGGCAAGGAGTACCCCTTGGGGCGCATCCTGATCGGCAGCAGCTTCCCCAGGTGAGCCGGGAGCAGGAAAACCCCAAAAAAGGATTTCCCAGCTCCCCCCCTCCCCGGCTGGGCAGGAGCAGGAAAACCCCACAAAAAGGATTTCCCGACCCCCCAACCCCCTGTGCTCCCCCAGGCTGGGTGGGCGCAGGATGGCCAAGGCCGTGCGGGATTTTCTGGTGGCCCAGAAGGTGCAGGCGCCCGTGGAGCTCTTCTCGGACTGGCTCCAGGTCGGGCACGTGGATGAGTTCCTGAGCTTTGTCCCCGCGCCCGACCGGAAGGTAACGGATCCAGGGAGTGGGAAAAGCTCGGATGGGACCCCCAGAGCCGTCCCTGAGCTCGTCCTGCCCCACAGGGATTCCGGCTGCTCCTGGCCAGCCCCAGTGCCTGCTACCAGCTGCTCAAGGAGAAGCAGGAGGAGGGGTTCGGCGAGGCCGCCATGTTCCAGGGTAGGGGAGCATGGGAAATGGAGCTCCATGCTTTTGTTTTCCCATTTTCCTGCAAACTGTGGTGGGGAAGGTTGATGGACTCTGAAAACTGTCTGGGAAGTGGAGGCACAATGGAGCAGAGTTAATGAATTAATTAAAAGGTGCATGGATTGGATTACCTGGATGAGATGGAGCTCTGAAGTCAGAGCTGGAGTCCTCATCCCGGCTGAGCTGGGGCAGAATTCCAGCCTGGCTCCATCCCAGCAGGGCTGGACAGGGTGCCCAAGCCGACCATAAACGAGATCTTGGCTAACGAAGAGCTCCGCAAGTTCAACGATTACGCCCAGGTGAGGGCGGGAGCAGGAGGCTACGATCCATGGCTCCCTCCATGTCCTTTGTTCCCTCGTCCCTCTATCCTCCCCTCCATCCCTCCACCCATCCTCCATCACCACCCTCCCAGCCATCCATCTCCACATCGCTCTGCCCCTCCCTCTCTCCCTCCATTCTTCCCTCCCTCCATTCTTCCCTCTGTCCAGCCTTCCTTCCATCCATCCATCATCCATCCATCCATCCATCCATCCATCCATCCATCCATCCATCCATCCATCCATCCATCTCCTTGTCCATCCCACTCTCCATCTCCCTGTCCCTCCCTCCCCTCGCTGCTCTCTTCCCTCTCCCTCCTGACCCTCCCTCCCTCTCTCCCTCCCGGCTCCCAGAGCTGCATCAGCTGGAACCGGGACATCCTGAAGCGCTCTCTGGGCCTGGCCGAGCCGGACATCCTGGACATCCCGCAGCTCTTCCAGGGCGACTCCACCTCGGGGGCAGAGGCCTTTTTCCCGAACATGGTAGCAGCACCCCTGAGCTCCCTAGAATGGGGTCGGGGACAGGATCGGGGCTGGGATGTCCCTGGAGCGTGATCAGGGCTGGGATTTCCTCGGGGTGGGATCGGGGCCGGGATCGGGGTCGGAATTTCCCCGGGTGAGATCGGAACCGGGATGTCCCTGGAGTGGGACAGGGGCCAGGATGACCCCGAGGCGGGATTGGGGCCGGGATTTCCCTGGAGCGAGATCGGGGACGGAATTTCCCCGGGCCGGGATTTCCTTGGAGTGGGATCGGGGCCGGGATCGGAGTCGAGATTTCCCTGCAGCGGGATAGGGGCCGGGATGTTCCCTGGAGTGGGATCGGGACCAGGATCGGTGCCGGGATGCTCCCCGGTCCGGGATGTCCCCTGGCCCCGATCCGTGCCGCAATGTCGGCGCTGTTCCAGGTGAACATGCTGGTGCTGGGCCGGCACCTGGGCATCCCCAAACCCTTCGGGCCCGTGGTGGGCGGGCGCTGCTGCCTGGAGCAGCGGGTCCGGGAGCTGCTGGAGCCGCTGGGCCTCTCCTGCACCTTCATCGACGACTTCTTCTCCTACCACGTCCTGTCGGGGGACGTGCACTGCGGCACCAACGTGCGCCGCAAGCCCTTCGCCTTCAAGTGGTGGCACGTGGTGCCCTGAGGTGGCTCCGGCCCCTCCTGTCCCCTCCTGTCCCCTCCTGCCCCGGTCCCCGCCCTGCCCCTGCCGAACGCCTTCCGTGGAGGAAATAAATCCGGGCTGAGGTGGCTCTGCGGGGCTTTCCCAGCACAGGAAGAACGCTGGACTGGTTAAACTGGTGGGGAATGGGAAATGGGGAATGGGGGCGGGTGGGGCGCCGGTGCCAAGATCCACGTGGGGAAACACACATGGAATCAGGAAAACGGGGAATGACGGAATTACAGAGTCAGGGAATCAGGGAATTATTGAGCCAGGGAGTTATGGAATCAGGGAATCATGGAATTATGGAATCAGAGAATGGTTGGAACAGAGGGACCTTCAAGCTCATCCATTCCCAGTGACAGGGACACCTTCCACTGTCCCAGGCTGCTCCCAGTCCTGTTCAGCCTGGCCTTGGACACTTCCAGGGATCCAGGGGAGCAGCCACAGCTGCTCTGGGAATTCCATCCCAGCCCCTTCCCCACTCACAGGGAAGGATTTATCCCAAGTATCCCAATCTAAATTGTTCCTCTCTAGCTGGAAGTCATTCCCTGTGTCCAGTCCATCCATCCCTTGTCCCTGGTCCCTCCCCAGCTCTTCTGGAGCCCCTTCAGGCCCTTGAAGGGGCTCTGACTCTCCCTGGAGCTTTTCTTCTCCAGGTGAACATTCCCAGCTCTCCCAGCCTTTCGTGCCAGTGGAGCTGCTCCATCCCTCTGATCACCCTGCAACCTCCTCTGGCCTGGCTCCAGCAGCTCCAGCTCCTGCCTGTGCTGGGCCCCAGGGCTGGGGCAGCTCCATTCCCATTCCCATTCCCATTCCCATTCCCATTCCCATTCCCATTCCCATTCCCATTCCACCCCTGGAATCCATCCCTGTCTCCGAGCGGGAGCTGGACAGGGTTGGGTCTGAGCCCTGCTGGAATTCCAGAGGGATGGAATCCACGGCCATTCCCTTGGAGCGACCCCACACAGGGACAGGAACCCCCAGTCCCAGAGCCCCATCCCTGTGGAATTCCAGGGGGAAAACGGGACAGGAACCCCCGATCCCAGAGCTGAGTCCCTATGGAATTCCAGATAGAAAAATGGGAGTGGGAACGCTTTGGGATGGAGCCTGGCGGATTTGGGAACAGAAGGAAAAAAACGGGGGGAAAAAAAAGAAATAAAAAAATTAAAAAAATAAACATTTCAAATAAAAAAGATTTTTTTTTAAAAAAAAAGGATGGAAATTCTGAAAATAGAAAAATACGGAGTGAAGAAAAAGAAATTAAATGTTACAAACAGAAAAAATAAAAGTTCAAATTTAAATACCAACGTTAAAAATTAAGGAGGAATTAAAGAGCGAAGTTAAAAATAAAAAATGAAAAGTACAATAAAAAGGAAATGGAATTAAAACTTAAGAGGGAAAATATAAAATAAATATTAAAGTTGAATTTAAATGGAAAATTAGAGTAAGAAATATTTTAAAAAGTTAAAATTGAACTTGAATTAAAAAATTATTAAAAGCATAATTTAAAAATTAAGCAGTTAAAAATTAGGAATACAAATGAAAAGGTGAATTACAGAATTGAAAAAGGAGAAATAGAAAAGATGAAGTTTAAAGTTAAATTCAATAGATTAAAAGGTAGAAATTAAAACGAAGGAACTTTGATGGAATAAAATAGAAAAGAGAAAGAAAAAAAATGAAGTTCAAAGTTGAATTTAGAATGAGAACCAAAGAAAAAATTAGGAATTAAAATGAGATTTTGATGAAATAAAAGAGAAACCAGCATGAAAAAGAAAGTAAAAATAAAAACATGAAGATAGAAAAAAAAATTAAAAGTATAAATGTAATATTGAAAAATGAAGAAGCCAGGACTCCAAAATGCCAAAAATCTGGGATTGAAACGGATAAATGGGAATTTTTCACACTCTAACCCACGGGAGCCGAGGGGAGACACAGCGGCCTCGACCTGGCCACACTTTACCCCAAGGAATTCAAAATTCCCTGGATCCTCTGTGAGCCCATCCTGGAGCATTCCCGAGCTGGGAATTCCTCGGGAATGTGGGAATGGCCCCTTGGGAATGCAGGAATAGCCCCTTTGGGAATGTTTCCTCCGGATCCTTCCTGAACTCGGGAATTCCTCAGGAATGTGGGAATGGCTCCCCTGGATCCTTCCTGAACTCAGAAATTCCTCGGGAATGTGGACACAGCAGCCCCCCCGAGGCTTTCGGGGCTCCAAGCAGGGTTTTGGTGATTTCCCACCCCCAAATCCTAAATCTTGCCGAAAAAGTGGGATTTGGGATTTTCCAGCTGGTTGGGATCTCCCCTCTCCAAACCCCCTGGAAAACAACCCCGAACCCCAAAAATTGACCAAAACCCTTTTTTTTTTTTTTTTTTACTGCAAACTCCCCGAGCGCCGCCCCGGGGGAGATGGGAAGGAGCCAAAATCCATGGAAAAATCCAGGAGAATTCCTGGGAACGGCCCGAAGGGAGCGGGAATGGCGCGGGGCAGAGCTGGGCTCTGCTCCTGAAGGCACCTCGAGATTCCAGCACAGTGACCTGGCACGGAGGGAACTGGGGATCGGGAATTCCGGCTGATCCCGGGCCAAACCATCCGCCAGAAGGAACAAAAAACCCGAATTCCCGGGAAAAAAAATTCCTTTGGGACTCCCCTCGTGATCCCTGAGATGTCCCCGGGGTGGGCGAGGGCGGGGAGGGGAGCCCGGGAATGCTGCTGGGATGGGATCCGGGATCCCTGCGGATGCTGGAGGGGTGGGAGGGGGAGAAATCCCAAAAACTGTAGCACCCAAAGTAGTGAAAACCAGCAAAAAATGGGAATACTGGGGGAAAAAATGGGAATATAGGGGAAAAACCAGGCGTTGGCAGCTGCTCTTTAGGGATCCCAGATCCCTAAAGGGATCCCAAGCTGGGATCAGATCCCCAAAGTGATCCTGAGCCGGCAGCTGTGGGAGATCTGGGGCTGGAAAAACGGGAAACAGTAAAAAAAAGCTGCGGAAAAATACAAATAAAATAAAAATAATTCAAGGCAAGACCCTACAAAACCCGGGGTGGGAGGTGCCGGAAGGTCCGGCTGCAGTTGGGAATTCCAAAAGCCGGGAATGGGGGTGGGGATGACCCCACCGAGGGCTAGGAATGTGGGAATGGGGAGGGAGAACGGCGGCCGGGATGGAGAAGCGGGACCAGGATCGGGATCGGGATCGGGATCGGGGCCCCTCAGAGGGTGCGGGGGTTGTACTCCGGGAGCTTCCGCAGCTTCTCCTGCTCTGCCTCCGACTCGTCCCGGGCGATCACCAGAGAGTGGGAATAGCCCATGGCCACCTGGAATGGGAAAACTGGGAATGGGAACAGCCCATGGCTACCTGGAATGGGAAAACCGGGAATGGGAATAGCCTATGGAACTGAGAATAGGAATAGCCCATGGCCACCTGGAATGGGAATGGGTCACCAGGGAATAGCCTATGGAATGGGAATGGGTCACCAGGGAATAGCCTATGGAATGGGAATGGGGCACCAGGGAGTGGAAATGGCCCATGGAATGGGAAGGGGTCCCCCAGGAGTGGACACTGCCCATGGAAAGGGAAAAGGGGACCTGAGGTGATCCGGAGCCTTCCTGGGGATCGCTCCCAGGGTTCCCTCCCGGGGATCCCTCCTGCCTGCTGGAATCCAGCCCTGCACGGAGCATCACAAGGACCTCAGGTGCCCTGGGGTTTGAGGGACGGCCCTGGTGTCCCTTCCCCATCACCCATGGGTGCCACGAGCTGGGCACGGCCTCACAAACCCCAAATTATTTAGGGGATGGCCTCGATGTGCTCCATCACCCATGGGTGTGCTGAGCTGGGCACAGCCTCAGTTTCCCTGGATTTATTTAAAGGAGGGATTCACACACATCACCCCACAGGTGTGATGAGTTGGGGATGGCCTCACAAACCCCAAATTATTTAGGGGATGGCCTCGATGTGCTCTGTCACCCACAGATGTGATGAGCTGTGCACAGCCTCAGTCTCCCTGTTTGTTTTGGGAACAGTCCCATGGATGTGATGAGCTGTGCACAGCCTCAGTTTCCCTGTTTGTTTTGGGAACAATCCCATGGATGTGATGAGCTGTGCACAGCCTCAGTCTCCCTGTTTGTTTTGGGAACAGTCCCATGGATGTGATGAGCTGTGCACAGCCTCAGTCTCCCTGTTTGTTTTAGGGGAGGGCCCTGCACACCTCCCTCCCTCACCCCGCAGCTGGGATGAGCTGTGTGAAGTCTCAGCCACCCCAAATTGTTTCAGAGGAGGGACCCATGGGTGCCCTCTCTCTGACCCCACAGGTGTCACCAGCTGGGCATGGCCTCACAAACCCCAAATGATTCCCCATGGGTGCCCCAGCTCTCCCAAACCCCGTTCATCCCCACCCCAAACCCTGGGGGTGTCCCCTGACCTGTTCGGTGTAGATCCCATCCAGGGTTTTCACCTCCTGCGCCGCCGTGGAGGATTTGGGTTTGTGGTCCCCATATCCCTG
>NW_014650720.1:886687-913313 GCF_001447265.1 Sturnus vulgaris
GGATTTGGGGGATTTGGGTCTGTGGTCCCCATATCCCTGTGGGAACACCCCATGGACAGGGGATGGTCAACGGCGCCGGAGGGGCAGGTCCAATGGGTTTGGGGGATTTGGGGTGTCCCCTTGGGACATTTGGGGTTTTTGGAATGTTAGTTTGGGGGATTTGGGGTTTCTGGGGCATCATTTTGGGTTTTTGGGGGTGTCATTGGGGTTTTTTGGGGGTCAGTACCAGCTCCCCGAAGGTGGGTGAGGGTCCCCAGCTGATGGTGCTCTCGTCGGCCGCCACGATCACGGAGCTCTTCCTGCGAGGGAGGAGAGCGCTGAGCGTGAGAGCACCCAAATCCCAGGAATGCTGGGAATGTGGGAATGTTGGGATTCACTCACCCACAGGCCAGGCTGCGGATCTTCCATCCGCACAGATCCTGCACAGCTTTGGGATACATCGTGGATTCCCGGGAAGTGTTGGTGGCACCCCAGAAGAACAATCCACCTGCAAGGGAACCCGTCAGGGCATGCATCCTGGAATTCCCAAATTCCAGAATTCCCAAAGCCTGGGAATACCACCTGTCAGGGACCCCTGGGAATCCCACCTGTCAGGGCACGGATCCCAAAATTCCCAAATCCTGGGAATCCCACCTGTCTCACTGATGGCTCCCCCAGCATTCCCAAATCCCAGGATCCCTGGGAATCCCACTACTCAGTCCACCTTTCTCCCAGCATTGCCAAATCCAGGGATCCTGGCATTCCTACCTGTCTTGCTGACAGCCCCCCTGGCATTCCTGAATCCTGTGATTCCCACCTCTCTCGCTGACATCTCCCCCAGCATTCCCAAATCCCGGATTCCCACCTGTCTCGCTGACATCTTTCCCAGCATTCCCAAATCCCCAATTCCAACCTGTCTTGCTGACATCTCCCATAGCATTCCCAAATCCCAAATCCCGGATTCCCAGATTCCCACCTGTCTCGCTGACAGCTCCCCTGGCATTCCCAAATCTCAGATCCCTGGGAATCCCACCCCCCAGGGATCCCTGGAATGCTAGATGCAAGGCCACAGCTCCCTGGCATTCCCAAATCCCGGATTCTGGGGAATCTCACCTGTCCCACTGACAGATCCCCTAGTAATTCCAGCATTCCCAAATCCCGGATTCCCACCTGTCTCACTGGCATCTCCCCCTGGACCTCCAAATCCCAGACCCTGGCATTCCCAAATTCCCGCATTCCCACCTGTCTCACTGGCATCTCCCCCAGCATTCCCAAATCCCAGATTCCCAAAATCCCACCTGTCTTGCTGATGGCCTCCTCAGCATTCTCAGGACTCCCACATTCCCACCTGTCTCGCTGACATCTCCCCCAGCACTCCCGGCATTCCCGAATCCCGCACCCCACCTGTCTCGCTGACGGCGAAGGAGCAGGTGTATCCCGCGTAGATCTGGGAGGCGCCGCGTCCCGGGAAGTCGAAGAGCTTCACCAGCCTGGGAACCATCTCGTCCTTCTGCTCCGCGTGGCCCAGGCGCCCGTAGCCCCCAAAGCCCCAGGAGAAGACGCGCTTCTGGGAATCCAGCACCAGCTGGGAATGAGAGAGAACGGCCTCAGACATCCCAAAAATCCCAAACCCCCAGGAAAAACATTCCTGGGAATCCAGCACCAGCTGGGAATGAGAGAGAACGGCCTCAGAGATCCCGAAAAATCCCAGATCTCCAGGAAAAGAAGCGCTTCTGGGAATGCAGCACCAGCTGGGATGGAGCAAGGGAGGGAGCAGAGGCTCAGAGATCCCAATAATCTCGGGAAAAGACATTCCTGGAAATACAGCAGCAGCTGGGATGGAGGGAGCAGAGGCTGAGAGCTGGTCTCTCCCATTCCGACTCTCCCATTCCCACTCCTGACTCTCCCACTCCTATTCTCATTCCTACTTCTGTTTTCATTCCTGCTCCCATTCCTGTTCCTGTTACCATTCCCATTTCATATGGCATGGTTGGCTCTGCAGGCCACATCTTGCACACATTCCCAATCCCATTCCTGATCCCATTCCCAATCCCATTCCCATTTCCATCCCAGTCACTGTCATTGCTAATCCCATTCCCACACCCATTTCCATTCCCCTCACGGTGTGGTTGGCCCCACAGGTGATGTCCCGTACCCTGTCCCATTCCTGTTATCCCGTTCCTGTTACCCCGATCCCATCCTGTACTGCACAGTTGGTGCCACAGGCCATGTTGTGCACCCATTCCCGTTTTCCCATATTTCCATTCCTGTTATTCCATATTCCTGTTACCCTGATCTCATCCTGTACCATGTGGTTGGTGCCGCAGGCCATGACCCGCCCCCATTCCCATTATCCCATTATCCCATATTCCCACTATCCCGTTATCCGAGGTTGGCCCCTCAGGCCATGTCCCGCCCCCATTCCCATCATCCCATATTCCTGTTATCCCATTATCCCAGTCCCCTCACTGTGTGGTTCAGGCCACGTCCCACCCCCATTCCCGTTATCCTGTTATCCCATATTCCCATTATCCTGTACTGTGTGGTTGGCCCCTCAGGCCATGTCCTGCCCCCATTCCTGTTACCCCATATTCCCATTATCCTACTCCTCTCACCATGTGGTTGGCCCCACAGGCCATGTCCCGCCCCCATTCCCATTATCCCGTTATCCCATACTCACATTATCCCATATTCCTGTTATCCTGTTATCCCATACCGCATGGTTGGCCCCGCAGGCCATGTCCCGCCCCCATTCCCGTTATCCCGCTATCCCGTACCGTGTGGTTGGCCCCGCAGGCCACGTCCCTGACCACCACGTTGGGCACGGGCAGCACCTGCCCGTCCTTGGTGCGCTCCACGAACAGCGCCAGGCGCCGCGGCAGCAGCTCGCAGTCGTACTCGATGCGCTGCGCCCGCGCGATGAACTTCCCGTCGGAATTGTGCCCTGGAACGCCGGGGGAGCGGGGACAGAGCCAGTCTGAGCCACTGCGGGATCATACCGAACAGCCCCGATCCCAGGGGATTGTCCTGAACATCCCCAATCCCAGGGGATCATCCTGAATGGCCCCAATCCCAGGGGATGATCTTGAACAGCCCCGATCCCAGGGGATCATCCCAAACCAGCCCCAATCCCAAGGGATGATCCTGAACAGCCCTGATTTCAGGGAATGATCCCGAACAGCCCTGATTCCAGGGAATGATCTCCAACTGCCCCGATCCCATGGGATTGTCCTGAATTGCCCCAATCCCATGGGATGATCCCAAACCAGCCCTGATCTCAGGCGAACATCCCCAACTTCCCTGATCCCATGAGATGATCCTGAACTGTCTCAATCCCATGGGATGACCTCAAACTGTCCCAATCCCATGGGATGATCCCAAACCAGTCCCGATCCCACAGGATGATCCCAAATCCTGTACCCAGCTGTCTGTACTCCAAAGGACACCCAAAGGAACACAGGTTCCCCTTGCAGTCCATGGGGTGATCCCATGGGATTATCCCAGATTTCCATACCCAGCTGTCCATACTCCGGACACCCAAAGGAATACAGGTTCCCCTTGCAGTCCATGACCATGCTGAACTCGGCCCCGCAGCCCAGCTTGGAGATTGGCTGCCCATTGTACAGGATCTGGGAAAAAAAACAGGAATAGGGATCAGGAAAAACAGGAAAATGGGATCAGAACAGGATCAGAAACGTGGGGAAAAGGGAAAAAGGGCGTCAGGAAAACCAGGAAAAAAGGAAAATGGGATCAGAAAAACCAGGAGAAAGGGGAAAAAGGGGATCAGAAAAACCAAGAGAAAGGGAAAACAGGATCGGAAGTACAGGAAAATAGGAAAATGGGGATCAAAAAGATGGGAATAGCCAGAAAAATAGGATCAGAAAAACTGGGAAAATGGGATCAGGAAAACGGGAAAAATGGGATCAGGAAAACGGGAAAAAGGGAAAATGGGATTGGAAATGTGAGAGAAAAAAAGATGGGAAGAGATGGAAAAATGGGATCAAAAGACATGGGAAGAGCAGGTAAAAAGGGATCAGAAAAATACGGGAAAAGCAGGAAAAACAGAATGGGAAAAACACAGGAAAAGGGAAAAAAAGGCAAATTTCCACAGGAAATCCTTGATCCACTGGAAAAAGGAGATTGAAAAATGTGGGGAAAAATGGGATCAGAAATGCAGGAAAAAGGTGAAATTCCAGGGGAAATCCCTGATCTGTGGGAACAGCTGGAAAATTCGGATGAGAAAATTTGGGAATGGCTGGAAAATCAAGATCAGAAAAGGTAAAAGGGAATTTCCATGGGAAATCCCTGACCTGTGGGAAAAGCAGGAAAAATGGGATCCACAAACACAGGGAAAAGGAAAAAGAGGGGAATTTCCAAGGGAAGTCCCTGATCTGCAGGAAAAGCCAGAAAAACGGGATCAAAAAAATGGGAAATGAGGGGAAAAAAGGTGAATTTCTATCAGAAAATCCCGAAATCCTCAAAAATTCGATGGCTTTTGCGGGAGCTGGGAACGGCTCCCAGCTGAGAGGGAATTTTGCATCCCGAGGGGTTTTTATTTCAGGAATATTTCAGGAAAAGCCCCCAAATCCCGGGATTTCCCCCCAAATCCGTACCTGGGTGGGGCTGGGCACGGCGTCCGTCTGGTTCCCCAGCCCCAGCTGGCCCAGCTTGTTCTCCCCGAAGGCAAACACGGAGCCGTTCTCTGCCGGAACAACGGGGATTTGGGGAGAAAAAAAAAAAGGGATTTTGGGACAGCTCTCCCAGAATTTGGGGGAAAAGGGGCAGATTTTGTAGGAAAAGGAGTGGACTTTAGGGCAGTTTTCACGGATTTTTGGGAAAAAGGGGTGAAATTTGGGGAAAAGGGGGCAGATTTTCAAAAAAAAGGCAGATTTAGGGGCAAAAGGGGCAGTTTTTGCCTCAATTTGGGGCAAAAAGGATGGATTTGGGGGGAAAAGGCAGATTTTGTAGGGAAAGAGGTAGATTTTGGGGCAGTTTTCATGGATTTTTGGGAAAAAGGCGTGGAATTTGGGGAAAAAGGGGCAGATTTAGGGGGAAAAAGGGTCAGATTTGGGGGCAGTTTTCCCAGAATTTGGAGCCAAAAGGGGCAGATTTTGGGCAAAATGGGCAGATTTTAAAGGAAAAGGCGTGGATTTTGGAGCAATTTTCCCAGATTTTTGGGAAAAAAAGGTGGGGATTTGGGGGGGAAAAGGGGTGGATTCGAGGCTAAAGGGGCAGATTTTGGGGAAAAGGGGAGGATTTCGGGACTGAAGGTTCCCCAGCCCCAGCTGGCCCAGCTTGTTCTCCCTGATGGCAAACATGGAGCCGCTCTCTGCTGGAACAATGGGAATTTGGGGGAGGAAAAAGCAGATTTGGGGTAGCAAGGGGGAAGAATTTAAGGAGAAAGGGGTGCGTTTTGGGGCAGTTTTCCCAGATTTTGGGGTGAAAGGGTCAGATTTGGGGCAGTTTTCCCAGGATTTTGGCCATAGGGTTGGCTTTGGTGCAGTTTCCTGGGAATGGGCAGTGTCTCCCAGGATTAGTCAGTGTTCCCCGGGATCAGGGCAGTTTTTCCTGGGATTCAGCGAAGTTTCTGGGGATGAGGCCACATTTCCCAGGAGGGGCAGTGTTTCCCGAGATCGGGGCAGTATTCCCCGGGATCGGGGCAGTGTTTCCCGGGATTCAGTATGGTTCCCGGGGCTGGGGCTGCGTTTCCCGGGATCCCCCCGGTTCCGTACCGGTCAGTGCGAGGGTGTGGTTCCGGCCGCACGCCGCCGCCACGATGGACTCCCCGGCCAGGGCCTCGATCGGCCGCGGAGCCTCCACGCGCTTCGTGTCCCCATGGCCCAGCTGCCCCTTCTCGTTCCGGCCTGGGGACATCCCAAAAAAACCCGGAATGCCGCGAAGGGGAAATCTCGGCCCGTCCCCGAGCGCCACATCCTGGCTTTCCATGGGATGGCGACTCCCGGGCAGCTCCTTCCGATTCCCAAGCGCGTTTTCCAGGGAAATGTTTTCCCAAAGTTCCCCCCGGGCTGTTCCCTCTCATCCCGCGGTTCCCTGGGAATGAATCCCAGCCCCGTTGCCCCCTCCTGACAGGGAATTCCAGAGCCATGGGTCACCACTCGATCCCGTTTTTCTGCAGGCTGAGCCCCTTCCCAGCTCCCTGGGGAATCCCAGAATTCCAAGGGAGGCTTTTGGGACAAATCCCAGAATTCCAGGGGAGGCTTTTGGGAGGAATCCCAGGACAGTTTTACAGGATGAACCCTGTTATCCCAGGGCAGGTTTTGGGATGAGCTCCGTTATCCCAGGTGCATTCCCGAGCTGAACTCCATGACCCCACAGGAGGTTTTTGGGACAATCTCGTTATCCCAGGGGGTTTTTGGGATGAACCCCATCAACCCAGGGGACGTTTCTGGGAGGATCCTGTTATCCTAGCAGGTTTTTGGGACAATCCAGTTATCCCAGGGGAGGTTTTCAAGCTGAGCCCCGTTATCCCAGGACAATCTTTTTGGATGAATCCCATTATCCCAGGGCAGCTTTTCGGGCTGAACCCTGTTATCCCAGCAATTTTCTAGGTTGAATCCCGTTATCCCAGGGGAGTTTTTTTGGTACAATCCCATTATCCCAGGCCAGGTTTTTGGTACTATCCCATTATCCCAGGGGAGACTTTTGGGACAATCCTATTATGCCAGAGGAGGTTTTTGGGACAATCCTGTTATCCCAGAGCAGTTTTTTATCACATTCCCGTTATCCCAGGGCAGTTTTTTGTTACGTTCCCGTTATCCTAGGTCAGTTTTCGTTACATTCCCTTTATCCCACGTCAGTTTTTTGTCACATTCCCATTATCCCGGGTCAGTTTTTTGGTACATTCCTGTTCCCCTGGGCAGGATTTTTAGACATTCCCGTTATCCCAGGTCAGTTTTTTGTTGCATTCCCATTATCCCAGGTCAGTTTTTTGTTACGTTCCCGTTACCCCAGATCAGATTTTCGTTACATTCCCTTTATCCTGGGTCAGTTTTTTGCCACGTTCCCGCTCCCCTGGGCACTTCCAGGGCTCACCCCAGCTCCAGAGGCGGCCCTCGGCCGTGATGAGCAGGCTGTGCGCGGCGCAGGGCCCCGACACCACCGAGCGCACCCGCAGCGACCCCAGGCTCCCGTAGCGGTGCGGCCCCCACAGGTTCTGGCCCAGGTTCCGGTACGCCGCTGGAAAACAGCCGGGAAATCCGGGATCAGCCCCGCCTATCGGGACAGGAATATCCCGAGAAAACAGCCGGGAAATCCGGGATCAGCCCCAAAGGGACGGGAACGGCTGGGGAAAACAGCCAGGAAATCCGGGATCAGCTGGGAGATCCAGGATCAGCCCCGCCCATCGGGACCGGAACATCCCGAGAAAACAGCCGGGAAATGCGGAATCAGCCCCAAAGGGACAGGAGCATCCCGGGAAAACAGCCAGGAAATTCACGAAAACAGCCAGGAAATCCGGGATCAGCCCCAAAGGGACAGGAACATCCCGGGAAAACAGCCAGAAAATCCGGGATCAGCCAGGAAATCTGGGATCAGCCCCAAAGGGACAGGAACATCCCGGGAAAACAGCCAGGAAATCCGGGATCAGCCAGGAAATCTGGGATCAGCCCTAAAGGGACAGGAACAGCCGAGGAAAACAACCAGGAAATCAGCCGGGAATACCAGGAAAACACCCGGAAAATCCCGGATCTGCCTCACTGGGAAAGGAACGTCTGGGAAAAGCAACCGGGGAAGAAACAGGCCAGGGGAATCATCCAGGAAAATAATCCGGGAAAATCCCTAAAATCGTGCAGGAAAATCATCTGGGAATACCAGGAAAATCATCTGAGAAAATCGTTTGGGAAAATCATCCGGGAAAATAATCCAGGAAAATAATCCCAGAAAATCATGTGGGGAAATCCAGGAAAATCATCTGGGAAAATAATCACAGAAAATAATTTTGGAAAAGAATCCTGAAAAGTCATTTAGGAAAATCCTGAAAAATCATCCAGGAAAATCAGCTGGAAAAACAACCCCGGAAGATCATCCAGAAAAACCAAGAATATTGGGAAAATAATCTGGGAAAATACAGGAAAATAGTCAGGAAAATCCCTGAAAATCATCCAGGAAAATAATCAAGGAAAATAATCTGGGAAAACCAGGAACACTGGGAAAATCATCCAGGAAAATCATCTGGGAAAATCATCCAGGAAAATCCAGGACAATCTGGGAAAATCACCCAGGAAAATTGGGGAAAATCATCTGGGAAAATCATCCGGGAAAATCCAGGACAATCCAGGAAAATAATCTGGGAAAATCATCTGGGAATTCCAGGAAAATAATCTGGGAAAATCATCAGGGAAAAGAATCCAGGAAGATCTGGGAATCGTCCTGGAAAATAATCCAGAAAATGCAGGACAATCCAGAAAAATCATCCACAAAAATCCAGGAAAATCGTCTCGGAAAATCATCTGGGAATACCAGGAAAATCGGGAAAACCAGGAAAATCATTTGGGAAAACCATCCAGGAAAATCCAAGACAATCCAGGAAGATAATCTGAAAAAATCAAGTAAAATCATCCAGGAAAGTGGGAAAATCATCCTGGAAAATCATCCATGAATTCCAGGAAAATCCAGGAAAACTGGGAGAATTATCTGGAAGAATTATTCAGGAAAAGAATCCAGGAAAATATGGGAAAAGCATCAGGGGAAATCCAGGAAAATAATTTAGGAAAATAATCTTGGAATATCATCCAGGAAAATTTAGGAAAACCATCCAGAAAAATTATCTGGGAAAATATCCCAGGAAAATCCAGGACAATCCAGGAAAATCATCTGGGAATTCCAGGAAAATTTCGGAAAACCGAGGAAATCATCAGAAAATCATCTGGAAAAATTATCCCGGAAAAGAATCCAGGAAAATCTGAGAAAATCATCAAGGAAAACCACCCGGGAAAACCATGCCAGAAAATCCTCCAGGAAATCCGGAGATTGAAGATCTACAGTCTCCCCCAAGTTAATTAATTTTCAATTAATTAATTAACATTAATTAATTTTCAATCCTAGTTTTTAATATTAATTAAATACCACCCCCTGAAAGAAGGAGATCAATTAATGAACTAAAAACTAAACAAATTCCTCATTTGGCTTTGCAGCAGAGCCCGTGCCCCGCCCCAATTAAGGGTGAAATTGTGGCTCCTCCACCAGTTAATTAATTAAATTAATTAACTAAAACTAGATGAAAATAATTGGGAAAATTAACGAACTACAACTGCATCCAAAATAAAGAAAATCCTAATTTGGCTTTGCTGGAGACCCAAATTAAGAGATTGAACTCTGACTCCCTCCCTAATTAATAATTAATTAAATTTATTAAATAGAACGATATCAAATAATCACAAAAATTAACAAACTACTAATGCATCCAAAATAAACAAAGTCCTAATTTGGCTTTGCTAAATGCTACCCTGCTCCAAATCATTAATAAATTACTAATTAACCCAAATTAATCCCACCTGTAAAGAGCCTCTACCTTGTCCCATACTGTTCCTTAATTACTAATTGATGCAAATTAATTAATCGACCATTAACAAGCCCCTGCCCTGCTTCAATACATTCATTGATTATTAATTAATACCAATTAATCACAGCCGTTAACGAGCCCTACCCTGCCCATTACTGTTCATTAATGACTAAATAACCCCAATTAATGAATTAATTAACAGCCTTACCCTGCCCCAGTTCATTAATGACTAATTAGCTGCAATCAATTAATTAATTAAGTAATTAGCAGCCCTACTCTGTCCCTCACAGTTCATTAATCACTAATGAGCTGTAATTAGCCCATTAATCAATGAATTAATTAATTACCCTGCTGCTTGGGCACCTCCTTGCGGCCGATCAGGTCCCAGTTGGTGGCACCGAAGATCAGGAGCTGTCCCCGGCTCCGAGAGCCCTCGAGCTTCTGGGGACACACAGGGGACAGTCAGGGACATAGGGGACACCCAGGGGACATGGGGACAGAGGGGACAGGGACAGTGTCAGGGACTGGGGACCTGGGGATATTGTGGGACATTGGGGATGGGGGGGACATGGAGGATACTGGGGACATTGGGGACATCAGAGGGTTATTAGGGACATCAGCGGTGTGGGGGACCTGGGGACATCAGGGATGTGGGGGACATTAGGGGTGTGGGGGACATGGGGACATTGGGGACACAGAGGACACAGGACATGGCATTGTAGGGGACATGGGGACATCGAGGGTGTGGGGGACACTGAGGACACGGGGGTGTGGGGGCATGGGGACACAGAACAGGGACAGCAGGGCCATGGGGGCAATGATGGGGTGCAGTGGGGTTTAGGGGTGCAATGGGGCGGAATTTGGGGTGCAATGGGGTCAGAGGGTGTATTAGGGTGGGTTTAGGGTGCATTGGGGGTCAGGGGGTGGAGTTTGGGGGTACAGTAAGGTGGAATTTGGGGTGCAGTGAAGTTTGAGGGTGCATTGGGGTGGAATTTGGGGAGCAGTGGGGTTTGGGGGTACATTGGGATGGCATTTAGGGTGCATTGGGGTGGAATTTGGGGTGCAACGGGGTCAGAGGGTGCATTGGGGTAGAATTTGGGTGCAGTGGGGTTTGGGGTACATTGGGATGGCATTTGGGGTGCATTGGGGTGGAATGGGGGTCAGGAGGTGCAGTGGAGGGGATAAAGGGACACAATAAGGGCACGGGTGGGGCATCCTATGGGGTGGGGCAGGAGGGGCAGTGGAGGTCTGTAATGGGGCACAATAGGAGCATAATGGGGGGTGAGTAATGGGGCACGGTGGGGTGTGTTATGGGGTACAACAGGGGCACAGTGGGGTGCGTTATGGGGCACAATGGGGGCACGGTGGGGTGTGTTATGGGGTACAATGGGGGCACAGCGGGGGTGTGTTATGGGGTACAATGGGGGCACAGTGGGGTGTGTAAAGGGGCACAACAGGGTCCCAGAAAGGTGCCAGGGGGTGCTGGGTCCCTCCCCCCGAGCTCACGATGCGCTCCTTGCTGTGCTCGGGCTCGCAGATCACCACGCTCTGCCCGCGGGCCCCGGGGCCTCCGGGCCCCGCCGCCGCCGCCGCCGCGCCGGGCCTGCCGGGCCTGCGGGCCCCGGGGCTGCCGTCCCGCGGCCGCCGCTCCCGGGGCGCCTCCTCCTCGCTGCTGCCGCCGCTGCTGCCGCCGCTGGGCCGGGGCCGCCGCCGCCCGCCGGCCTGAGGGCCCGGCCGCCGCCGCCCGCCGCCCTGAGGGCCCGGGCCCGCCGCGTCCCAGGGCGGCCCCGCCGCCTTCCTGCGGGGCATGGCTGCGAGGCCGCGTCAGCGAGCGCGCCCACAGCCGGCGGGACAGACAGACAGACAGACAGACAAACACCGACACCCAGAGACACCAAGAGATAGACAGACAGACACCGACACCCAGAGACACAGAGAGAGACAGACACCCACAGAGACAGAGAGGCCGAGAGACAGATAGACACAGACACCCAGGGACACTGAGAGAGAGAGAAAGACAGACAGACACAGATAGAGACAGACACACATAGACACCGACACCGGGACACGCGGGACGGGCGGTGAGGGGGACAGTGAGGGATGTGGGGTGAGGGGGACACGGCGGGGAAATGGAGACAGGCAGGGTTATGGGGTGAGGGGGACAGCGAGGGGAAATGGGGACAGAGAAGGGAAATGGGGGGTGTGGGATGAGGGGCACAGTGAGGGGAAATGGGGACAGGCAGGGTTATGGGGTGAGGGGAAATGGGGACAGGCAGGGTTATGGGGTGACGGGGGGACAGTGAGGGGAAATGGGGACAGGCAGGGAGGTGCTGTGGGAGGGGTGCAGAGGGGATGAGGGGACAGGGATGAGAGGACATGGAGGGACAGGAGGGGCAGGGGGTGAGGGGACGTGGGAGAAATGGGAGACGTGAGGAGAGATGGGAGGACACGAGGGGACATGAAGTGACGGGGTGAGGGGACATGGGGGACAAGGGGACACGGGATGGGGACAGAGGAGACCCCAGCTCGGGGGAAATGGGGGATAGGGGGTGAGGGGAGATGGGGGGACAAGAGGGACTCACAGTGGTGGCCATGGGGGGATAAGAGGTGGGAACCTCTTATGGGGGACATGATGGGATGGGGACAGAGGGAGACAGTGTGGGGATATGGGGGACATGGGGACACGGGTGACCCCCAGCCAGGGGACACGGGGGGATTTGGGGGATGCGGGATGGGGGAAACGAGGGGATTTGAGGGGGACACTGGATGGGGAAAAGGGGGGATTTGGGGGACATGGGGACAAGCGTGACCCCCAGCCAAGAGATACTAGCGGGATTTGAGGGATGAGGGATGGGGGAAACGGGATTGCGGGAGACACGGGGGGAGGGGAGAGAGGGGACCCCTGGGCTGGGGGGGAGAGGAGGGGGTGCAAAGCGGGGCTGGAAACGGGACTTGGAACGGCGGGTTGGAAAAGGGGTGAAAAGGGGGTGTGGAAAAGGGGGGTTCCAAGGGACAGTCTGGAATGAGGGGGTGCAAAGGGACGGTTTGGAACAGGGGGTGCCCGGGGAAGACACACGAGGGGAGATTTCGCATTTGGGGGTGCACGGGGGGTGTCCCGGGACTTTTGGGGTGCTGGTGGCATTCCCAAAGGGGATCCAGGGCCCGAAGACCAAGGGGAGCACCGGGGGGCATTTGGGGTGCCCCCTCCTTTACCCCCCACCCCAACCCCCCCGGGACACCCAAAGCCCCGCACCCCGCCGCTCCCGGGGCGCTGCCGCTGCATTTGGGGGATTTGGGGGTGATTTCTTGCACTGGGGAGGGGGCACGGCCCCGCGGGGGTCTCCCCCACGTCCATCCCCCCGCATTCCCATTCCCAGATTTCCCTGGAACAATGGGATCTCTGTCTTCCCCCTTCGCACCACGTGGATCCGCCTTTTTTTTTTTTTTAACCTTTTTTTAAAACCATTTTTCCGCCCCCCCATCCCCATCCGCCTCCCCCCATCCTCCCAAATCCCACTTTTGGAGCCCCAAATTCCAAACCTGATTTTAGGGCGAGAGGTGCAGCATAAAGAAAGCGGCAGCGCGGGGCCTTTGCACTATTTTTGGTGGCGGTTCCTGTTGCAGGAAAAAAAAAAAAAGGTAATTTTGGGGGTTTTTTTTCTCGGTTTTTTTTCCCCTCCTCCTCGTNCCCCTCTCCCCCCCTTTTCTCTTTTCCTTTTTTCCTCCTCAAATCCCACCCACCGAATCCACTTAGAACGGGGATGCGGGCGAGCGGGACAATACAAAACAGAAACACATGGATGGGCAGGAAAAGGGGGAAAAAAGGAAAAAAAAAAAAAAAAAAAACTCGGATCCGCCCGGCCGCACAGGAAGAGGCCGCGCCGAGCAGCTCCATCTTTAGGGCTGGAAGACTCCGCCAGAACCCAAAATCCTGGGATTCTCCCGATCCTCCGCATCCCAGAGCATCCCCGGCCGCTCAGGGGAGGTTTTTGGCAAGGGAAATTCAGGGATTTGGGGGTTTAGGAGAGGGAAAGGCGCTCGGTGCGAGGCTTGGCGGCGAGAAAATGGGATTTTTTTCCCAGGAAAAGTGAATATAGGGAGTTTATGGCATGAGGTTAATGTACGGATTCCAAACGGTTTGTTCCGAAAAAAATAATAATAAATGCGCAGATTCCAAAGGGTTTGTTCCCCCCCCCAAAATAAAAAAATGTACAGATTCCAAAGGGATTGTTCTCCCAAAAAATAATAAATGTATGGATTCAAGAGGGATTTTCCAAAAAATAATAAATGCATGGATTCCAAAGGGATTTTTCCCCAGAATTAAATTCATTTATTCCAAAGGATTTCCTCCCCCAAAATTAAATTCACTTACTCCAAAGGGTTTCTTCCCAAAAAAATAAATACCCATTTAACCAAGTCTATTCCCCTGCCCCAAAAATGCACATCTTGCAATTACTTCCCAGGAAATTAATTTTTTGCCTTTATTCCAAAGGTTTTTTTCCCACCCCAAAAAGAAATGGACAAATTAAAAAGTGGATTTTCCCAAGAAATAAGTGGAAATGTTCCCTTTATTCCTTAGGAATTTGGGATAAATTTGGAATATTTCTCTGGGGTATGTTTGGGAAATTTGGCATTAAATCTGGGATGTTTGGGATTAAATTTGGAAAATTTGGAATTAAATTTGGGATATTTCTCAATTTATTGCAAGTTTAGGATGGGCCTTGAGCCCACAGAATTCCAATGGAAAAACCCCCAAAATTAAAAAAAAAGCCTCAGAATGAAAGGAAAAGGGATCAATGAATTCCCCAGCAGCACTTCCAGGGGAAATGGGGCTGGTTCTGAGATTTTCCAGGATTTCCAGGGGAATCCCTAAAAATGGGATTTTCCCCCCCAAAAGGCCTGGCTGGGATTTACAGGGAGCTGGGAATGTTTGGTGCAGGCTGGGAACTTGGGATTAATTTGGTAAATTTAGGATAAATTTGGAATTTTGGGGAAAAATTTGGAGTATTTCCCTGGGCTGTCACGGCAGCTTTTCCAAGGGATGATGCAATTTTGGGATGGGCTCTGATCTCACAGAATTCCGATGGAAAACCACCTCAAAATCCAAAAAAAAAGGCCTCAGACTGAAAGGAAAAGGGATCAATGAATTCCTTACTCACAGAATTATCCTGGGAGCATCCCAGCAGCACTTCCAAGAGAAACAGGGCTGGTTCCGGGATTTTCCAGGATTTCCATGAGAGTGGGATCCCTAAAAATGGGATTTTGCCCCCAAAAGGCCTGGCTGAGATTTATAGGGAGCCGGGAATGTTGGGGCAGGCCAGGGCAGGCCAGGTGGAACTGGTTTTTCCTGGATATGGAAAAACTGGAATTGCTGGGATTGCCGAGGGAGCGGGAGCGGCTCACCCGGGATAACCCCGGAGCTGCTTCCCAGGGATCCCGGGTGGGAAAGGGGGGATCCCTGGGATTGGGATCGCTGGGAAAGGGGATTTGTGTCCCTGGTATTGGGATCTCTGGGACTGAGATGTTTGGGAAAGGGGGATTTGTGTTCCCTGGGATTGGGATCTTTGGGATTGGGATCTCGGGGAAAGGGGGATTTGCAGCTGGACCCTGTGTGGATTTCCCAGGAAGAGGGCGGAGTTGGGAGCAGACTGGGGATGGGGGCTGTGATCAGGATGGGATCACTAGCAGAATCTGTGGGATTCATGGATGGCATCCACGGGATTGGGATGGGATCTGTGGGATGGGATCAATGGGATCATGAGCAGGAGCTGTGAGATTCACGGATGGGATCTGTGGGATTCAGGATTGGGATCTATGAGATTGAGGGATAGGATCTGTGGGACTGAGGGATGGGATCTCTGGGATGGATCTATGGGATGCAGCAGAGGGGCGGGGCCGGGCCTGATCCCCCAAATCCCTCGGCAGAGCTCGCAAGTTGTGTGGATCCGGAATTCCAGCTCTGCCCTCTCTCTTCCAAAGAAATTCCTGGCAAATTCCCAGCAAAACCCCACAAAGTCCCGGCCAATTCCCAACCAATTCCCAGAAAAGCCCCAGCCAATCCCAATCAATTCCCAGAAAAACCCCAGACATTTCCTGGCCAATTCCTGGCCAGTTCCCAGCCGGACCTTGGATCTGCCCCATCCCAAACTAAATTCCCAGGAAAATCCCATGTTTGTGTCACTCGGAGCCTCCACAATTCCTGGAAAACCTCTGGAGCTGCAGCCTGGCTGGAAAAGGAGCCTGGGAGAGGCCTGGTGTGGATCCCATCCCTGAATCCTACAGATCCCATCTGTGAATCCCACAGACCCCATCCTTGAATCCCAGAGATCCCATGGATCCATCCCATAGATCCAACCCTGAATCCCAGAGATCCCATTCCCAAATCCCATAGATCCCAACCCTGAATCCCACAGATCCCACCCCTGAATCCCACAGACCCCATGCCTCAATCCCGCAGATCCCAACCCTGAATCCCATAGATCCCATAGATCCATCCCAGATTCCCTCCAGGCCAGGAATTCCTGGAGAGCAGATCCCAGCACTCCACGGGAGCCATTCCGAGAAAAGCCCCGTAGGAAAGGGACTCCAGGAATTTCCAGGGAATGATGGCAGGGCAGGGGGATCCAGGATCAGAATCCAAATGTTTAATCTCAAACACTCCCAAAATCCTCTGGAAAAGTTAGGATATTCCTTGGGACAGGTGGGAATGATGCCATGAAAGCCACACAATTCCATGAAATTCCATGGATTTCTATGAAAATCCCGGTTTGAAGGGAGGCTCCAGCCCCAGAATTCCGTGGATTTCTGTGAAAACCTCAGAGTTTAATTAGAGAATATTCCCAAAATCCTTTGGAAAAGTTGGGATATTCCTTGGGAAAGATGGGAATGATACCATCAAAGCCCCAGAATTCCATGGATTTCTGTGAAAATACCGGTGTTTAATTAGAGAATATTCCCAAAATCCTTTGGAAAAGTTGGAATATTTCCCGGGAAAGCCATCCCGAGGTTTCCTAGGGCTGGATCCAGCAGAGGGCTCCATCCCCATCCTGGAATCCTGGGAATTACATCCCAAATTCCAGGAGTTTACAGGAATGTGGAACATTCCATTCCTGATTAACAGGGATAATTAATATTAATGATTATTGTTAATTAATGGACAATAAGAATTTCTCTATGGATTGGAAAGGTTAAGTGAAAATATATTTAAAGGAGGAAAATTGAATATTAATATATTCAAATGTTTACAGATAAAAATGTATCAGTATAAGTTTTACAATAAATGTAAAGCTATAAATATAAACTTTAAAATAAAAATAAAAATGAGGAGAAAGATAAATAGAAAGATATAACAGATACAATAAATACAAATATAAAATAAAAAAAATATAAAATATAAAGTATCAATATCAACATAAATAGGAATGTGAATATTAATATAATTTGAAATTTAAACAGGAATATAAACACAAATACAAATATAAATGTAAATTTGAATATCAATATAAAATTAAATATGATAAATATTAAAGTATAAATAGAAAATATGCTTATAAATAAGAATATATGTACAAAAGTACAGAAATAAATACAGAAATACAAATATAAACATGAATACAAATATAAAGATATAAATGTAAGTTTTAAAATAAATGGAAAGCTATAAATAGAAATATTAAAATAAATATAAATGTGACTGGAAGCATGAATATAAAGTTCAATTTAAACACAAATATAAATACAAGAAAATGCAACTGTAAATAAAACATAAATAAAAATACAAATGTGAAAGTAAATGTAAGTGAAAACATAAAAATTAAATAAAAAATAAATATAAGCATAAACGTGAACATAAATATTGTGGTCAATGCTGACTGATAACATGGATGAGATTATTGATCTGTCACTGGTAAATCTGGAAAATTATTCAAAAAAAGAAGAGCTCAGCTGGATGGGAATCAATGACCAGAACATGGGATCAGGAGATCTGCTGGATGTGTCAGAGCTGTTTATTCACTGCCCCAGGAACCGAGGGGCAGAACGATGTTGGAGCAGTCAGAGCTGTACACAAGGGTGTGAAAACTGCCCAAAAATGGGTATAACACCAAAAAGTTACAGATTGGCTTTTTTTGCACGGAGATACTGAGTGCCCGGTGCTCCTTAGTGCACGAGCAGGGTGCCCAGGTGGCCAGGAAGGCCCACGGCTCCTGGCCTGCAACCAGAGAGGTGTGGCCAGCACCAGGGAGGTCACTCTTGCCCTGGGTTTTTCCAGGGGGGTTGGACAGCTCCTGGCTTTGGAAAAAATTACAGAGAAGTTCAGCGAGGTGGGTTGGATCACTCTGGAAAAATTGGGAATGGACAGTCCAGGATAGGGTCAGGACAGGGGGATTGGATCCAGGGAAAATTGGGAATGGAGAGCTTGAGGTGGATCCAGGGAAATTCAGGAATGTTCAGGCTGAGATGCGGTCACAGGGCTCAGATCCCACCTATGGATCCTGGATCCAGGGAACATTTGGGATGCGGAGCTTGGGCTCGGCGCTGGTGCAGTGATTTCTGTGATTGTGTGATGCAGGGATTCATTCAGTGATGGTGCGGTTCTGTGATTTCTGTGATGTCTGTAACTGTGATGTAGTGATTCTGTGATTCAGCGATTCATTCTGAGATTCAGTCATTTCTATGATTTCTGTCACTCTGTGATGCAGTCATTCTGTGATTGTGTGATTTCTATTTCTTTGATTTCTTTGATTTCTGTGATTTCTGTGATTTCTGTGATTTGTCTGATTTCTTTGATTTCTGTGATTTCTGTGCTGCAGTCATTCCGAGGTTCAGTGATCCCGTGGTTCTGTGATTCATTCCGTGATCCCGTGGTTCTGTGGTGCGGGTCCCGCCCGGTCCCTCCCGGATGTTTCCCATTCCCGGGCTCCTCCCTGATCCCTCCCAGACCGGTCCGGGCGGTTCCCACGGCACGGCCCGAGCGCCTCATTTGCATACATTTGCATACATTTGCTTCCATCTGCATCCCAGAGCAGCCGTTCCCAGGGGAGCAGGAGTGCGAGAAGGGCTGGGTAGGGATGGGAACCCAACGTCCCGGGGAATTCGGGGATCCCATCCTGGACTCTGCATTCCCGATATTCTCTGGATCCCATAAGTGGGATCCAACGCCTGTGACCCCATCCTGGCCTGAGAATTCCCAGTTTTTCCCCCTGGATCCAGAATCCACAGGCGGGATTCAATCCCCGTGACCTGACCCCATCCCAGGCTGAGCATTCCCAGATTTTCCTGGATCCACCCCATGCTCTGCATCCCAAATTTTCCCTGGATCTAGGAGGATCCATAGGTGGGATCTGACCCCTGTGACCCCATCTCAGCCTGAGCATTCCTGAGTTTCCCTGGATCCACCCCAAGCTCTCCAGTCCCAATTTTAATTTTTGCCTGAATCCAATCCCTGTGTCCTGACTCCATCCTGGACTCTCCATTCCCAATTTTTCGAGGGTGATCCAACCCACCTCGCTGAACTTCTCTGGAATTTCTTCCCAAGCCAGGAGCTGTCCAACCCCCCGGAAAACCCCTGGAAAAGTCGCTCCCGAGTGGATTTTCGGGATCATTTCCTGCTTCTGCAGCGGAGCCGCTCCCAGGGTGATCCCGCATACCAGAAATCTAAAAGTTTATCAATTCCTGATTAATTCTCCATGCAGGAGCCCAAGGTTGGATGGATTCCCGGTGTATCCCTGGATCCCGGGACGCTCGGCCGAATCCCTGGAATTTCAGGCTCGGCCGGAGCCCGGCCCCGCTCCCGCCCGGCCCCGCCCGAGCCCGGCACCGCCGCGGCTCCAGAGGGAAATTCCCGGCGCGCTCCCGCTGCTGCCAGCTCAGGTGAGCTTTTCTTGGGATGGGGGAGGCTGGAAAACCGGGAATGGTTCGGGAGTGCGCACCGGGGGGGGCTGCGGAGGGGCGGGTTTGGAGTGTTCCCGTCCCTGATCCCAGAAAAACACCAGGAAATGGTTGGATCCCCCACAAAAAACACCTGTGGGAAAGGTTTGGATAAAAAAAAAAAAAATCACCAGGAAAGGGCTGGATAAAAAAAAAACCAACAACCCAAACACCAGGAAAGGCTTGGATCCCCCCAGAAAAACTTGTGGGAAAGGCTTGGATCCCAAAATACCTGTGGGAAAGGCTTGGATCCCCAAAAAACCTGTGGGAAAGGCTTGGATCCCCAAAATCCTGTGGGAAAGGCTTGGATCCCAATAAAAACCAAACCAAACCAAACAAACAAACAAAAAAAACCTGTGGGAAAGGGTTGGATCCCCATAAAAAAACCTGTGTGAAAGGGTTGGATCCCACAAAATCACCAGGAAAAGGTTGGATCACAAAAAACAACTGTGGGAAAGGTTTGGCTCCCAAAAAAACCACCAGGAAAGGGCTGGATAAAAGAAAAACAACAAAAAACAAAACAAAAAAGGACCAGGAAAGAGGATTCTTTTGGGGATCCTCCCCCCAAATATGAGAAAGGATTGGATCCCAAAAAAACACTGGGAAAGGGTTGGATCCCAAAAAATACACCAGGAAAGGGCTGGATCTCAAGGCTGATCCCTTGGCATGGAGGATCCAAGGTCTGGAATTCCAAGATTTTTCCAAGGGGCAGGACCCATCCCAAAAATCAGGGCTCATCCCAAAAATTCTGACGCGCTCTTCTCCTGCCAGAGCCTTTCCAGAGGTGAATTTTTGGGATGAGCATTCCTGAATCCTGCCGGGAATGCCAGGGGTTGGAAATAAGGTTTGGAAAAAATCAGCAGAAGGAAAAGCAGGAAAATCGGGAAAAGCAGGAGAAGGAGGAGAAGTAGGAAAAAGAAAGGGAGGAGAAAAGAAGGAAAAGGAGGAGAAGGAAAAACAGGAGAAGGAGGAGAAGCAGGCGAAGGAAAAGCAGGAAAAGGAGGAGAAGCAGGAAAAGAAGGAAAAGGAAAAGCAGGAGAAGCGAAAAAAGGAAAAGCAGGAAAAGGAGGAGGAGGAGGAGGAGGAGGAGGAGGAAGGGGAGGAGGGAGCGGCGCTGATTCCCAAATCCCGGCATCCCTCGCTCCGCTGGAAGCGGCTCCGGGCCGGGCCCGGCGCTTCCCGCCGGGATTTGGGAATTCCGGGATCAGCCCCGGGAGCGGGACAGCCCCGGGAGGGTCCCGGGATCCCGCGGGGACAGCGATTCCCGCCGGGATCCACCCGGGAATTGCGGCCCGCGGCCCATGCGGACACCGAGCGGCGGCCGCGGCCTGCCCAGGTCAGCGCATTCCCACTTTTCCTGCTCCCCGTTCCCCAAAAATCGCTGGATCCACCCGGAGATCCCGCCCCAAACCCCCGGGTCCAGCCCCAAATCCACACTTCCAGAGGTTCTCCCGGCGGGAAGAGGCCGCTCTTCCCTGCCATTCCCGATTTTCCTGCCCCTGCTTCCCAAAATTCCACCCGCCCTCCAAATCCCTGGACCCCCCCGGATTCTCATTCCCACCCCCAAATTCCCAGATCCAGAGGTTTTCCCGGCGGGAGGAGCCCGCCCGTTCCTCCTTGCTGTCATAACCATTCCTGCTTTTCCTGCTCCTTCCCAAAAATCCTCCCCCAAATCCACCCGGAATTCCACATTCCCACCCCAAATCCATGGATCCATCCCCAAATCCCCATTCCCACCCCAAATTCCTGGATCCATCCCCAAATTCCTGGATCCATCCCCAAATCCCTGGATCCATCCCCAAATCCCCATTCCCATCCCCAAATCCCTGGATCCAGAGGTTTTCCAACCCTTCCCTCCCTGCTGCCATTCCCACTGTTATTCCATCTCTGAAATTCCCAGTTTTTCCCTAAGGATTGGATTGAAAACTCCCAAAAAACTGGGAATGGGGAGGGGAATTCCTGCCCCTCATTCCCACCCTTTTCCTGGAATTCCCAAATCTCTCCAGGGTTTTCCTCCATTCCAGAGGGCTGAGAAGTTCCCTACGCTTTTCCCGGTTTTGGGGATTTTTTGGGAAGCTGCAGGGATGGAACCTCTGGAATATTTTTCCCGCTTTTCCTTCTTTTTTATTTTTCCTTATTTTTTAAGGAATGAGCTGAGATTTAGGGAGATCGAACAGGTGGGAAGGAGCAGTGGGATCTTCCCAAAAATTCCGGGGAAAAACACAAGGAAGGCGGTTCCAGGGGGAAAATTCCTGATGTCTTCTACTGGAATAAAACCAGTAATAAAATCTGGGATCTTGGGAATCTCAAATCCATGGGGGCATCTCCTGGTGTGGATTTTTTAGGAAAAATAAAAGGAATTTTAGGACTAAGGAAAGGGATTTTTGGGGGGAAAAATGGGGAATTTTCGGAACAAATAAAGGGAATTTTTTTGGTAAATAGATTTTTAGGGCCTTCTGGGAGAAATTCAGGGAATTTTGGGGAAAAATAAAGGGAATTTTTGGGGCCAATAAAAAGGGAATTCAGGGACAAATGAAGGGAATTTTGGGGAAAAAAAAAGGGAATTTGGGACAAAGGAAAGGGATTTCTTGGGAAGATGATTCGTTTATTCCCAATTGTTTATTCCCAGTTATTAATTCCCGGTTATTTATTCCCAGGATTTGCAGTTGGGCAGGGCCAATTCCTGGCCAATCCCACTGGGATGGATCCCAGATTTCCCAGGGGGATGGATCCCCGATTTTGCAGAGGGATGGATCCCAGATTTCCAGCTGGGATGGATCCCGGATCTCCCCCTGCTGTTCCCAGTCCCCAATCTGATCTCAGCAGGGTCAGGATGGATCTGGATCCATCCTGGGATCATCCCAGGGATCCAGATCCACCGCAAGGGCTCAGGATGATCCTGGGATGGATCTGGATTCATGGATCCCAGATCCTTGGAATGATCCTGGGATGGACCTGGATCCATGGGATGAAGCTTGGATGGGTCCTGGATCCTTGGGTTGATCCTGGAGTGGATCTGGATCCATGGGAAGGGCTCAGGATGATCCTGGGGCAGATCCAGATCCCTGGAATGATCCCAGGATGGATCCAGGAGCGGCTCCCCCTGTGCCAGTGCCAAGGATAAAAATATCCTGGGATAAAAATACCCCGGGATGGGGATGGGGATGGTGGGAGGCTGGGCCGGGCTGTGGCTGCTCCCGGAGCCTGGGAATGCCTGTTCCCAGGAATGGTCCCATCCCCACAGCCCTGGATTATCCTGATTCCCGTTTTCCTGTCCCACTTTATTTCCATGGATCCCCAAATCCCATTTTCCCATCCCACTTCATTTTCATGGATCCCCAATTTCCGATTTTCCTGTCCCACTTTATTTCCATGGATCCCTGATTCCCATTTTTCCTGTTTTTGATCTCCAGATTTGTTTCCATGGATCCCTTGCAGCTCCCAAAATTCCCTGTTCCCAAGGATGATTCCCCATCCCCACATCCCTGAATTTTCCTGATTCCCATTTTTCTTGTCCCTGTTTTCCCGATTTTCCTGTCCCAGTTTATTTCCATGGATCTCCGATTCCTATTTTTCCAGTCCCAGTTTATTTCCGTGGATCCTCGATTCCCAAATTTCCTGTCCCAGTTTATTTCCATGGATCCCAGATTCCCAATTTTCCTGTCCTTGTTTATTTCCTGGGATCCCAGATTCCTATTTTTCCTGTCCCAGTTTATTTCCATGGATCAATGATTCCCATTTTTCCTCTCCCGATTCCAGTTTATCCTCCCCAGCAGCTCCTGCGAATCCCCATTCCCAGGGATGATTCCCAACCCCCATCTCTGGATTTTCCCAATTCTCCCCTCCCTGTGTATTCCCACATATCCGATCTGGGCTGATCCCGTTTTTCCCTCATCCCACGGGATCTGTTCCCACCCAGACTGTGCGAAAAACTCTGGCAAAAATCCCTTTTCCCCTTGGACCAATCCCAATCCCAGGATTATTTTGGAGACCTGGGATAAATCCGGCGCTGGGATAAATCTGGGATGGGCTGGGCTGAGATCAGCACTCCAAACGGGAGCGACCTTTTCCCGGGATAAAATTGGGATGGGAGAAGGACCCGGATCTGGCAGGAAGGGGCTGGATCCTCATCCTGGGGTTCTTTTTCCCGAGGATTCCCAATTTTGAGGCTTTTTCTGGAGCTGGCACTGCAGAAATTGGGAATTCTCGGTATGCTGGGAACGCCTGGCTCTGGAACTTTCCAGGTTTTTGGGGATTCTTGTCCCAGTTTTGGGGGATTTTTCTCCCGGTTTTTATGGATTTTTCTTCTGTTTTTTTGGGATTCATCTCCTGGGATTTTGGGGATTCTTCTCCCACTTTTTGGGGATTCATCTCCTAGGATTTTGGGGATTCTTCTCCCAGTTTTTGGGGATTCTTCTCCTGTTTTTTGGGATTCAGTTCCTGGGATTTTGAGGATTCTTGTACTGTTTTTGGGGATGCATCTTCCATTCTCTTTTGGATTATCTCCTGTTTTTTTGTGGATTCATCTCCTGGTTTTCGGGGATTTTCCTGAATTTTTGCGTATTCTTCTCCCTAGTTTTGGGGATTTTTCTCCTGTTTATTTGGGGATTATTCTCCTGGTTTTTAGGGATTCTTCTCCTGGTTTTCGGTGGATTCTTCTCCTGGATTTCTGGCTTTTCTGGGTTCCCCTCCAGGAAAAGAATTCCAGGAGGGAAGATCCCAACCTTAATCCCAGGGGATCATCCCAAGGCTCTGACCTTGCTGCTGTTCCCGGTGCCCTCCCGGCGTTCTCGGCTTTCGGGACGGATGCTCCATCGATCCCGGGATCGATCCCAGCCGGATCCCAGCGCTTCCCTCCTGCCCTTCCCCGGCAGCGGGAGCCGCAAATCCAGGGAGAAATTCTCCCGGAGCCATTCCCAGCTCCCTGCCCGAGCCGGAGCCGAACCCATCCTGTCAGAGCCACCGGGTCCTTTCTGGGGCTGGGACTGGGGCTGATCCACCTTTCCCGACCCTTTTCCCCTGTTTTCCAACCCCTTTCCAATCATTTTCCTCATTTTTCAACTTTTCCAGCCCTTTTTTTTCCCTTTCACAACCCTTTTCCTCCTTTCCCAAGCCTTTTTTCCCTGTTTCCCAACCCTTTTCCCCTTTTCCCCCTTTCCCAACCCTTTTTCCCCCTTTCCAACCTTCTTTCTCCTTTCCCACTGCCTTTCCCAACCCTTCTTTCCCTGTTTTCCACAGGAACACCCCTGGAGCAGCCAGGCCCCTGCCGCCATGGCCTCGCCCCCCCCGCCTGCAGTAGGTACTGTCAGCCTGGGCATTGGGTATTGAGGAATTTTGGGAATGTTGGGAATTTTGGGACACCCAGCCTGGGGTGGGAAGGAGGGAGCAGCGCCCGGGGTATCCCGGATATCCTGGCTGGAGCCTCTTGGGATTGGGAAAACAGAGGGTTGGTGGGTCCTGTGATCTGGGGGGTGCTGATCCCATTCCCTGTTCCCTGATTCCCTGATTCCCTGTTCCCTGATTCTCTCATTACCTGATTCCCTGTTCCCTGATTCCCTGATCCCTTATTCCCTGTTCCCCCTTCTCTCTCCATCCCCATCCCCATTTTGCTCTGTCCTCATTCTCCTCCTCCATCCCTTTTATCTTCCTCCTCTTCCTCCATCTCCATCCCTCTTCTGCCTCCCGCTCCATCTCCATCCCACTTTGATTCCATCTCCATCTCTTTTCCTCCTCCAACTCCATCCCCTTTTCCTCCATCTCCTCCATCCCCCATCCCCCTTTTCCATCTCCCCTTTCCATCCCCTTTTCCATCTCCCTTTTCCATCTCCTTTTCCATCCCCTCCACCCCTTTCCCCCATCCCCGTCCCTCCCATCCCTGGTTCCCCTCTCCCATGCCCATTCCCGGTGCAGGATCTCCCCCGGAGCCGCCGGGCCCGGCGGGGATGGAGGAGCTGGGCCAGGCCTTTGGCTTCGAGGACAGTGAGGAGGAGGAGGAGGATGAGGAGGAAGAGGAGGATGAGGATTCGGGAGCCGATCCCGGAGCCGATCCTGGAGCCGATCCCGGAGCTGATGGGGCTCTCCAGGCACCCCCGCGCCGGCGGCGCCCGCTCAGCTCTGGTGAGGAATATTCCCAGCATTCCCAGTATGGAATTCGCAGACATTCCCAGTGTGGAATTCCCGGTATTCCTGTGGGGAATTCCCAGTATTGTTGTGTGGAATTCCCAGTATTCTGCTGTGGAATTCCTGGTATTCCTGGTGTGGAATTCCCGATATTCCCAGTGTATCCTGGAGGTGCTGACACTGTTTGTCTTTGTTTCCTTCCCCACAGATGGGCTGGAGCCAGAGACCCAGGAAGGGTGAGTGGGATTTGGAGCATTTTGTGGGATTTCCAGCAGATTTTGGGGGTTCTGGTGGAATTTGGGGCATTTCATGGTATTTCCAGGGAACTTGGGAGTTTCTGGTGCAATTTGGGACATTTTGTGGGATTTCCATGGAATTTTGGAGGTTCTGATGAGATTTCAGGGAGTTTAGTGGTATTTGGGGGAGTTTCCTGGGATTTCAGGGGGTTTCAGGAGTTTTATGTGGGAATTCCAGGAGTTCTGGTGGGATTTTGGGATCCATCCCCTTCCATTTGACGTCACAGCTGCTGCTGTGCCTCGATTTCCTCCAATTTCTCCCCATTCCAAGGAGCTCCATGCAGAAGATTTGGGGTTTTGGGATATTTTCCATCATCCCTGAGCGTGTTGGCAGGACATCCCTAAAAATCTGGGATGACCCTAAATACTGGAATCCAAGGAGCAGAATGGGGGACGGGAAATTCCTTTTAGAAATTCCTGATTTTGTGGGACTGGAGGTGACAGCGGGCGGGGTCTTTGGGAACACCTGATCCCGAGGGATTTTTCCCTGGAATGCTCCCTGACCCTGCTCCTGCAGGATCCCAGCACAGGTGAGAAATGGGGAGGCCGGAGGAGATTCCCAGATCCGGAACCGCACTTGGAAGAGGGAGAGCATCTGCAGAGGTGGGAAAAGGCTGGATAATCCCTGGGATAACCCCTAGATAATCCCTGGGATAACCCCTGGAAAACTCCTGGATAACCCCTGGGATAACTTTGGGATAACCCCTGGGAAAACCCTGGGATAACCCCTGGGAAAACCCTGGGATAACCCCTTGATAACCCGTGGGATAACCCCTGGGATAAC
>NW_014650720.1:916379-927887 GCF_001447265.1 Sturnus vulgaris
GCCCAGGGTATGGATCCCTTCCCTCCCTCTGGAATTCCCATCCTTCCAGCCCAGGGTATGGATCCCTTCCCTCCCTCTGGAATTCCCATCCTTCCGGCCCAGGGTATGGATCCCTTCTTTCCCTCTGGAATTCCCATCCTTCCCTCTGGAATTCCTGTCCTTCCCTCTGGAATTCCCATCCTTCCAGCCCAAGGTATACATCCCATCCCTCTGGAATTCCCATCCCTTCCTTTGGAATCCTGATCCCTCCAGCCTAAGGTATGCAACCCATCCCTCTGGAATCCTCATCCTTCCCCTTGGAATCCTCATCCCAGCTTTTCCCGGGATTCTCCTGCCTGGAGGCACTGGAGTATCCCACAGGCCCTCTGCGTTTTTCTTGAAATTTTCTTTCTGTTATCCTCCTTCGTGCTTCTTTTTCCTCCTGCTGGAGACTCTCCCTGCCATTCCCTGCTCCATCCCAGCTGGAATTTCAGGAATTTTGGAATGATTTCTCCCATTTTTGAGCCTTGCCCTGCTGCTCGTGCTGCATTCCCTGCTCCATCCCAGCTGGAATTTCGGGGTTTTTGGGATGATTCCTCCTGTTTGGCGGCTTTCCCTGCTGCTCCTGCACTCCCTGCTTGCTCCCAGCCAGAATTCTGGGCTGCTGCTGCCTGTTCTGTGCTGCTTTCCCTGCTCTTGCTGCATTCCCTGCTCCATCCCAGCTGGAATTTCAGGATTTTTGTGATGATTCCTCCCGTTTTTGAGCCTTTCCCTGCTGCTCCTGCACTCCCTGCTCACTCCCAGCCGGAATTCCAGGCTGCTGCCTCTGTTCCCTGCCTGCTCCCAGCCTGAATTCCAGGCTACTCCTGCTGTTCCCTGCTCCTTTGGGATGATCTCTCCTGTTTTTTTACCTTTGCTGCTTCCTGGGATCTCTGCTCCTGCCGCTCTCCTGCTTTGCTTTGGGCTCAGCTCTCTCCAGACCTCCAAAAACTCAAGGAAAAATGCGCCAGGACTAAGAGGGAGCTCCTGGCTCTGAGAGTTGGGGGGAAGGAAATGCAGGAGCTGAAGCACAAATCCGATTGGAAGGTACCGATCCCATCTCGAAATTCCCGAAATTCCCGGCGTGGGGGGGGATAAAATTCCCCTTGTGGAATGGATCCAGGCTGGGCTCATCCCATTCCCATCCCAAAAAATCAGCCTGGAGCTGCCGAGGGGCTGCTGGCATCAGGCTGGGCTGACTGGCAGCTCCCGGGGCTTCCCTGGCCCTCGGAACCCAGGGATTGGGAATTCGTGGAGGGATTCAGGAATTTGGGAGGGAATTCAGGAGGGAATTCAGAGATTCAGGAAGGAATTAAAGAATTAAGGAATGAAGGAATTCAGGAAGGAATTAGGAAATTCAGGAGTTCAGGAATTCAGGGAGGAATTCACAAAGGAATGCATTCAGGAATTCAGGAAGGATTGAAGAATTCAAGAATTCTGGAAAGAATTCAGGAGTTCAGGAATTCAGAAATTTAGGACGGAATTCAGGATGGAAGGGAGAAATTCAGAAAGGAATTTAGGAATTTGGGGAAGAATTCAGGGAGGAATGAAGGAATTCAAGAATTGAGGAAGGAATTTGAGAATTCAGGAATTGAGGAAGGAATTCAGTAATCCAGGAGGGAAGGAAGGCATTCAGGAAGGAAGGAAGGAAGGAGAATTTTGGGAATTGTGGAGCCTCAGGGCAGAGCCTTTTCCACCCCATCCCATTCTGGCTGGTATTCCATGGGGTAAAACGCTGGGATTTAGGGTGAAGTGCTGGGATTTGGGGTAGAACTCCTGGATTTGGGGTGAAAGGCTGGGATTTGGGGTGAAAGGCTGGGATTTGGGGTGGGAAAGGCCAATCCCCCTTTTCCTGCCCCACATCCAACCCCAGGACAGGAAGGGCCGGAGCTGCTCCCGGTCCCTTCCCGGCCCCGCTTGGCTGTGCTGCACGATCCTGCTCCAGCTGCTGCCAATGCATGGTGGATCCTGAGGGATCCTGAGGGATCCTGAGGGATCCTGGAGCCCTGGCCATGTGGCTGCTGCTCCCAGCTGCATGGGAAAACAGGGAATGGCACTCCATGGATGTTCTGATGGGCCGGATCCGGGATGGGATCCTGGGGCAGCCTGGAGCTTCCTGATCCCTGTGATGACCCTATGACTCCTGTGATGATCCCTGTGAGCCCTGTGATGATCCCTGCAATCCCAGTGATCTCTCTGATGATCTCTGTGATCCTGTGATCCCTGAGATCCTAGCACTGATCCCAGCAGTGATCCCTGCACTGATCCCTGTGTTGATCTCTGAGCTGATCCCAGTGATCCTATTGCTAATCCTGTGGTCCTTGAGATCCCAGTGATGATCCCTATGCTGGTCCCAGCGTTGGTCCCTGTGCTGATTCCAGCGCTGATCCCTGTGCTGATTCCTGTGATCGCTGTGCTTATCCCAGTGATCCCAGTGCTGATTCCTGTGCTGATCCCAGTGATCAGCACTGATCCCATTTGCTGATTCCAATGCTGATCCCAGTGATCCCAGGGCTGATCCCAGTGCTGATCCCAGCTCTGGTCCCAGCTCTGATCCCAGGGCTGATCCCAGCTCCGATCCCAGCTCTGATCCCATGTGCCGATCCCTTTTCCCGATCCCTTTTGCTGACCCCGTTTCCCGGGCAGGTGTCGCAGCTGATGCGGGCGGCGCGCAGCGGCACCAAGGACGGGCTGGAGCGGACGCGCATGGCCGTGCTGCGCAAGGTGACGTTCCTGCAGCGCCGGGACAGCCCAGGTGAGGGGTAGGGAGAGCTGACCAGGTGAGGGAGGGGGGAAGCCCAGGTGAGAGGGGAGCAGCCCAGGTGAGAGGGGAGCAGCCTAGGTGAGATGGGAGGAGCAGCACAGGTGAGATGGGAGGAGCAGCACAGGTGAGAAGGGCAGCCCAGGTGAGATGGGAGGAGCAGCCCAGGTGAGAGGGGAGCAGCCCAGGTGAGATGGGAGGAGCAGCACAGGTGAGGGGGGGGAGCAGCCCAGGTGAGGAATGCAAGGAAACCCTGCACAATTCCACACCTCCCCAGTTCCCGCCGTTATTCCGGGGATTTGAAGTTCTCCTGGGACTCTTGGCAAGCTCCACCTCCCTCCTTTTGTCTGCGGGGGATAAAACAGCATCGCCCGGTGTGTCCTAGGGGTTTCCCTCAGGATTTCTTTCCCTGAGTTCCCAATTCCTGGGGCGTTTTCCTTGGATTTTTCCTTAAGGATTTTTTTTCCCTGAACTCTCAGCTCCCAGGAGGTATTCCTTGGATTTTTCCCTCTGGATTTTTCCTGAATTCCCGATTCCCAGGGCTGTTCCCTAGGACTTGTTCCCTCCGGATTTCCCCTGAATTCCCGATTCCCGGGGTTTTCCCTGTCCCGCAGGGGATGGGGAGCGCAGGAGGAGCGCGGCCGAGGCCGAGAAGCCGCCGCGCTCCCGCCGGAGCTCCCGGCTTTCCCTGGAGCAGCCGAGGGGAGGTAGGATGGATCCCGGGGAAGTAGGATGGATCCCGCTGGATCCCAGAGCCCGCAGCTTCCTGTGGGATCGGCCGCGTGTGTCTCGGCATTCCCATGGGATCTGCTGTGTGTTCCAGCATTCCCAGAGCATTCCCAGAGCATTCCCATGGGATTGGCTTCGTGTGTTCCCGGCATTCCCAGAGCATTCCCGCAGCTTCCCATGGGATTGGCTTCGTGTGTTCCCGGCATTCCCAGAGCATTCCCGCAGCTTCCCATGGGATTGCTCCCGCCATTCCCGCACGGCCAGCGCAGCTTTGGGGCGCAGCAATCCTGGGCGAGCATCCCCGGGAGGGAGGAGCTGAAATTAGGGAAGGAAAAAGGTCCCCGCCACGCTTCCCTCCCTTCCCTCCCTCGCTCCCTCCCTCCCCCAGCCCTTCCCTTCCCCTTCCCGGGTTTCTGGCCCGGGATGGCGCCGGGGCCATGTGGAGGCGGCGGCCGCGCTCCCATCCCGAGCTTTCCTTGGCTCATCCCGAGCTTTCCTTGGCTCGCTCGCTCTCCTCCTCCTCGGCTGCTTCGGCCTCGGGTAAGGGCTGCCCGCTGCGGCGCTTCCCTCTTTTCCTGCGCTCCCGGCTCCTTTTCCCAGCATCTTTTCCTGACTCCTTTTCCTGTTTCCCACTGGTTTGGAGTGAGGATGAGGCGCTGTTCCCGGCAGGAATTCCGGGATAGGAACCCTTCCTGTCCCACCACTGTCCCCTCCCTATCCCCTCCTGTCCCCTGCTGTCCCGATCCCCACTCTGGCACTTCCCGATTTTCCTGCACTCTCAGCTCCCTTCCCCGGCTCCTTTTTCCGGCTCCTTTTCCCAGTTCCCGCTGGTTTGGAGTGAGGAGTTGAGGTTTGTTCACGCTGTTCCTGGGTGGATTTTTGAGTTGAGGACCCTCCCTGTCCCCTCCCCTCTGTCCCGGTCCCCACTCCAGCACTTCCCCGTTTTTGTGTCCTCCTGGCTCCTATTCCTGGCTCATTTTCCTGTTTCTCACTGTTTTGGAGTGAGGGCGAGGCGCTGTTCCCGCTGTTCCCGGGTGGATTTTTGGGATGGGGACCCTCCCAATCCCATCCCTGTCCCATCCCTGTCCCCTCCCTGCTGTCCTGGTCCCCACTTCAGCACTTCCGTTTTTAATCTGCTCCCAGCTCCATTTCCCGGTTCCTTTTCCATTTCCTGCTGGTTTGGAGTGAGGTCGAGGCGCTGTTTCCGCTGTTCAAAAATCCAGGAGAGTTTTTGGGATGGGGACCCTCCCTGTCCCCTCCCTGTCCCCTCCCCACTGTTCTAGTCCCCACTCCAGCACTTCCCGGTTTTCCTGAGCTCCTGACTCCTTGTCCTGACTCTTTTTCCTGTCTCCATTTCCTGACTCCTTTACCCATTTCCCGCTGGTTTGGAGTGAGGTCGAGGTGCTGTTCCCAGCAGGATTTTTGGGATGGGGACCTTCCCCGTCCCATTTCTGCCTCCTCCCCGTCCCCTCCCCACTATCCTAGTCCCGCTCCTGCCTAGCTCATCCCAGGTTCCGGTGAGCGCTCTGGAAGGACACGGGATCACTGGGATCACCAGGATCACCAGGATAATTGAGATCACCAGGATCACTGGGATCACCAGGATCACAGGGATCACCGGAGCAGGCTGAGGCTCAGGTTGGGCTTTCCGGTGTTTCCGCAGGGGACTCGGAGGAGGAGGACACCGGGTTCCTGGAGGTCACCGTGTCCGACCTGCGGCACCCCCCGCCCGAGCTGGGCCCCGCGCCACAGGGGCTGAGCCCGCAGCAGGTCTGGGGTTGGGATTGGGGCTTTCCTGGGATTGGGATCGGGGCTTTCCTGGGATTGGGGCTTTCCTGGGCTCTGGGATCGGGGCTTTCCCGGCATTAGAGATTCGGTTTTTCAGGGATTTGGGGTCAGGCTTTCCTGACGCCCGCGGGGGGCACAGCCTCCCCTGGGCCCTGTGATTGAGCAATGGGGAAAGACCGGGTCAGCAAAAACAGTGCTGCTGAGTCAGCGCTTCCGCCGGGCTAGGGCTGCTTCCCTTTCCTGGGATTTGGGGTTGGGGGACCACAGCAGAACCCGACAGGCTGGGCCTGCATTTCCCCGTCCTGGGATTTGGGATCTGTGGGATCATGTTTCCCTGATCCTGGGGCTATGGGGTCAGGGCTGTGCCTGCATTTCCCTGATCCTGGGATTTGAGATTTTGGGATCAGGGCTGTGCCTGCATTTCCCTGATCCCAGGATTTGGGATTTGTGGGATTGCAGCTGAGCCCCACAGGTTGGGCCTGTATTTCCCTGACCCCAGGATTGGGGCTTGTGAGATCAGAGCTGTTCCTGCATATCCCTGATCCTGGCATTTGGGATTTAGGATTGTGGGATCATGGCTGTTCCTGCATTTCCCTGATCCCAGGTTTAGGGATTTTAGGGTCATGGCTATTCCTGCATTTTCCCAGTCTCAGGATTTGGGATTTCGGGGTCAGGGCTGTGCCTGCATTTCCCCCAATCCCAGGATTTGGGATGTGTGGCTCAGCCTCCGTTGCGGTGTCCCGCAGGTGCTCCGGCGGCACATCCTGGGCTCCATCGTGCAGAGCGAGCGCAGCTATGTGGATTCCCTGAAGCGCATCCTGCAGGTGGGGCTGCGTTCTGGCGGGATCGGGGATCCCCTGGCGCCGATCCCGGGATTCCAGCGCCGGAATTCCCGCAGGATTACCGGAAGCCGCTGCTGGAGATGGAGCCCAAGGTGCTGAGCGCCCGGAAGTGCCAGGTGGTGTTTTTCCGGCTGAAGGAGATCCTGCAGTGCCACTCCATGTTCCAGATCGCCCTGGCCTCGCGCGTGGCCGAGTGGGACTCCAACGAGAAGATCGGGGACCTCTTCGTGGCCTCGGTGGGGAAAATCGGGAATAGTCTCAAATCCCCCTAGGATCCCACCCAGCAAAAACTGGGAATGGCCCCAAATCCCCTGGGACTGCAGCAAAGACTGGGAATGACCCCAAATCCCTCTAGGATCCCACCAGGGATGGCTGAAGTATCAGAGCAATGGAACGCACCCAGCACTTTGCCTATCCCATTTTTTGGGAATCCCCACACCATTCCTGTCCTCTCCCAGTTCTCCAAGTCCATGGACTCGTGGCCTTGGGAGGACAAAAAACTGGGAATCAGCCCCAAAAATCCCTTGGGATCCCACCAGAGATTGAGAATCAGCACTGAAAATCACTTGGGATCCCACCAGGGATTGGGAATCACCCCCAAAATCCCCCTGGGGTCCCATCAGGAATGGGGGAGGGTTGGTTTTATGCGACACTTCTCAGCACTTTGCCCAACCCATTTTTTGGGAATCCCCACACCATTCCCGTCCTCTCCCAGTTCTCCAAGTTCATGCTGATGGGCTTGTGACGTCAGTAGGAGGGAAAATTGGGAATCACCACCAAACATCCCCTGGGATCCCATCAGGGATGGGGGAGGGTTGGATTTATGGGACACCCCCAGCACTCTCCCTATCCCATTTTTTTGGGAATCCCCACGCCATTCCTGTCCTCTCCCAGTTCTCCAAGTCCATGGTGCTGGACGTGTACAGCGACTACGTCAACAACTTCACCACAGCCATGTCCCTGATCAAGAAGGCCTGTCTGACCAAGCCCGCCTTCCTGGACTTCCTCAAGGTCAGCACAGCCCCTCAGCTTTTCCCAAAAATCTCCTTTTGTGATGGCATTTCCCAAAACCCCCCGTCCCGGTGGTGTTTTGCCCCGGCAGAAGCGGCAGATGGCCAGCGCTGACCGCGTCACGCTCTACGGGCTGATGGTGAAACCCATCCAGAGGTTCCCTCAGTTCATCCTCCTGCTGCAGGTGAGGGAACAGGGAGGTTCTGGAGGATGCTAGGGAGGTTCTGGAGGACACTGGGGAGGGAGGTTCTGGAGGATGTGTAGGAGGTTCTGGAGACATCAGCGAGGTTCTGGAGACATCGGGGAAGCTCTGGAGACATCAGGGAGGTTCTGGGCGATGTTCAGAGGGTTCTAGAGGGCATTTAGGAGGTTCTGGAGGACGTTTAGAAGGTTCTGGAGGTCATCAGGGAGATTCCAGAGGATGTTTAGAAGATTCTGGAGAAGGTTTTTGGGAGGTTCTAGAAAAGGTTTTTGGAGGTTCTGAGAAGGTTTTGGAAGGATTTGGACAAGAATTGGGGAGGTTCTGGAGAAGGTTTTGGACAAGGATTGGGGATGTTCTGGAAAAGATTTTGGGAGGTTCTGGACAAGGATTGGTGAGGTTCTGGAGAAGATTTTGGGAGGTTCTGGACAAGGATTGGTGAGGTTATGGAGAAGATTTTGGGAGGTTCTGGACAAGGATTGGTGAGGTTATGGAGAAGGTTTTGGGAGGTTCTGGAGATGAGTTTTGGAGGTTCTGGCAAAAGTTTTGGGAAGTTCTGGAGAAGGTTTTGGTGATTCTGGAGAAGGTTTGGGGAGGTTCTGGAGATGAGTTTTGGAGGTTCTGGTGAAGGTTTTGGGAGGTTCTGGAGAAGGTTTTGGCGATTCTGGAGAAGGTTCAGGAAGGATTTGGACAAGAACTGAGGAGGTTCTGGAGAAGGTTCTAGGGGGTTCTGGAGAAGCACCTTTTTGACAGCAGCAGCACAGGGACACACTTTGGGGCTGGCGCCCTGGTTGGAGTTTTGGATCCGCCCGAGGATCATCCTCCAGCGTTTGTTGGGAGGCTCCGGAGGCGCTGCCGTGGCGGCTCCTCAGCGTTCCCGGTGTTGCCGTGCCCAGGACATGCTGAAGAACACGCCCCGTGGCCACGCCGACCGGCTGGCGCTGCAGCTGGCGCTCACCGAGCTGGAGACGCTGGCCGAGAAGCTCAACGAGCAGAAGCGCGTGGCCGACCAGCTGGCCGAGATGCAGCAGCTCAGCAAGAGCATCAGCGACCGCAGCAGCCTCAACAAGGTGGGGAATCCTCAGCACCTTCATCTTCATCCTCCTCATCTTCATCCTCAGCCTTGTCCTCCTCATCTTCATCCTTGGCCTTGTCCTCCTCAGCCTCCTCCTCATCCTCCACCTTCTCCTTATCATTATCCTCCTCATCCTTGTCCTTCTCCTCATCTTCCTCCTCATGCTCGTCCTCCTCTTTATCTTCCCCCTCATCTTCGTCCTCCTCTTCATCCTCAGCCTTCTCCTTCTCCTCCTCAGCCTCCTCCTCGTCCTCCTAATCCTCATCGTCCTACTTGTCCTCATCCTCATCCTCCTTGTCACCCTCATCTTCCTCCTCCTCCTCCTCCTCCTGCTCCTCCTCCTTTTCTTCCTCCTCCTCCTGCTCCTTGTTCTCCTCATCCTCATCCATCCCTCTCCTCGTCCTCGTCCTCATCCTCGTCGTCCTCCTCGTCCTCGTCCTCGTCCTCGTCCTCGTCCTCCTCCTCCTCCTCCTCCTCTCCCTGCTCCTGCTCAGCAAGGTTTGGCGATGCCAGTTGGGGTTTGTGGCTCCCTCTCCTCACCGGGGTTTCTGGGAAGCAGGATCCCCATTTGCTCCCGGGGGACCCTGATCCAGACCAAGCCTGGAGAGTGGAATTTGGGAATTCCTCCCCAAGGATCCACTGGATTTGGATTTGGAGCTCCTGCTGCATGTCAGGGTGTTTCCAGGTTCTGGAGAAGGTTTGGGGAGGTTCTGGGAGGTTCTGGAGGAAGTTTGGGAGGTTCTGGAGAAGGTTTTGAGGAGATTCTGGAGAAGGTTTTTGGGAGGATCTGGAGATGATTTCGGAAGTCCTGGAGTAAGTTTGTGACCATCTGGAGAAGCTTTCTTTTCGGACAATGCTGGGAATCGGCAATCCGTGGTGGGGTTGACCACTCTGGGGTGGCACTGGTCACACCTGGGGTGACCATCTCATTGGTCACTCCTAGGGTTTTGGCTGGGGGGTGGCAGTGGTCCCTCCTGTGGTGACCGGCTCGTTGGTCACTCCCGGGGTGACCAGCAGGGCCTGTTGGCAGGTGCTGGGCTCGGGGCAGCGGCAGCTGCTGCTGTGTGAGACGCTGACCGAGACGGTGTACGGGGACCGCGGGCAGCTGCTCAAGTCCAAGGAGAGGAAAGTGTTCCTGCTCAGCGACCTGCTGGTCTGCGCCAACGTCAACTTCAGGTATGGCCGGGTGCCGCCAGGCTCCTCCTCATCCTCCTCTTCCTTGGCATCCTCCTCCTCCTCATCCTCCTTTTCTTCAGTATCCTCTTCTTCCTTCTTATCCTTGGCATCCTCATCCTTGTCCTTATCCTCATTCTCCTTCTCTTCCTCATCCTTGTCTTCTTCCTTGTCCTCGATATCCTCATTCTCATTCTCCTCATTTTCCTCCTTTTGCTTGTCCTTGGCATCCTCATCCTCATCCTACTCCTCTTCCTTGTCCTCGACATCCTCATTCTCCTCCTCCTCATCCTCCTCCTCATCCTCTTTCTCCTCCTCTTCCTCGTCCTTAGCATCCTCACCTTCCTCCTCCTTCTCCTCATCATCCTTATTTTTGGGGTGATCCTATCCCGTTTGGTGGTTTTGGTGGAAATCCCATACAGTTTGAGCTTTTTGGGGGGAATCCAATTGAATTTGGGGTTTTTAGGGGAATCCCATCCGGTTTAGGCTTTACTTCCCACCTTTTCCCCATGCCCCTCCCTGCTGCTGCGGGGTCTCGGAGCTGCTGGGGGATCGGGGAATGGGGTGGAATTGGGGAATTGGAGGTCCCGAAATCCCCCCAATCCCACTGACCTGCTCCTTTCCCCTCTGCAGGCCGGTGCCCGCAGGGTAGGTGCCAGGTGTGCTGTGCTGTGTCGTGTGCCCCAGAATGGGGATTCCTGCACGGTGTGGGGTTCTCGGCCTGTGGGATGCTTTTTTGGGGAGAAATCCGTGGTTTTGGGGGAAATTCAGGGTTTTTTGGAAAATCCGGGATTTTCCTGACCTGCAATTCTTGCCTTGGCAGAGTCCAGCTGGAAATCAGCAGCCCCACGTTTGGGGGTTCCTGCACGGTGTGGGGTACTCGGATAGCAGGAGGGGAAAAATCTGAGGGAGTCCTGGGAAAATCTGGGTTTTCTGGGGGAAAATCCATGTTTTTTGGGGGGAAATCTGTGGGTTTTTCAAGAAAATCCAGGGTTTTTTTTGGGGAAAATCCAGGGTTTTTTTTTAAATCTGGGGGGGGGGGCGGGGGGGTTGAGAAATTCCATGGATTTTTAAAAAATCTGGAGTTTTTGGGGAAAATCTCTGGGTTTTTTTTGAAAATCCATATTTTCGGGGGAAAATCAGTGGTTTTTTGAAAATCCAGGGGTTTTTGGGGAAAATCCATGTTTGTTTGGGAAAATGCATGGGGTTTTTAAAAAATCCATACTTTTTTTGGAAAATACAGGTTTTTTTGGAAAATCCAGGTGTTTTGGGGGGAAAATCCATGGGGTTTTTTTTGAAAATCTGCTGGTTTTTGAGGAAAATCTAGGGTTTTGTTAGAAAATCCATGCTTTTTGGGGGGAATCCGGGTTTTTTGAGAAAATTAACATTTTTTGGGGGAAAATCTGAGTATTTTGTGAAAAATCTGTTGATTATTTTGAAAATTGGGGTTTTCTGAGGAAAATCCGGGTTTTTTTTGAAAATCTTTTTTTTATTGAGGAAAACCCACAGTTTTTTGTGGAAAATCAGCGTTTTTTAGTGGAAAATCCATGTTTTTCGGGAAACACTTTTTTTTTGGAAAATCCCTTTTTTTTTTTTTTTTCCTGGAAAACCTGGGAATTTGCTGACGTGCAATCCTTGCCCTGGCAGGGGCCAGCTGGAGATCAGCAGCCTGGTGCCACTGGGCCCCAAGTACGTGCTCAAGTGGAGCTCGGCCCTGCCGCAGGTGCAGGTGGTCGAGGTGGGCCAGGACAGCGGCGCCGGTGACAAGGACGGGGCGGCCACCGCGGCCACTGCGGCCACCGCGGGCCACCGACGGCACGGACACGGACACGCGCCCACCGGCCAGGCTGCGCACAGTGAGCGCCAAGAGGGGATTGGGGGATTTTGGGCGGATTTTAGGGGGTTTGGGGAG
>NW_014650720.1:929618-961152 GCF_001447265.1 Sturnus vulgaris
GGATTTGGGATCATCCCAGCTCTGGGGGACCACTGGGCACTGCTCTGGGCAGGATTTGGGATGATCCCGGCCCTGTGGGATCATTCCCGGGAATGCCGAGTGGGATTTGGGATGATCCTGGCCCTGCGGGACCATTCCCGGTGTTCCCGATGTTCCCCAGAACCTGAACATGGCGGTGGCCCAGGACTGGTGCCTGGCCCTGCAGAGGATGATGAAGGTCAAGGAGGAGGAAATCCACTCGGCCAACAAGTGCCGGCTGCGGCTGCTGCTGCCCGGGAAACCCGACAAGTGAGGAGAGGGAGTGGGAGGAGGAGGAGGAGGATGGGGAAGGGGATGAGAAAGAGGAGGAGGAAGAGGGTGAGGAAGAGGAGAATGAGGAGGAGGAGTATGAGGGTGTAGAAGACGATGGGGAGAATGAGGGAGATGAGGAATTGAGGAGGAGGAAGAGGAGGAGGATGAGGGGGAGAGGAGGAGGAGAAAGAGGATGGGAGGAGGAGGATGAAGAGCAAGATGGAAATGAGGATGAGGAAGAGCAGGATGAGAATGGTGACCATGATGAGGAGGAGAATGATGGGGATGAGGATGAGGAGGAAGAGGAGGAAGGTGAGGAGGATGGGGATGAGGAGGAGGAAGATGAGGATGACGAACATGGAGATGGGAAAGAGGAGGAAGAAGAGGAGGAGGGTGAGGGTGATGAAGAGGATGAGGAGGATGAGGACAATGAAGAGCAGGATGAAGATGAGAGGATAAGGAGGAGGAAGAAGAGGAGGAGGATGGCGGTAATGAGGATGATGGGGATGAGGAGGAAGAGGATGATGATGATGATGATGATGATGGGGATGCCGCTGAGGAGGATGAAGCTGAGGCTGAAGGCTGCGTGTCCCGCAGGTCCGGGCGCCCCATCAGTGTCATGGTGGTGTTCATCACCCCCAGCCCCCTGAGCAAGATCTCCTGGGTGAACCGGCTGCACCTGGCCAAGATCGGCCTGCGTGAGTCTGGAGCGGGGCATGGAGGAGGCCTGGGGGGTCTGGAGAAGGTTTGGGAGGTTCTGGAGAAGATTTGGGAGGTTCTGGAAGAGGTTTGGGGGGATTCTGGAAGAGGCCTGGGGGGGTCTGGTAGTGGTTTTGGAGGTTCTGGAGGAGGTTTTAGGGAGTTAAAGAGAAGGTTTGGGAGGTTCTGGAGAAGGTTTGGGAGGTTCTGGAGAAGGTTTGGGCGATTCTGGAGAAGGTTTGGGAGGTTCTGGAGAAGGTTTGGGAGGGTTTGGGGAAGCCTGTGGAGAAGGTTCGGGAATTTCCTGAGAAGGTTGGCGAGGTTCTGGAGGTTTGGGAAAGTTTAGTGAATCTTGGGGAGGTTCCAGAGAAGGTTTGGAAGGTTCTGGAGGAGGTTTTTGGGAGGTTCTAGAGAAGGTTTGGGAGGTTTGGGAGGCTTTGGACAACATTGGGGAGGTTCTGGGGAAGGTTGGGGAACTTTTTGAAAGGGTTGGGGAGGCTTTGGGCGAGATTTGGGAAGTTTCGCAGAAAGTTTAGGAGGTACTGGAAAAGATTTGGGACCTTTTTGAGAAGGCTGGGGAGGTTCTGGAGGTTTGGGAAGTTCTGGAGGTTGGCAAGGTTCTGGAGAAGGTTTTGGAGAGGATCTGGAGAAGGTTTGGGAGGTTTTTGGAAAAGGTTTGGAAGGTTCTTGAGGTTTTTGGGAAGTTTGGGAGTTTTTGGGAAGGTTTGTGATGTTTTGGGAAAATTTTGGGAGCCTTTGGACAAGCCTTTGGGGAGGTTTTGGGGAAGATTGGGGAACTTTGTGAGTAAGTTTGGGGAGGTTCTGAAGGAGGTTCTGGAGGAGGTTTGGGTGTTTTTGCAGAAGGTTTTGGGAGGTTTGGGAGGTCCAGGAAAAGGCTTGGGAAGGTTTTGAGAAGATTGGGGAGGTTCTGGAGAAGGATCCTGGGGACTTTGGAAATTTCTGGAGGTGGTTTTGGAGAACACTGGGCAGGGAAAGGTTTGGGGAAGGTTTCATAGAAGGTTTTGGAAGTTTTTTGAGAAGGTTTGGGAGAACATTTGGGACGTCCTGGAGAAGGTCTGGGAGGTTTTGGAAGAGGTTGGGAAGGTTTTGGAGAAGGTTTGGGAGCTTTTGGAGGTCGGAGAATTTTGGAGATCTGGGAAGTTTTGGAGAAGGTTGGGGAGGTTTTTGGAAAAGGTTTGGGAGGCTTTGGACAATGTTGGGGAGATTTTGGGGAAGGTTGGGGAACTTTTTGAGAAGGTTTGGGAGGTTCCAGGGAAGGTTTGGGAGGTTTTACTGAAGGTTTGGGAGGTCCAGGGAAAGGTTTGGGAACTTCTTGAGAAGGTTGGGGAGGTTCTGGAGAAGGTTATGGAATTTTTTGGGGAAGGTTTTAGAGAAGGTTTTGGAGGACATTTGGGACATCCTGGAGAAGATCTGGGAGGTTTTGGAAAAAGGTTGGGAAGGTTTAGGAGAAGGTTTGGAAGTTTTTGGAGGTTGGAGAGGTTTTGGAGATTTGGGAGGTTTTGGGGATGACTGGGGAGGTTCCTGGAGGAGTTTTGGGAGGTTCTGGAGGAGGTTGGAGAGGTTCAGGAGTTTGGGGAAGTTCTTTGAGTTTGGCAGCTTTTGGAGGTGTTTTTGGAGCTTTTGGAGAAGGTTTTGGGGAAGGTTTGGAAAAGATTTGGGAGGTTTTGGAGAAGGTTGAGGAAGTTCTGGGAGTTTGGGAGGTTCCTGGAGGAGGTTTGGGTTTTGGAATTGCTGGGAATTTTCGGTTCTGGCTCTGCCTTTGGGATTTGCTGGAATCTCCTGGCTGGAGCTGCCCCTCTGGGGTTCCTGTGCTGGGGCTGCAGCATTTCCATGGACTAGGATGGATTTGGGATCATCCCACCCCTCCTCTGCTTCCCAATCCCTGCTCCAGCCCCACATCCCCCAGCACCTCCAAGGAACTTCCATGGAAGGAAACACAAAAAATCCAGAATTCCCTGGGAATGCTGGGCTGGGATCTCCAGTTTTTACCTCTTGGGGTTTATTTTTCCCTTTTTTAAAAATCTGAGATAATCCCATTTGCTTTTCCCTATTTTTTTAAAATCTGGGATAATCCCGTATGCACAAGCTCCAACCCCATTCCATTATGACAGAATTTTTTCCCCTAAATTTGTTTCTTTGTGGAATTTTTTCCCCCCTCCACACTGCAGTCGTTGTGAGAAGGGGAAGAGATGATCCCAAATCCATGGAAATCAGGTGGATTTGGGCTGGGATGGATCCCAAAGGAGGAGTTTGGGATGGGGGTGATCCTGGTTTTCCCGGTTTTCCGCAGGGGACGAGAACCAGCCGGGCTGGCTCTGCCCCGACGAGGACAGGAAGAGCCGAGCTCCCTTCTGGTGCCCCATCCTGTGCTGCCACATTCCAGCCTTCTCCTCCAAAGCCTTGGATCTGCAGGTGAGAGCCGGGAAAAGCCTGGATCCAGCCAGGAAAGGAACAAATCCCACCCTGGAAGGGCTGGAAAAAGCAGGAACTGGGGCAGTCCAACCTGGAAAATCAGGAATAGCAGCTGTGTGACTGAATCCCAAATTTTTGGAGTTCCCACTGGTCCCATCCCATGTTTGGGATGATTTGGGTTCTCTATCCCCTTTCCCTTTCCATCCATGGAAATCACAAATCCCATTCCAGAGGGACTGGAAAAGGCAGGAATTGGAGTAATCCAGCCTGGAAAATCGGGAATAGCAGCTGGATCCCAAATTTTGGGATCTGCACCGACATCCTGCCTGCTTGGGGTGATTTGGGTTCTCTATCCCCTTTCCTTTATATCCATGATTTTGGGGTGGAAGGGCACAAATCCCACCCTGGAGGGGCTGGAAAAGGCAGGAATTGGGACAGTCCAAGGGGGAAATTTGGGAATTGCAGCCAGGCCATGTCCCAATCCCAGTTTTTGGGTTCCCCCAGCTCGGAGCCGCTGTCCACAATCCCGTCCATTCCTCGCTCCTGGGATTCTCAGCTGTCAGCACCTCCCTGCCCCAGGGCTTCCTGTGGGTGAGCACAGCCCAAACTCTGGGATTTGGGATCATTTGGGATTTGGGGTTTGGGATTATTTGGGGTTTGGGGTTTGGGATGGCTGTGGCTGAAATCGCCTTCCAAGGGCTGCCCATTCCCACTTTTCCTGCAGACAGCAGGGGCGGGGGGAGTGGGGGGGCAGGGCAGGTGGAGATCCCTGGGTGAGCACAACCCCAGTTGATCCTGGGATTTGGGGTTATTTGGGATTTTAGATTATTTTGGGATGGCTCTGGTCGGAATCCTGGAATGCTCGTTCCTGGTATTCCCACAGGTGGGAGGGGGCAGGAGGGGTTGGAGGGGCAGGTGGAGATCTCCAGGTGAGCATAACTCCAGTGGATCCTGGGGTTTGGGGTTAGGCATTATTTGGGATTTGGGTTTTTTGGGATTTGGGATGGCTGTGCTGGAATCTTGGGGTACTCATTCCCACTTTTCCCATTTTCCTGCAGGTGGGAGGGGGGCAGGAGGGGGCAGGGGGGCAGGTGGAGATCTTCTCCCTGAACCGCTCCGTGCCCCGAACCGTCAAATCCTTCCCGGTGCCGGCCCCGGTGCTGTGCATGGAATTCATCCCGGAGCCGCATCCTGAGGATCCCGTGGAACCGGGAGCGCCCCCGGAGCCGACCCCCAACACCCCCCACCCTGCAGTGTGCCTGGGCCTGCAGGACGGGAGGTGAGACCCCAGACCCTGGATCCAATCCCAAATCCTGGATCCAATCCCAGATCCCAGCTCCCATCGCAAATCCTGGATCCAATTCCAAATCCCAGCTGTCATCCCAAATCCTGGATCCAGTCCCAAATCCCAGCTTCCATCCCAAATCCTGGATCCAATCCCAAATCCCATCTCCCATCCCAAATCCTGGATCTAATCCGAAATCCCATCTCCCATAACAAATCCTAGACCCAATCCCAAATCCTGACTCCCATCCCAAATCCCATCTCCAATCCCGGATCTCGGCTCCAATCCCAGATCCCAGCTCCCATCCCTAATCTTGGCTCCCATCCCTAATCTTGGCTCCCATCCCAATTCCCATCTCCCATCCCAATTCCCATCTCCCATCCTAATTCCCATCTCCCCCTGGCTCCCTGCCCGGCTCCGGGGCTGATCCCATGTTCCCTGCCAGCCTGCTGGTGTATGGCAGTGTGGATTCGGGGACCCCGTGCCTGCAGCGCTGCCGGCTCCCGGGATCGCCGCCCATCCTGTGCCTGCGGAGCAGCCCCGACTTCCTGCTGGCCGGGCTGCAGGATGGACACGTGGCCGCCTTGCCCCGCAGCCACGGTGAGCCCGCCCGGCTGGGGCGCCCCTCGGGATCGGGATAACTGCCCACTTAGGATAAATCCCATTTTAGGATATTCCTTTGGGATCAGGATAACTGCCCATCTAGGATAAATCCCATTTTAGGGCATCCCCTCAGGATCGGGATAACTGCCCACTTAGGATAAATCCCATTTTAGGGCATCCCCTTAGGGTCGGGAAAACTGCCCCTTTAGGATAAATCCCATTTTAGGACATCGCCTTGGGATTGGGAAAACTGCCCATTTAGGATAAATCCCATTTTAGGGCATCCCCTCGGGATCGGGAAAAGTGCCCATTTAGGATAAACCCAATTTTAGAGTATCCCATTGGGATAAGTGCCGTTTTAGGACTGGGATACCTTTTAGGGTATCCCATCAGGATTGGGATAAATCCCCATTTAGGACTGGGATACCTTTCAGGGTATCCCATCAGGATAAATCCCTGTTCAGGATATCCCATCGGGATAAATCCCTATTTAGGATCCATATTTAGGATATCCCATTGGGACTGGGATGAATCCCTGTTTGCTATATGCCTTTGGGAGTGGGATAAATCCCCCTTCAAGATATCCCATCGGGATAAATCCCCGTTTAGGATATGCCATCAGGATAAGTTCCTATTTAATCCATATTTAGGATATCCCATTGGGATTGGGATAAATCCCCATTCAAGATATCCCATCAGGATAAACCTCCTTTCAGGATATCTCAGTGGGATAAATCGCTATTTAGGAAAAGTCCCCAATTAGGATATCCTATTGGGATAAATCCCTATTTAGGATCCATATTTAGGATATCCTATTGGAATAAATCCCTATTTAAGATCCATATTTAGGATATTCTGTTGGGATTGGGATGAATCCCCAATTAGGATATTCCATTGGGATAAATCCCAGTTTAGAATATCCCATTGGGACAAACCCACATTTAGGATCCGTATTTAGTATGTCTCATTGGAAAAAACCTTATTTAGGATCTATATTTAAGATATCCCATTGGGATTGGGATAAATCCTCATTTAGGACATCCCATCACAATGAATCTGTATCTAGGATATCCCATTGGGATAAATCCCCATTCAGGATATCCCATTGGGATAAATCCCTGTTTTCCCTTTGTTTTCCCAGTATTTTCCCCTTCCCTTGGCAGCCCCAGAGCAGGAAATTCCAGTTTTCCTGTGGTGGATTCTGACAAACTCATTTTGGGGGAAAACCTTGGGAAAATGATTGTGGAGAGGGGATGCGGCAAGATCCAGGGTGGGCTGCACAAGGAATGGGAATTGCCTTCCCAAAATTCCGGGGTTTGAGGCAGGAAATGGTGTTGGTCCCCTCCAACACCACCAGATGGAAAATTCCCTTTATTCCCTGGATTTTGGGGTCATTTTCCTGGGATTTGGCTCAGGCTGAGCTCCCATTCTGCTGTCATCCCCCTTTTCCAAGAGTTCCTGGACTGGGAAATTCCTCGTTTCATCACTAGGGGGTTGGAAAGAGCTGGGAATCCTGTAGAATTCGGGATGGAATTCCGGGTTTTCTCCAGGAAAAGCTGCAGGAAGTAACACCTTCTCGAGCCGCTAAATCCCCCTAAACTCAGATTTTTAGGATATTGCCCATCCTGCTTCCCAAATAGGAGCCAATTAAGGGATTTAATTAATTTTAATGGATTAAACAGCAGCCACAGGGGGGAGTTCTTAACCTCATCCTGATTTTTTGGGAGGCAAAGACTTCCCTGGAATTGCTCCTTTTTCCTGGAAATTGGAATTTGCTGGGAACAGGGCTTGGAGCATCCAAAGGCTCCTTCATCCCTGGGATCCGAGGGTTTGGATAAAAAACATAGATTGGGAAGAAAAAGAAGGGAAGTGCCAATGGATTGGAGCTTCTGGCATTGGACTGATCCCAATCCAGCTGCTCCTGGATCCTTGGGGTTGGACCTGGAGTGGCCCTTCCAGAGCAAATCCATGAAAAAAAATGGAATTTGGGCTTTTCCAAGGAGCCTTCAGGGTGGAAGTGGCCAGTCCTTCACTGCTCCAGTGCCACATTTGGCGGGAAAAGGGAAATTTGGGAATGTTGGGAAGTGGGAATGACCCTCCTGGTGACCCCTGGGCTGCACCTGGAGCTTCCCAAGTGTGCCAACCAACACGTTTTCCCCTTATCCCATTCCATGTGTGCTGAGTTCTGTGTTTTCCCCTTATCCCATTCCATGCGTGCTGAGTTCTGTGTTTTCCTGTTATCCCGTTCCCATTTATCCCAATCCCTGTTATCCTGTTCCCTGTTGTTATCCCGTTTCCCACTCCCTGTTATGCCATTCCTTGTTCTCCCATTCTGTTATCCCGTTCCTGTTAACTCATTCCCTCTTCCGTTATCCCATTCTGTTATCTCATTCTGTTTTCCTGTTCCTGTTATCTCAGTCTCTGTTTTATTATCCCATTCTGGTATCCTGTTCCTGTTTTCCTACTCCTGTTTTCCCATTGTCTGATCCCATTCCCTGTTATCCCATTCCATTATGCTGTTCTGTTATCCTGTTCCATATTATCCCATTCCCTGTTTGCCTGTTGCCATTATCCCATTCCATGTTTTCCCATTCCTTGTTATCCCATTCTGTTACCCTGTTCCCAGTTATCCCATTCCCAGAGGGTTTATGGGATGTTCTGTGTGGGGTCAGGCCCTGATCCCATTCCCGGTTATCCCATTCCCAGAGGGTTTATGGGATGTTCTGGGTGGGATCGGGCCCTGATCCCATTCCCATTTATCCCATTCCCAGAGGGTTTATGGGATGTGGGCGGGGTGCGGATGCTCCGGGTGGGGTCGGGCCCTGATCCCATTCCCGGTTATCCCATTCCCAGAGGGTTTATGGGATGTTCTGGGTGGGGTCAGGCCCTGATCCCATTCCCGGTTATCCCATTCCCAGAGGGATTATGGGATGTGGGTGCGGTGCGGATGCTCCGGGTGGGGTCGGGCCCTGATCCCATTCCTGGTTATCCCATTCCCAGAGGGTTTATGGGATGTGGGTGCGGTGCGGATGCTCCGGGTGGGGTCGGGCCCCGTGCGGGCCCTGCTGGCCCTGGAGGAGTCGCTCTGGGCCAGCTCCCACAACCTCGTCAGCGTCCTGGACACACCGGAGCTGCAGAGCCAGGTATGGAGCGGGAATAATGGGAATGGGGATGGGGATGAGGATGAGGATGAGGATGGGGATGGGGATGGGGATGGGGATGGGGATGGGGATGGGGATGGGAACAGGATTGGGATTGGGGATGGGATTGGGAACGGGAATGGCAATGGGGATGGGGAGGAGAATGGAAATGGAATTGGGAACAGATACAAGAATGGGAATGGGATTAGGAATAGGAATAGAAACAGGAACAGGAACAGGAATGGGAAGGATTATGGGAATGAGTACAGGAATGAGAATGGGAAGAGGAATGGAAGTGGGAATGGGAATGGAAATGGGAATTGAGTATGGGAATGGGATCAGGAATGGAAATGGGAATGGCAATGGCATTAGGACTGGGAACAGATATGGGAATGGGAGTGAATATGGAAATGGAAATGGAAGTGGAAATGGGAATGGGAACAGGAATGGGAATGGAAATGAGAAGGGGAATGGATATGGGAATGGGAACAGGAATGGTAAAAAGCCCTGGAAGGGGCTTGGAGCGGGGCTGAATTCTGGTGGTGGGGACTGGGATCTGAATTGCAGAGCTCTGCACTCCCAGGGCAGGAATTGTGGGAATATTGTTAATCCCGGGAATGCTGGGAATTCCCCCAGCACTGTTTCGAGGCTCACCCTGAGCCCGCGGCGGCCGTGACGCTGATGGTGCGGGCGGGCAGCGGCGTGTGGATGGCGTTTGCCCAGGGCTCCTCCATCCGCCTGTTCCACACCGAGACCCGCGAGCACCTCCAGGAGATCAACGTGGCCACCAGGACCACCCTGCTGCAGCCCGGTGAGCCACCAGCAACCCTAATTAGGGTCACTAATTAATGATCGTGGGGGAGTCAGGGAGTGGGACCACTCTGCTGCTGCCCACTGAGCAATTAGCGATTAATTAGGATAATTAATTAATGGATCCGTGGGACTAAGGGAATGGGACAACCCTGCTGCTGCCTGGTGAGCGATTAAAAACCCTAATTAGGGTCATTAATTAACGGATCTATGGGGAGTCAAGGAATGAGACCACCCTGCTGCTGCCTGGTGAGATCCTAATTAATAACTAATGAGGAGAATTAATGAATGGATCCAGGAGGAATTAGGGAATGGGGCAGCCCAGGGGGTCCCACTGGGATCTGCAGCTTTCCCGAGGAACGGGGCAGGGATGGAGCTGAGCAGGAATTATGTCCCATGATCCCATCCCTGGATCCCAAATCATCCCATGATCCCATCCCTGGATCCCAAATCATCCCATGATCCCGTCCCTGGATCCCAAATTTGTCCCATTATGCCATCCCTGGATCCCAAATTTGTCCCATTATGCCATCCTTGGATCCCAAAACATCCCATGATCTCATCCCTAAATCTCAAATTTGTCCCGTGATCCCATCCCCCATCCCTGTCCCTCTCCAGATTATCCCAGCCTCATTCCCATTCCCACTCCAGGTTATCCCACCCTCATTCCACTCTGGGTTATCCCAGCCTCATTCCCACTCCACAGCTCCATAATCCCTTCATTAGTTCTGAGCACCAGACTCATGTAATTCCCTGCTTTTTCCCCTTTTTCCCTCTTTTTCCGGGCATGTCCCGACATCCCAATATCCCGATAGTCCAATGTCCCGATATCCTTCCCATCCCTGCACTGGGATTAAATCCATTTGAACTCCAGCTCCCAAACCCTCTGGAATGTGGCAGCTCCTTCATGAGCAGCAGCAATGTGGATTTATCTATTTCCCTGGATTTATCAATTTCCCTGGATTTATCACTTTCTCTGGATTAACTTTCCCTGGATTTACCACTTGCTCTGGATTTCTCTCTTTCCCTGGATTAATCTTTCCCTGGATTTCTCTTTCCCTGAATTTATTGCTTTCCCAACTCCCTGCAACTCCTTCCCATAAAATCCCCATTTCCTGTTGGAATCTCACTTTTCTCCTGCTTTTCTTTTTCCCTCCTTTAATTCCTGTCTATCCCCAGCACTTCCCGCTGGCTGTGGATGTGCCGGTGTCTTCCCGAGGCCATTCCCTGCGGAAGCCCCATGGCCGGCTGGGAGTTGGGCCGTGGGATTCTCCCTGATCGCTGTTTTTCCTGGCTTTTCCCGTTGCAGGGCAGAAGCTCGTGCGCGTCACCAGCCTCCTGCTGTGCCAGGGCTCGCTCTGGGTGGGGACGGATCTGGGAATCATCGTCCTGCTGCCCGTGCCACGCCTGGAGGGCATCCCGAAAATCACCGGTGAGTCCCGCAGGCTTCCCGGGAAAACCGGGATGTTCCTGGAGAAACAGCACTGATCCCAGAGAAACGGCACCCATTCCCAGAGAAACAGGGCCATTCCCGAAAAATTACATTGTTCCCAAAAAAACGGTGCCATTCCCTAAGAACTGCAGCATTCCCTAAAAACTGCAGCATTCCCTAAAAACAGTGCCATTCCCAAAGAAATGGTGCCTTTCCCAAAAAACAGCACCATTTCCAAACAGTGCCATTCCCAAAACTGTGCCATTCCCTAAAAATTGCACCATTCCCAGGCTGTTCCCAGCCCACTCCCAGCTCATTCCTGCCTGTTCCCAGCCCATTCCCAACCATTCTCATCCCATTCTCGGCCTGTTCGCATCCTGATCCCACTGTTTCCATTCCCAGCCCATTCCCGGCCCATTCCCAGTCCGTTCCTGGTTCATTCCCATCCTGATCCCACTGTTCCTGTTCCCAGCCCATTCCTGGCCTGTTCCTATCCTGATCCTGTGTTTCCGTTCCCAGCCCGTTCCCAGCCCATTCCCAGCCCGTTCCTGGGCCGTTCCCATCCCAATCCCATTCTTTCCATCTCTACCCATTCCTAGCCCATTCCTGACCCATTCCCATCCCAATCCCACTGTTTCCATCCCAGCCCATTCCCAGCCCGTTCCTGGGCCATTCCCAGCCCGTTCCTGGGCCATTCCCATCCTGATCCCGCTATTTCTGTTCCCCAGCCCATTCCCAGCCCATTCCTGGCCCATTCCCATCCCAATCGCACTGTTTCCATCCCAACCCATTCCCAGCCTGTTCCTGGGCCGTTCCCATCCGATCCTTGTTTTCCAGGGAAGGGGATGGTGTCCCTGAATGGCCACGCCGGCCCCGTGCAGTTCCTGGCGCTGGCTCTGAGCACTTTGGCCCCCGACGCGCTCCGGGCCGAGCAGGACGAGCCCGACGAGGCCGAGGAGGAGAAATCCCCAGATCCGGAGGGGCTCCCACCGCGGGAAATGCGGAAAAAAGGGATTTTGTTACAATACCGGCTGCGCTCTACGGCACACCTGCCCGGCCAGCTGCTCTCCGTGCGGGAAGCGGCGCCAGGAACGCCGGGAACGCCGGGACACGCCGAGGAGGATGGATCCATCTACGAGCTGGCCGACGATCCCGACGTGTGGGTGCGGAGCCGGCCCTGCTCCCGGGATTCTTCCCGCAAGGAAATCTCCTCCGTGGCCATCGTCTCTGGAGGCCGCGGGTACCGGGATTTCCGTGCGGAATCCGCGCGCCGCTCCGGAGACGCCGATAGCTCCTTGCTCATCTGGCAGCTCCCGCTGGCGCTGTGAGCCCACCTGGAATTCCCGAATTTCCTACCTCAGGAATCCCCCAAATTCCCAGGAGCGGCACTGCCTCAGCCGCTGCAAGGAAAAAGAACTGGGAAAAATGTGGGATTTTCCCCCAAAGCCAGCAGATCTGGAGTTGGGAGTGGCGGGATTTTCCCGGTTTCCCTGTGTGTGTGTGTGTATGGATAATCCCTAGAGATAGAAATCCCTGGGTTATAAATAGGCTGTACATTATTACCTGTAAAAAGAAGGAATCTGTATATATTGGGAATGCTGGGAAGAGCGGGAGCAGCTCCCGAAAAAGCGGCTCTGGCTGCAATATCCACTCCCACTCCCGACTGGGAATTTGAGGATCTTCCATACTGAAATCCCCTCAATTTGGGAGCCGAGCCCGCTCGGCTTCCCAAGGAAAGGAAAACAGGGGGAGCGTGGAAATAAATCCCATAGGAATGGCCATGGTTTCATTGGTTTGTGGCTTTGGGACTTTCCTGGGATTTGGGGGCCACATTCCAAAGGTTCTGCTTCCATGGGAATGCTCTGGGATGGGGCTTGGAGCAGCCTGGGAATGCAGAAGATTTCCAATGAAATGGGGCGAGCTTTAAGATGATTCCAACCCATCTCAGAATTCTGGGATTTTGATGCACCCCCTGGAGCTGCACATCCTAAAATTCAGTCTAAAAGCCCCAAAATTTTCTCTTTTTCTGCTGGGGATGGGGTGGGATGGAGGAAGAATGCATCCCTTGTTCCTCTGCTTCCGCCCTCTCCATTGGCACCGGAGAAATCCCATCCTGGAGAGTTGGGAATTCCTCCCAGGACTGGATCCATTTCCTCCTGTAACGGACTCCAATGCGATTCCATTGGAAGCATCCCAGAGATGGGATGGATATTCCTGAGCCCTAGAACGGCAGCTCCTGATGGCTATTCCATCCTTATTCCAACCCTCTCAGGGATATTCCATCCTCATCCCAACCCTCTCAGGGGTATTCCATCCTCATCCCAACCCTCTAGGGATATTCCCCTCTCCTTTTCCCAGCCCTTGCTGCATCCTTGGAATCTCTGGAGCAGCTGCTGCCCCCACGGGGCCGATCCAGCTCCAGGGGCTGAAACGATCCTAAAGAAAAGCGGATTCTGTGCTCTCACTCTCCTATAGCCAGACACCAAGCCGGATTTTCTGGGGCCAACGCCTCTTTGCCCAGATTTCCCATTCCAGGCGGGGAATTTGGGTCAGGGGGTTGATTCCAGAGCAGGCCCCGCTCCTGCCTCTGCCGGGGGTCCTGTGCTTGACACCGGCGCCCGCCTTGGGGACATCAGGTGGCATCGAGTGACACTTGGAGGCTTTTAAGGTCTCCCCCGGCATGGCTCAGCTGCTCCGGGTGCTGGAGAGCTGGGAATGCTCCGGATCCAGGGATTTCATGGTCTGATTCCTGCGCACAAACACCGCAGTGGCCCCGGCTAAAAATAATCAACACTCGCTGCATTCGGGGCTGATTGATGAGCAGCAGCAGCTCCTGGGAATTCCCTGGGCTGAGGGCTTGGAAATGGGACCTGTGGGGGCTCATCCCATTTGGAAAAGCTTCCCTGAATTTCCAATGTGGGTAAATAGGGAGCAGAGCCAACTTTAGGGGAGAAATCCAGGAATATTTCACCCTCACTGTGGGCAGAACTTCCGTGCAAGGAGGGGTTCTTTCCATACTTTCCATACAAGGAAAGGTTGGAAACCAGAGTGTCCATAACTTGTGGGGGCTCATCCCGTTTGGAAAAACTTCCCAGAATTTCCAGTGTGGGTTCACAGGAAGCAAAGCAAATTTTAGAGGAGAGATCCAGGAATATTCCTCCCCCAGGGATGCAGGTGAAATTCCAAGGGTTTTCCTGCTGGCTCCTCTTCCCAAGGAAGCACTTCCATGCAAATTCCTCTCTGGCTCCATCCTTGCACTGGTGGGAACTGGAATGGAAAAGAATGATATGGAATATTCCAGGTGTGGTGGGGTTTGGGATGTGAAAGATGGACATGGAACATTCCATATTCCATGGATATCCCATATTCTGTCTGAAATCCCACATTCCATCGGATACCCCAAATTCCATGGAAATTCCATTTTCCATCAGATATCCCACTTTCAATCAAATATCCCTCATTCCATCCCACTCCCGCCCACTGCCTTGGGCTTTGGAGTGAATTTAAGAACCCGGAGCTGCTGCTGAGGCCTTTTTGGGTTATTTTGGTCTCATTCCTTAAGGAAAAGGGCGGTGGATGAATCATTCCTGGATTTTCCTGCTCCAGGCCAGAGTCCTCCTGTCTTTATTTCCCTGTCACTCTGATCTCCCTCAAAACCGGCTTAGAGCTGGTGCCTGTCCGAGCTTAAACTCCTCCAAAGGCTTATCCCAGCCAGATTCCCAGTTTTTGACAAGCCTCGCAGCGCTCTGCGACTCCTTCTTCCCAAGATAATGGGATTAATTACAGCTGGATTTGTGTTCCTGTGCTGGGATTGAGGGGACGCTGACGGCTTCACCCTGTCCCTCCTTCTCCTGCCAGATTTGGGCTCTGGAATCGCTTCCCTTGGAGCTGATGAGTGACCAGGAGGCTGAGAGACAAAGAGGAAGTGGCAAAGTCAGAAGCTGCGAGATTCCAGGGATTTTGGGAAGCTAGGCTGAGGAAACAACGATGGCCACGCTGGAAGGGGATGTTGGAATGATGGGTGTTGGAATGGTGGCCATGTTGGAATGGTGGATGGTGTAATGGTGAATGTTGGAATGATGGCCGTGGTGAAAAAATGGATGTTGGAATAGTGGATGTTGGAATCATGGCCATGCCACTGGGCAAAGCCAACCCATAATGATGGTGGCCCCATGACAAACCCATAGTGATGCTCATCCCAGGTATCCCATTGGGATAAGGAGCCACGTGCTGCTGCAAACCCTCATCCCAGCCCTTGGGAATGCTGGATCCATGAGCAGACCCCAGCCATTGTGGTGCATGACCCTGGGCAAACCCACGGTGCAGGAAACCCGTAACGACGTCAGTCCCAACCACCCCATTGGGAATGCCAGGAAGAGCAGGAGCAGATCCCAAAAAAGCAGCTCTGGCTGCAATATCCACTCCCACTCCCGACTGGGAATTTGAGGATCTTCTGTACTGAAATCCCCTGGATTTGGGTGCCGAGCCCGCTCAGCTTCCCAAGGAAAGGAAAACAGGGGGAGCGTGGAAATAAATCCCATAGGAATGGCTGTGGATTCCTTGGTTTGTGGCTTTGGGGCTTTCCTGGGATTTGAGGGCAGCATTCCAAAGGTTCTGCTTTCCCAGGAGTGCTCTAGGATGGGACTTGGAGCAGCCTGGGATAAGGGGCCATGTGCTGCACTAACCCTCATCCCCGTCCTTGGGAATGTTGGACACCCTTGACCTCCAGGATGTCCGAGCCCCCCTCACCCCCATCCTTGAGCGTTAATTGTGCACTAATTACCTTCTCATTAAGGCTTCAGGCCGGGCTCTTTCCCAGCTCCAGCCTGGCTTTGGGCAGCTGGGAGGAGGTCGGGAGGTCCATCCCTAATTCCAGGCCCGCGTGAACGCCCCCCATTAGCGTAATTAGCCGTGCTAACGAGGAGCTGTGATGTTTTATGCATGGTGCCTAATTTTACTCTGGCAAGCTCCCGCTAAATTTAACTCCATTAATCATTGATTCCCGAGGGGCCGGATCCCTGATTAGTGTCACATGGATTAGGGCAGGAGAGGGATTTCAGATAAACCCCCCTCGCCTTTCTCCTGCGGGAGACAGAGCTGCCAGGCCTTAGACGAGTCTGGAATGTGCCTGGAAGACGTCGCGCCATCCCTGGGTTTTTTGGTGCTGGTTTCTGGGAAAAGCCAGGAAAACATTGTGGGATCATTTCCCCTTCCCCATTCCCATTCCCGGTTTTCTTGGCCGTGTTTACACAGCAGAGCTGTCAGTGATTAATTTTTGTTGTTGGGGGCTCCAAGAGTTCATGGAACAATTCCCAGATTTCCTTGATGAATTCCCAAGGACTGGGAGCCACTGGTTGGTCCCGCATCCATCAGCCCGTCCGGATGCCAGCGGATCTATCAATCCCCACCACAGATGTTGGAAATCCTCAAGGAGCTTGAGGACAAGGCTCGAGTCCCTTCGGTGTCCAGCTACTCTCAGTTTCCTCCCACTCCCTAAGAAAAAAATCCCCCTCATTATTTCAGACCACTGGATTTTAAGGGATTTCTCCTCTTCTTTAACCACATCCCTACAATTTTCCATGGATCCATCCCATTGCCACCCCTCATTCTCAGAGATGAGGATCTGGGAGGTGCCCATGAGCCTCTTCCAGCTGATGGAGCCACCAAGATCCTGCTCTTCCACCACTCCACCGGATTTTAAGGGATTTCCCCCCTTCACCTTCTGTGAGAAACGCAGCTCGGCCATGGGGGCTGTGGGGAGGGAGGGTGGGGATGTTCTTTTCCCAAATCCAGTGAGGATTTCATGGATATCAATTACTTCTCCGGGTGCAGGAACACCACCCCAAATTGTCCATTCCCAAATCCTTGTTTCCTTCTGGAAAAAAGTCCATGAAATTCCATCCTCAGCCCAAATCATCTCCCCCTGTTCCCAGTTTGGCTCCACAGCTTGGGAACAATGGGGTCCTGATTTTTGGGGGGAATCTCCATGGGATTGAGGCCTGTCCTGATTTTTAGGGACATCTCCATTGGATTGGGATCTGGGTGCTCCAAGGACCCAAATTTTGTCTGTGAGGGAAAATTGCGACTGGGGAGTCTGAGCTCCCAAATCCTGGGTGGAAGGGGAAAATTTGGGTTGGAGGGGTCTAAATAACCAAGTTCTGGACTGGGGGGACATTGAGACATCGGGGTCTGAGCATCCATGTTTTGGAATGGGGGGAAAATTGGGATTAGGGGGTCTGGGCATCCATGTCCTGGGATGGTGGGACATTGGGATTTGGGGTTCATTGGGATTTGGGGGAACACTGTGACCGGGGCGGGTCTGAGCATCCAAATCCTGGCCTGGTGGGGGGTGGATTCTGGGATCTGGGTTGTCAAAAAATCCAGGTTCTGGACTTAGGGGGACACTGGAATTTGGGAGGACATTGGGATATGGGGGTCTGAGTATCCCAGTCCTGGCCTGAGGGGATTTTGGGACCTGGAGTTGTCCAAATATCCAAGCCCTGGATTAAAAGACATCAGGATTTGGGGGTCTGAGCATCCCAATCCTGGATTAGGGGGACATCAGGACCTGGATTTGCTCAGTTTTCCTCCCAGGCAGGAAAAAAACGAAGGAGAAACGGGAAAACCAGAGCCAAGGCCAGGCTGGAATCACATCTTCCCGAAATGGAGCAATTAGGGGACAAATCCTTCCTGAGGCTGATCCCACTCCAAGAACGCAAACATTTCCGTGGGGGGTCCTTTCCCAGCTTTCTGAGGCTGCTGGAAATTCCGAGGCAGAAATTCCTTGATGGAAATGGGATATTCAGGTGATTGAGACGGTTACAGGAACAGCAGAAAACATGGAAAAAGAGCCTTTCCCACCTGCAGAATTCCCAGTGGGGGGCAGCGGGCTGGCAGCCAAAAATCCCGGGGAAAATGAATATCCAGGTAGATTTAGGATTTGGGAAACAGAGGGAGAATCCCAATCTCCTCCATTCCTCCTTTTCCCTCTCCTCAGGTCACGGATTCTGGCCCCGGGGAGCAGAACCAATTTCCCAACGTTTCCAATTAAATGCTTCCCATCCGAGCCATTAATTAGGATGTTCCAGGGCACTTCCCAGGCACTCAGATTTCCCAAATATAATTATTAATATCCCATGAAACAATGAATTATCGCCCACGATTAAAATTAATTATGTTTCTCCAAGTTAATTAAATTATTCCTTGGATAGGGAGATGAGGGAATTCCACCATCCAAAGGAGAGGCTCCATGGGGGACTTGGAGGAAGCAGGAGCAGGGAGGGGCCAGTGTTCCAAAATCCCAGGCTTTTCTTGGCTTCCCTTATTCCCTGTCCCATCCCAACATTCTCCCATTTCCTTGGGCTTGGATACAGTGGGGTTTTCTGAGGGGAAAAAAAACCAACCCTGATAGCATCAATTCTCCAGGAAAAGAGATTTGGAATAAACTGATTGTTATGGAAAGTGGGAATTGGGTCTGGGGCGGAGGCCAAGGAACATTCAGGGAATGTTGAGCAGAGCATCAATCCATGGCAACACATTCCCAGAGCTCCAAATCCCCCAAATTCCAGCAATTTCCCCCTTCCACGCCCCAGGCTCGGTTTTCCCGGGGGATGGAGGGAATAATTCCAGAGGTTCAGAATTCCCTGTGGAAGGAGCAGCTCAGCTCCAGGCCCAGAAACTCCTCCCTGTCCCGCCAGGATCCAGGATCCAGGATCCGGGATCCGGGATCGTTTGCCCTTCCTTGTTCTTGTCCATAAATCACCGTTATTCCCCGAAATTGCCTGGAAATAACTTGGGGTCATCGAGCTGCTCCGGGTAATTTTCCCGCATTTATCCGCGGGGAGGGATGGGATGGAATGGCTCGAGTGGATTTTTATTCTCTTCTCGCTTTCTTAGATGGATTAACCCTTGTGTGGGAGGAAAAAAAGTGGGAATGTTGAGATTTTCCACTCTGAGTTGTCTCTTTATCTCTGTGAACAGCTCCTGGGCCTTTCCCACCTTTTTTTCTGGGAAAATTTGGGATCCAGGACCTTACGGGGAAAGGGATAAAAGGAAAAGCTGCAAATAATGGGAAAAAGGAATTTTCTCTCTTTTGAAGTCTCCAAGATGGAGCTAAAATCCCAATGGATTGCAATAAAAGAAGGAATTTTGGAATGTGTTTGGTACATGGGGGGTGGGGGGTCTCACCTGCTTAAAAATTTCGGTTTTATTCCCCTTTCCTTCCTCTCCCATTTCCCGCTGGATTTATTCCCATCCATATTTAAATCTCGATGTATAATTCAAATATTCGTGTCCTGGATTTCCTCATTCCAAGGACTTTCCTTCTCCAGGACTCCCTTGAGATCCTCCTGGATTTCCCCCATCCTTGTTCCCGTTCCGCTTCCAAGGATAAAAAACCCCTCCTGTGGATTCCCAAAAGCCCCACAAAAGCTAAAAATTCCCCCTGAATCCCAGCCAACGAAGCACTTAAACATCTCCACGGTGATTAATAAGGAATAAATGCCTGGATTTGGGATGGATCCGGGATTTTGGAGCCTCACAGGGAGGAGGGAAGAGCTGTGGGAGGAAATCCCACTCCTTGTTTTACACTGCAACCGATTTGTTCCCACTTTTCTCCCATTTGCATCCAGGAGTCAGAGCCAGTCTGGGAAAAATGGGACAAAATTCCCTCTGGATGTGTCCATGAAAATCCAGGCTCTGCTGAGCCCCTTCCCTTTATTCCAGGAAAATTTTGCAAATTCCACTTTGCAAGAGGAGGGGAAACAAGGAGAAAAATCCATTTCTCCCCCAGGAATTCTGTGTTTTCCCACTTTTCTTCATCCCAGGGGATTTTTGGGATGTGGAAATTTTCATCACGGGGAGATTTTTGTATTCCAGAGGATTTCAGGATGCTCAGATTTGGAGCTGTCCCCAAACCCTTTTCAACTCAAACCTTTTCCAAAGCAAACAAAGAAGAGATTGGCAGTGGGAATTGGGGACAGGGAGTAAAGCTTGGCCTAGGCTGGGTTTAAGCCCAGCTTTGACCTCAGCAGGAGCCACAAATGCTTCCCCAAGGAGCCAAAAAAGAGGATTTTTCCCTCAGGAAGCAGCTGATTTGGGCAGTTTCCATTTAAATGTCAATGTTTTTCCTTAAATTTCGCAATTACCCCATTACTTTTGGAATTTCCCTTTATTTTTTCCAATTTTCCCCCTTTTCCCCTATATTTTTTCGATTTCCCCATTATTTTCCTGATTCCCCCCCTTTTTCTCTAGTTTTTCAAATTCCTCCACAATTTTCCTGATCCCCTCCCTTCTTTCCCTTTATTTTAAAAAATTTTCCATATAATTTTCTGAATTTCCCTTTATATTTTTCCAATTTCTCCCAATTTTTTCATTTTTTAAAAAAATCCCATTATTTATGGAATTTCCCTTTATTTTTCCATTTTTCCCCTTTTTTATCCTTCTTTTAAAATTTCCCCATTTTTAATGGAATTCCTATTTCTTCCCGCCAATTTTCCCTCCCTTTTATTCCTTTATTTTTTTTTTTCTTTAAATTTCCCTATTATTATTTTTGGAACTTCCCTCTATTTATTCCCAATTTCTCTTTTTTTGAGTTTTCCCAGCTGGGATGGGATTTGTGCCATCCCTGTGTCCCAAACTGGGATTGAGATGGGACTTGTGGTATCCCATACTGGGATTGGGATGGGATTTGTGCCATCCCAAACTGGGATTGGGATGAGATTTGTGCCATCCCAGACTGGGATTGGGATGAGATTTGTGCCATCCCAGACTGGGATTGGGATGCTTTTTGTTCCATCTCTGTGTGCCAAACTGGGATTTCATCCTCTCCTTGTGCTGCTCCATAAATCCCAGCCTACCTTGGAGCTTTTCCAAGCCTCTGGAATGGGGGACGCCTCCCTGAGGGCACCGTTGACGTCCCAACCTCCTTTTTGGGGTGGCTCCGGTGCCAGCAGCGTCCTGGATTTGGGATCTGCTCCATTTCCTCCATCCTCTGGCCCGGGAAGGACTTTAATTAGCAGGGCCTGGAATTAGGGCATTAATTTGGGAAGTGGGAATTGCTCTGTGTCCCTTCCAACACGGAGCTGATGCTGCATTGCACCAACAACAGCTGCAAAACCCCCAGAATTCGGGGATTTTGCGGGAAAACCCCCCAAAATGCCCCTTTTCTTCCTTCATTTTTACCTTACTGTGGTGGAAACCCCAAAAGTGGAGGAGGCCCAGCTGAACTTTCCCTGAGGAAAGGGAACAAAAATTCCATGGAATCTTGCACTGATTGAAATTCCAGCTTGGATGGGGCTGGAAAGGAGGAAAATGCTGCATTCCCCGCACGTTTGGGAGCCTTTTGGAGTTGGGAATTGCTCCCTGCTGGGAAGGAACAACAAGCTTGGAAAAAGCCTCCAGAACCACCAAATTTGGGAAAACGTGGGAGCCCATCCATGGGGTTTTCCTGGGGGTTTGCAGTGGGAATAAGGAACTTTGCAAAGGAAAAAGGAATTTTGCAGACAGAATAAGGCTTGGATGGGGCTGGGAAGGAGGAAAACGTATGGGAAACTTTTAGAGGCAGAACATTCCAGAGAATCGATGGAGTTGTTCCATTTGGAGCCAGGACTAAAAGCCTAATTCCAGCTTTTAATGGGCCAGGAGGAAAATGGGAAACGACCTAATGGGATGAGCTCGGAGCTGTAATGGGATGAGCTCGGAGCGGAAAAGCTCTGGTGAAAAGGGAGGGAAGAGCAATTAATGGGATCGTTTGGAGGGATTTGGGAGCTGGATAATGGAGCCGTTATGGCCTCGTGTGCTCCCTTGGGATTGGAGGGAAATCCAGCTCGTTTTTCCCTAAAAAATCACAGAGTTGGAGCATGGAGCAGCAGGAGGAAGTGGGAAAACTGGGATTGGATCCAGCTTAACTCCAGGTCTTGGCTTAGGGGGAATATTTTGGGATAAATCCCCATTTTTTGAAGGATAATAATTTTTGGCATTGTCCTTCCCTGCCCTTCCATTCCAGCCTGATTCTGGGGATATTTTGGGATATTTTGGGATATTTTGGGATGAATCCCTGTTTTCTGAAGGGTAATCAACCAGTTTTGGCATTGTTTTCCCCTACCCTCCCATTCCATAGTGTCCCAATTTGTGTCCAATTTTCCATCTCCTGCAGGGAATGGGATGAGGGTCCTCGAGCCTCCCACTTCCAAGGCTGGACTTTTGCCTCCCCAAATTCCAGCTCTGCAGGGAAATCGTGGAATCTCTGGGATGGATGAAATTTAATTACTTTAGGAATGCTTCTCCCTCGTGTTCATTTTCCCACCCAATCCACAAATCCACATCCCAGAATTGGATTTTTCCATATTTTCCCTCATTTTCCATTCTTCCACCAGCTCCCAGGAGATGTTAGGAAAAGGTGTCGGAATCGCTTCCTGCCCTGCTTCCATCCCATTTATCGCCTCCATGCTTTTCCCTCCTACATCCTCTTTGATTTCCCAGGAATTTCGTGTTCCCCCCTGGCTGCTGCAGCAGCACAGGGAGATTTAGATCCAGGTGGAGCCAATTTCCATCCAGAAATTCCTGATTTTCCTTGACACGGATCGTCCAACCATAAACCTGTGATCCTCTCTGATTTTCCATCTTTATTTTCCCCCCCTCTCTCTCCCTCTGATTTTAATGAAATTGCTAATTCCAGACATTTCCAGGCGCTGGCAGGGAATAAAGGCAGAGCTCCGACGTCGTTCCGTTAAATTAAACTCCTCCATTCCCGTTATCAGCGGGAAAAGCGCTCCCGATGAGCCTTGGGAATAGGGAAATTCCTTATCTGCAATTCCAGGTGCTGGGAATTGGGAATTGCTCCCTGCTGGAGCCACCAAGCTTGGAAAAGGCCTCCAGAACCATCAAGTTTGGGAAAAGACGGGAATTTTTGTAGGGCTGAAGCCACTCCATGGGGTGGTCCTAGAGCTTTGAAGAGGGAATAAGGAATTTTGCACAGGAAAAAAGAATTTTGTAGAGGAAATAAGGAATTTTGCAGGGGAACAAGGAATTTTTGTGGAGAGAATAAAGAATTTTGCAATGGAAAAAGGAATCTTGTGGAGGGAATAAGGAATTCATGGATGGAGGGGTTGGCCCCAAGGGCTGGACACCACTCCTTGGCAGGGCCATGTGCATGGAAACATTGGGATCTGGAGCTCTGGAAGTGGGATTTGACCCCATGGGATGAACCACAAAAGTCTTGGGTTTTGATGCTCGGAGTGAGGAAGGATATTTGGGTTTTTAACCTTAGAAATCCCTTTCCAGAGCTGGAGTGGATCCCCAGGCATGGATTGGTGGTGGATCCCAGTGGGAATGACCTTGGAATGACCTTGGAATGACCTTGTTTGGGATGCTCCAGATCCCAGGAATGACAAGTTCATCCCCCAGGGTGTGTTTATCCCAAAAAAGCTCTGGAGCATCAATTCCATGTTCAGCCCTCAGAAGAACTCTGGGATCACCTTGGGTGTCTCCCTCTCCTGCTCAGCCATGGATTGTTTGCCCAGGAAGGGAAAAAAGGGAAAAACGACTTCTCCATAATTTGGAAATGAACCAAAGAAGAGGACTGAAGCATCAGGAGGAGCCAATTATCCTGTGGGATGCTCTGGGAATGTGATGCCAGCCCCATCCCAACCGGAGAGCATCAATGACACATCCTGTACAACATCATGGGAATTCTCCTGGCTGGGATGGGATTTGTGCCATCCCAAACTGGGATTGGGATAGGATTTGTGCCATTCCTGTTTGTATTTGCTGGGAAAATGGGAAAAATAAATTCCAGTGAGTTTGGAAGCTCTCAAGTAGAAGCAAAGCCTCATTCAAGGCCGTTTTCCACCTGTTCCAAGTGGGATTTTCATGGTTTTACCTGGATTGAAAGGGCTTTGGGAATGGAAAGATTTGGGATGAAATCTTGTGTTTTTTGGGAATTATCCCTCAATAAGTGCTGGTCCTACTCCGTCATGTGTTGCGTGTCTCCTCTCTCTTTTTCAGGGATTTTTTTGTTTTGTTTGTTTGTTTTTGCAATCCACCTCCCCATTCCTTGTAATCCTACAAAAACATGGCAATTTTCCTTATGGGAAGCAAAGGCTGGAGACAAGGACACCTCTGTGAATCAGAGCAACACCAAACTCATTTTTATCTTAATTAATTTATTAATCAGCATAGAGCCTTTCCCACCTTTCCCTTTTCTGATGGATGCGTTGAGCACTCCCCATCCCGCTCATCCCATTCCCCCAGGATCCATTCCCGCGCTGTCGCTTCCATGAATTATTCCAGCCTTTCGCAGGCGCCATGGTGTCCCCGAGCCGTCCCTGGTTGATTTTAAGGTTTGGTGACAGGTCAGGGACCGGATCGGTGGCGTCGATCCCGGGATTGCGGTGGAGCCGGCGCCGGAGCCGCGGAAGTCACAGCGCATTAAGGGTGTGAGGAGGCCCCGTGGTGGCATCGGGAGATGATCCCAGCCCAGAGATGATCCCAGCCCGGAGAGGCCAGGGATAATTAATGAGGATTTGATGATCCCTGACTGCTGAATACAGGCAGAGCACGATCTCTGGAGGTCCTGGGGTGGGATGAGTTTTCCCAGGGTTTGGTGCCCGTGGGGATGATCCTGGTGCCGGAGCAGGTTGTGCGTGTTCCCACCGTGAGATCTGAGCCTTCGGGGCGCTGCTATCTCGGATTAACATCCCTTTCCTCCCCCGGAGCGTGACAGTCACGGGTGAGTTGGGATTATCTAAACTTCACCTTGGATGCTGAAGGTGAAGGTGAATCCACCTTGGGTTTCTCCTTGGGTTGGGCACCAGGACAGCCCAAAAAGCCAATTCCTGCATTTTTTCATCCTTTTCCTGTGGAATGCTTGCATCCCGCTGGCATCTGCAGGGAGGAAGTCAATCGGAAGGGAGGAAAAGCTTGGGCTTGGATCCGAAGCAGAAACCAAACTCTGCTGGTGCCAGGCCTGGAGCTGCCTGCTCCCGTCACGGCGTAGGGCTCGTCTTTGCGGCTTTCCCTGCCAAAACCACCCTGGGACGGCTCCACTTGGATCCAGCTCCTTCCTGGGAGGGTGGGATCCCCTCCAGGCCCTGCTGGTCGCGTTTGGGGTCTCTCGGAGCCAGGGGAGCAGAGAGGCACAGCGAGGTTTCGCTCCAGCCGAGCCGAGCGCCAAAGCTCTCGTTAAAACTGAAGGAGCTTGGCAGCGTTTAAATCTGAAACTTGGACAAAGCCACCGTTTTCTCCCCCCAAAGTACAATCAATTCCTTTAGTCTATAAATATCCTCTATAAATAGCGACGGGAAGAGGTTTTAACGTTTCCAAAGGCTCTTCTGGGGGAAGAAAAGCTGGCAAATTGGGGCTAAACTCCTTTTTTTTTCCCCATATTGGCTTAGCAAAGGCAGCACTGCACCCTCGAGCACCCCAGAAAAGCCTCTTGGCTCTGCTCCGAGAGCCTCCAGGAGCTCGGCTTGGAAAAAGCTCGGGAATAAAGCGGGTTTTTATTCCCAGCCGGGTGTCTGGAATAGGCCGAGTCCATAATGGGGTCAACGACTCAGCCGCGTTTCCCCCGGGCTTGGCAAGAACCTGACAAATTGCTGAGCTGCCGCCCGGCTGCGCTGATTTCCTGAGACCTCCGAGCAGGTCATTAGTGCCTAATTAGCGCCTAAACGCTCTCATTTGTCCTGCCCTTGTCAGCCCAGCCCGGGGAGATCCCTCCCGGCCTCCTCCTCCGCATTCCAGAGGCTGCAGAAAGGCAGGGAAGGCAGAAAAGCCATAAAACCGAGGGGCTTTCTTTGCTTTGCAAAGAGATTTAACCCCAGCCCAGCACAGGCTAAAGCCCGGCTTGGCTCTCCATTCCTAGAGCCTGACTTGGCCTTTTATATTTCCTGAGCCCTGCTTGGCTCTTCCTAAAGCCCGACTTGGCCTTTCTTTCCAGAGCCAAATTTGGACATTCCTTCCTAAATCCTGGCTTGGCTCTTTCTTCCTTTCTAAATCCCTATTTGCCTCTTCCTTTCCAGAGCCTGACTTGGCCTTCTCTTTCCTAAAGCCCAACTTGACCTTTTCCTCCTAGAGCCCAACTTGGCTCCTTCTCTTTTCTAAAGCCCCACTTGGCTCTTTCTTCCTAAAACCCAGCTTGGCCATTTCTTCCTAAAGCCTGGCTTGACTCCTTCTTCCTTTCGTAATTCCCACTTGGTTCTTCCTTTCCAAAGCCCAACTTGGCCTTTTCCTTCTAAAGCCCAACTTGACTTTTTCTTTCCAAAGCCTGACTTGACCTAAAGCCTCAATGGGCTTTTCTCCTAAAGCTGCACTTAGCCTTTTCTTCCTAAATGGGGATTCCTAAATCCCCATCTGGCTCTTCCTATCCAGAGTCCAGCTCGGCCTTTTCTTTCCAGAGCCTGATTTAGCCTTTCCTTCCTAAAGCCCAACATGGCCATATCTTTCTAAAGCCCCACTTGGGTTTTTCTTTCCCAAACACAACTCAGCTCTTTTTTTCCAAAGCCCGACTTGGCCTTTCTTTCCCAAAGCCCCCAGCAAGGCTTGGCCTGTCTCCTTGCTTCCTTCTCCTTCTTTTCCCAAGGAAACAATGGAATTCCATCCCTGGAAGCATTCAAAGCCTGTGGACATTTGGGGCCGTGTCCAGTGCTGGGTTCACAGTTGGACTCCACGACCTTGGAGATCTTTCCCAACCTCCTCAGTTCCATGATCCCTGTTCCCTTTGCTGGCTCGGGTGCCACTGTCAGCTCCTCCTGACGAAAACGCCTCTGGTTTAGGAATGAATTCCCAAGTTTTGTGTTATCAAGATGACAAATCGAGTTTGGGGGGTGGTTTGGAACATTCTGATGGTTTTTTCCTTCTTTTCCCTCTGGATTTTTTTCCATCTCACTCAGAGCCCAACTCGGCATCGCTGGGTGACAACGTGATGACAGCGGCTCCGAAAAGAGGGGGAGGTGATGGATTCCTGCGGGGGGGGGGAAGCCAGGGAAGAGGAGGCAGGGAGGGAGGTTGGGAAGGAACGAGGAGATGTGGAGATGCCACTTCACTGCTCGTGCTCACCATGATTATCCCATCCCGGTTCCTTGGAGCCGGATCCACCTCCCCCTTCCCTGGGAGATGGGATTCGTGTCCTCCCCCGCTTCTCCTGGCTTTTCCCGAGGTTATTTTTATATATTTTATATATTTTATATTTATACTTTTCCATAAATAAATCAGGAGCTATCCCAGCGCTGTGCGATGTGAGGACGTGGAGGGATCCACGTGGATCTGGGATTGTCCCTTCCCAATTCCAACCTGCAGCACAAAGAACTCCAGGATGGCTGTGAAATTGAGGCAAAATGGGTCTTTCCCCTAAAATAATGTGGAGTTTTCTGCTTTTTCCCCCAAGGTGAGGGTAACACCTTTGCAGGCTGAGTTCATTAATTTTTAATTCATGCGCAGTTTGGGCTGGAGCCCGGCTGTGGAAAAGGATTTTTGGGATGCAGATTTTTGGGATGAGGGTTTCCATCTGTGGGGTAAAGCAGATGGGATTCATGGTCGGATCCAGGGGTTGCTTTCCCAATGGTCCCTTTGAGAATTGGTTGTCAGCCGTGCCCTGGCTCTAGTCCCATCCCAGGCCCTTCCTTTGGATTTTGGGGATCTCCTCGCCCCAAACCCCAACCCAGAGGCGTGGCTGCATCCCAAATTCCCAGCCAGAAGGAAAATTCTCCGTGTCCAGCTTCCAATTCTGTGACACGTGGGGGCCACAGGGGCGGGAGCTGCTCTCAGCCAGGTGAGAGCTGACAGAGAAACCCGAACAAATCCCGATTTTTATTATTTTTTCCTTCTTTTTCTCTCTTTCTGTCTCACCTTGAGCTCCCCCCCGGCTCTTCCCGAGGCGGCGGCACCTGGCTCCGGGATTATTTTTCCCATCCCTTTTTGGCAGCGCTCCCTCCTCCGGCACAAACGCAGCTCCTATAAATAACCACGGCTCGTGCTCGCTCCCCCTCCCTCCTTCCCTCGGATCCGTCTTCCTTTCTCCTTGTCTGTCCCTTCTCCTGCCGGGAGGAGCCGCCGGAAAATCCAGGAGTGGGGGTTGAGCTCATCTATGTCCCCCTCATCCCTGAAATCGGCTGCATCTGAAGCACGTGGGGGAAATTTTCATTGGATTTATGCAAAAGCCCCCCCCCCCAATTTCCTCCCCAATCCCCCCATAATTAATTCCTGAATTTCCTTTTATCCTTCCCGATGGAGGCAAATCCAGGCAGCCACTCCCTAAAAATTCCCCCTGATACGCCACTGGTTTTCTGCCCCAAAAATATCCCTAAATCCACGCATTTCCCAAAGGAAAATGTTGGTGATGATGTTTTCCAGCCTTTTTTGGGCACAACAGGGTCGGAATGGATTGGGAGGGAATTGCTGCATGTGGATTAGGAGCAGGGTCCCTTGGCCCATGGGAATGTGGAATTCCAGAATTAATTCCAGGGTTGAGATGGGCACAAAGCTCCGAAAAGTCAAAATTATCCTGATGAAAGCACCTGAATTTTTGGGAAAAGCTAAAATTGAGCTCAACCTGGGGGATCCTGAAGGATAAATCCGGGTCTGGAGAGAGGAAACTGCTCCGACCAAGGATGGATTTGGGATCTCCCATGCCACAGGATCGCCGGGATGGCAAATCCAGCTTGGACTTTGGGTTTTTCCAGAGGGGAATTTTCCAGGAATGGTGGCGGGGTTGGGATAATGAGATGCTGCTCACGCTCCCTAATGAAGTGCTGAAGGAAGTCGGCGCCGGCTCCCGGCAAATTAGATCGGGATTATTGGAGCAGTGAGAATGGAACGATCCGAGATGGTATCGGGAAGCGCCCGCTGGCCTCGACTGCATTACCCGGAATGGGAGAAAGGATGGAAACCCTTCCCAAAACCTGGATCAGAGCAGGAGGAGGGAAAGGATCGGCTCTCCTGTGGCAATGCCAACTGGAGTGGGAACGGGATGTGGGAATGGAGCATCTCCAGCTTTCCATGGGCTGCATCTCTCCAAATTTGTTTCTGATCCCATTCCTGGCTGGATTTGACTCCTTTGCAAAGTAGCTTTTACTCCACTTCCCAGCTGGACTTGGCTCTGTGCTCCTTTCCAAGAGATCCTTGGGCATTTACATCCTCCAAATGCAGAGTTTTGGGGAATATGAGGGATATGGGAAAGTTTGCACCCCCTAAACACGGGGTTTTTGGGAATATGAGGGATTTGGGAATGTTGGACTCATCCAAAGGCTCCGTGTTTGGGAATCCAAGGTCAAGTGGGATTCACAGTCAAATTTCCCAGGAAAAAATAAATTTCTAGTGGATTTCCCGCCAATTTGGCCCTTTCCCATCCTCAGCCAAGCCCTGCTGGGATTGGGATGAGCTGGATCTGGCTGCTGGGTCCCCCTTTTCCCATTCCCACCACAATCCCTCGGGAAGGAGCCACCCAACAATGGAGCTCATTAAAAGTGTGGAAAACACAAATTTAATTAAAGCCAACCTTGCCTTTACCAGGAAAATAAATCCGCCCTTTTCCATGGAACAATGGATTTTTCCAGCCCTCCCATACCGGGATTCCTCCTTCTTTTCATCCCTCTCCTTTATTATCCCTGGCTGGGAGCTGGCGCTGCCTGATTTCCATAAATTTGCATCAGGAATTGGGGGGAGAAAGGAGGAGGGGAGGGAAAAAAAGCTGGAAAAATGAGATTTTCCAGCACTGAGCTTGCTCCGAAGAAAGGAGCCATGGCTGGAGGAGGGAAAAGGCAGGAAGGGGTGGGAAAGATCCTGGATTTTTAAAGTTTGCCCATTCCCTGTTTTCTATGGGAGAGAAAAGCCTTCCCAAGCTTGGCAGGGAGCCAGAATTCCCAGTTTGTCCAGACCTCCAAAATAGGATCCGCAGGGTAGCCCCTAATTCTGGGGTTTTGTGGTTTTGCTGGGAAGGATCTGGAATTTTCTGGCTGGAATTGTTGGCTGCGAGCTTCCAGGTGAGAGAAAGGCCTTTGGAACCTCTGAGGCTGAGCCTGGAGGATGGGATGGGATAAAATCTGGGATTTGGAAACTCCTTTTTCTTTGGGATTGGCTTTTCTTGGGATTTAAGGGAAGGCATCATCCAGGTGGGAAATCCCGTCTCCCAGATGTGGGGATTATCCATAGATTGGATAAAACGTCTGAACTCCCAAGTTTGGACAGGCTAGAGAGGCTGAATCCCAAAGCTGCTCCATTGGGATCATAAAAATTATCCGCAGTTGTTGCTTGGATGGGATTTTCCAGCTTTTCCATGGATAACCACAAGTTTTTGGAGTGGTTTTCCTCTTGATAGAGGTTTCTAGGGATGAAAAGCAGGGATTAGGGATTGAGGACATGTTGGAATGAGGCTTTTCCTCACCCCTTGGAGCTTCTCCATCACCGCTGGCCGCATTTCCCCAGATCCATCACTTTTCTGAAGGAATAAAGAGCGGGAAAAGAGGAAACGGCCTCAGGGTGCAGCAGGAGGGGTTTAGGTTCGATATTGGGAAAATTCCTTCATGGAAAAGATGGAGAAGTCTTGGGATGAGCTTCCCATTCCTGGAATTGTTCAAAAATCCCTGGATGTGGCCCCTGGGGTATGGAATTCCTGTGGGAATGGTTGGAATCCATGACCTCCATGGCCTTTTCCCACCTGAACCATTCCATGATCCCACTCCAGGGTATGGGGATGGGCCATGGCATCAAATCCCAAAATTCATCCTCTCCCACACTTTTTAGGATGTTTCCCCAGCTTTTATTCAGGAATAAACACAGCTCCAAGGGTTTTCCATTCCCATGGAGAAATGGATCCCTCTATCCATGGCCAAAATCCTGTTTTTTATTTTGGGAAGGGAATGTCCAGAGTGAGCCTTTTCCAGGTTTGGGGGGTTTAAATCCTTTCTATTCCCATTCCATTCCCACATTAGGGATGGATCCTGAGCATTCCGTTATTCCGAGCTGTCAATCACCCGTCAGGGTGATGGATGGGTGCCTGGAAGTGATGTGGAATTCCCAAGATTTCAGGGAATTATGGATGAGTTATGATGGCACCCATCCAGGCTCGTGGTCCCATCAGATCCCACCCTGAGGGATTTGAGGGAATCATGGATGATTTATGGAATTCTGAGGGATGGCAAAGGTGAATGATCCCACTGGCTCCCACCCTGGGCTCTGGGATTGGGATCACCCTGGAGTCGGAATTAAATCCAGGATTTAACCAACCATTCCCAAGTCCTGGTTTCTGCATTTCAGCCAGTTTTGAGGATGGGGAAGGTGGAAAAGAGCTACAATAAATCCCTGGATTTGAGGAGTTGTTATGGGAATTAATCTGCTCATCCTAGAGAGGGAGAAATTCCCGGAAAGTTGATTTCATGTCACATCTGAGCCAGCTTTTGGTTCAATTCCATGGAAATTCCTTTTTCTTCCCTGAAATTACCTCAGGCAAAGACAAATCCCTGGAATTGGGGCTTTGCTGCCTGGTCAGGCCCTTCCCAGGGAATTTGGGAGCCAACTTGGATCCAGGTTTGATCTCCCAGCCCTTCCCCATCCCACTTTAGCAAGATGTCCTTGGGAATAAGGGTTGGAATATTTCCAGAGGGTTTTTTCCCTGTTTTTTCTCCTCCTCTGTGGCATTTTGGGAAAAAGGGAAGCATTTCCTCCCTTCCCTTTGGTTTTCCAGCCTTGTTTTTCCTCCTTCCCCAGGAATTTTCCATTGCCTGTTGATCTGGGGTCGTGGATGGAGATTTTTCCCTTTGTTCTCTGAACATTTTTCCCTTTTCCCCCCTTTCCCCCTTTTTTCTCTTTCCCCCCTTTCCCCTCCTTTTTCCCCTTTTTCCTTTCCCCCCC
>NW_014650720.1:962086-974106 GCF_001447265.1 Sturnus vulgaris
AGTGAAGTTGTGGTGGGATGATGCTGGGATTTATGTTCCTGGGAATTTTGGGAATTTTGGGGATTTTGCAGGACCAAACTTGGAAGTTGTGGTGGGAGGACAATCAGGTTCATGTTTCTGGGAATTTTAGGGTTTTTTTTGGATTTTGCAGGAGGAAAGCAGCGATGTTATGCTGAGATGACAGCAGGATTCCTGTTCCTGGGAATTTTGGGGCTTTTTTGGGCTGATGGGAAGCAGTGGGAAGATCCCACGGGATTCCTGTACCTGGGATGCAGCCAGAGGGGATTTGGAGCATCCTTGGACCTGCACTTTTCCAGGGAATCCGGGCTGTTCCCGATGCCCTGGGATTGGCTGTGTGCGACTGGGAGCGCTCCTGACTCAGCAGGAGTGGGGACAAATTCCAGGTGGGCTGGGACACCCGGAGCGTGCGTGGGAGAGCAGCTAAATCCGGCTGGGAATGACTCAGAGCACGAGGGATCGGCTCAGCCACCCCCGAGGTCCCTTTTCCTGAATTCCCAAAGCTCCAGAGGAGAAGGAAAACTCCAAAGGGATGGATTTGGGATGACTTTGCTTCCAACCCTCAGGAAGCTCTGGCTTGGCCATTCCCATGGGGACTTTTTTTCCTTGTTATTTTCATTTATTCCTGAGTGTTTCAATTTTTCGTGGAGCTTCCCAGAGCTGGGGAAAGAACACTGGAATGTGCAATGATCCCTCACTTTTCAATGAGGCCCCAGCCTCTGGCATCCTCCCAAATTCCCCCCAAACACCAAAGAATTCCAGTCCAGGAGAATTCCCAGCTCCCATGGAAAGTTTTCCTGATTATTTCCAGGGGAAATATGGAGTTGGAGATGATTTTTGCAATTATTCCAACAGGAAATATTATTCCAGCAGGAATTGGGTGGGAATTGGGCAGAGACCACCTGAGAGGTGGAAGCTGCTCCATCCCTGGAATCATCCCAGGGGCTCCGAACATTCCAATCCCACTGAAAATATTCCTGATCACTTCATGTTTGGATTTAATTGGATTTAAAGTCCCTTTCAGCCCAAATTTTTCCATGATCTTGGATTTTATGGAATAGCTAGGCAGGGCCAGATGAGGAATTTTCTGTGGGATGCAGCACTGGAGGAAGAAAATGGGGAATTTCTGCTGGATATTGGGATTTTCCAGGCAAAGGGAAACCACAACTCCAAGGAAAACCTTTCTTGATTTTCCAAGGATCTTTCCTTCCCTGGCTTCCTTTTCTTTCCTTTTTAAAAATCTATTTTGGACCTTTCCCCCTCATTGTTCTTCTTTTTCTCCCTCTTTTTTCCTCCTTATTTCCTCCCTTTTCCTCCCTTTTTCCTCCTCCCTTTTTCCTCCTTTCCCCCTTCATTTTTCCTCTTTTATCCTCCCTTTTTCTCCCTTTTCCCTCCCCCTTTTTGCTGTTTTCTCCTCCTTCTTTCCTCCTTTTTCCCCTTCTTTTTTTCTCCTTTTTCCTTCTCTTTTTTTTTCTGTTTTTTTTACCTCATTTTTCCTCCTTTTCCCCCTCATCTCTCCTCTTTTTTTTCCTCCTTTCCTCCCTTGTTTTTCCTCCTTTTTTCCTCTTTCTTTTCTCCCTCCTCATTTTGTCCTCCTTTTTTCTTCCATTTCTCCCTCCTTGTTTTGCTCTCTTTTCCTCGTTTTCCTTCTCCTTTTTTCATCCTTCATCTTTTTCATCTTTTTCATCTTTTCATCTTTCTTCCCTACTTTGTCCTCCATTTTTTGCCTTTTTCCCCTCTCCTTTTTTCCCTGTTTTTTTCCTCCCTTTTTCCTGCTCTTTTTTCCCTCCTCCATTTTTCCTTTTCCCCCCTCCTTTTCCCCTCCATTTTTTCCTCCTTTCCCCTTCATCTTTTTCCTTTGTCTTTTCTCCAAAGCTCGGGACAATCCCTGTGGAAGAGGCCGTCGAGGATGCTCCATCCCTCCCTTCCCAACCCCTCCCAGGGTTTTTCCTGCTCCTATCCCAGCTTTTCTTGCTCCTTCCAGCCTTGGAAAACTTCTCCCTGAGGAGCAGGAGCCATTCCAGGGGAGCAGATGGCTGAGGAGGAGGAGGAGGAAAATCGTGGATGCAAATTCTCTGGGATGTCTTTGCAACATTCCCAGTCAAGGCTGTGCTGCTGGGAAAAGCATCCTGCAGGATTTTCCCCCAACCCCCCAAATTTTGGGATATTTCATGGATATTTGAAGCTTCTAAAGCACCCAGATCCCTCCGGAGATGCCGCTCCGAGGAATCCGTAGGGAGAGCTGGGAGAAACCTGGACTTTAGGGATGTCCGGGATCCTAGGACTGCAATTCCATGTTTGGAGCAGCTGGAATTGCCAGAAAATTCCCATTCCCCGTTTTCCAAAGTCGTGTTTCCTTGCGGGAAAACGGGATCTGATGGAGATTCCCTACAAGAAACCCTTTGGAATGTGGAGATTGATTTGGCTATCCAGGGAGGAAATTAATTAAAAATTCCAGGGATTTTGTCGAAGCTGCAAAACTTCCCTGGACCCCTGGAAAACTTCCAGGGTCCACCCTGGGATGAGAAAATTCCATGTTTAATTCCCCCCACATGGATTTAGGAGGAGCAGCAGAGCTGGGGGTGCCAGGATTCAAGAGATCAAAGGAATTTGGGCCTCGTTATCTCCCAATTCCAGGGAAGCTGAGGCTGAAAGCCGGGAAATCTCCCAGCAGCCAAAAGCTGGGAAGGAGGAGGGGAGGGAAAGCAGAATTCCCAAATCCCTGCTCTGCTGACGAGGTGAAAGCGTGGAGCTGAAATCTCCACAGAACGTTGGGAGTGACGGAGGCTCCGACCGGGAATAATTCGGCAGGAAAGAGCCGGATTGAGGCGGAAAGGGATTTTCCCCAAAAAAAGTGACAGCTCAGAGCTCGGCTGCTGTGGGAAGTTATTTTGGGAGAAAAGGTGGATTTCAGTGTAATTCCAAGGAGTTTCATCTTCCATCAGCAAACTCCGTCCCTGGATTTTGTGCTGGGAGTTGGAGTGGCCAGAATTGTTTGTATCCCACAGTTCTGCTTCATCCCAAAATTCCTGCTTGATGCCGTCGGAATAACTGGGATGAAGAGGCCTTGGCTCAGCTTATCCTGGGAACCTGGGGCTGCTCCATCCCTGGAAGTGTCCAAGGACAGGGCTTGGAGCACCCTGGGACAGACTTTTTCCAACCCAAAGCATTCCAGGATTCCACGTGCTGGGTTGGATGGGAAAACTGGGATAAATCCTTCCCTGGGAGGGTGCCAAGGCCCTGGATGGAATTCCCAGAGCTGCCTCTGGATCCCTGGAAGTGTCCAAGGCCAGGTTGGATGAGGGTTGGAGCAATCTGGGATTGTGGGAAGTGGGTTGGAACTGGAACGGGATCAACTTCCAGGTGCCTCCCAACCCATCCTAAAAATTCTGGATTGGTCACAGCCTGTTCCCATCTTTCCATGACCAAGTGGGAATGGAACCAGCTGGAGATGTTCCCAGTTCTTGTCCCTGCCTGATGCTGTTTTGTTGCACCAACATTCCCAGTTCCAAACCAGTATTCCCAGTTCCCAGTCAATATTCCCAGTTTCTAGCCAATATTCCCAGTTCCCAGTCAATATTCACAATTCCCAGTCAATATTCCCGATTCCCAGAAATATTCCCAGTTCCCAGTCAATATTTCCAGCCAATATTCCCAGTCCCAGTCAACATTCCCAGGTGCCCTTCAATATTCCCAGAAATATTCCCAGTTCCCAGTCCTCACTGGGAACACCTGGATGCTCTCCATGCATTCCCAAATCCCTTTGTTTCCCGAAGCCCCCCCAGTGCTTCTGGGGCTGGAATTCAATTTTGCTTCTCAACAAAAAAGTCCCCCAACCCCCCCAAAATCTCCTGCAGAGGAACGAGAATTAATTAAATTAATTAAATCAATTAAATTAATTAAATCAATTAAATGAAATTAATTAATTAGTGGCCATTGTGTCATTAACGCCAGACTTTAATTAAATTGTGTGGAGATAACAGCTCTGGAGCTTCCCGACAGCTGAACATTCCCAGGATGGAGAAATTCCTCCTAAAACCCATCCAAGGCAAGTCCTGTCCTCCAGTGAGGCTCCAAAGCTGAAAATTCCAGGCAATTTTCCACCTAAAAATGGCTCCTTCCTCCTCTTCCTCCTCTTCCTCCTCTTCCTCCTCTTCCTCCCCTCTTTTCCATCCATTTGGAGGTCCTGGTGTTTCCCATGATTGGATCCTGGGAAATCCAGGATGTCCTCAGCTCCTCCACATCCCTTGGAAAAGATGTTCCCATGGGATGTGGAGGGGCTGGATCCTGGAGTCACCCATGGAATTTGCCAATGCCATGTGGGGGTGGCGCATTCCAGGAATTCTTTGGAATTCTGGCTGCAGGGAAAGCTTCTAATCCAGCTCACACATCCCTTTGCTCCTGGATATCCTGGATGGATCTGAGCTCCTCCAGAGGGTCGGAATTCCAAACCAATCTCATTTTCCAGGTGGTTTTGTGTCTGCCGACATCTCCAAGGTCATTCCCAGGTATTCCGTGGATTTTCCGCCCTTTTCCAATTTGCAGGTGGAGTTTGTGCCATTCCTGAAATTAGCGGGGTGTTTAGTGGGAAAAAGGTGGGAGCAGGTGCTTCCAGATGGATTTGGAGCTGGGAAATGTTGGATTTTCCTGGGATTATTGCCCTGCCCTGAGCTCAGCTGCATTCCACCATCCCTGACTTTCCCACCCTGGAATTTCTCACTGATTTCTCTGTCATGGGCACAGAGCAGGAACTTTTCCACATCCAGGTTTAATTCCAACTCCTCACCATGCAGCCCTATTGGGAATGACGAGCTCTGAGGCCTCGGGAACGGCGCTGGAATGGGAAGGGGCAGCTCCTTCCATGGCCTTTTCCCAAGCTCCTTCTCCTGGCAGCATTCCAAGCAAACTGGAGGATTTGGGATTTGACAGGGGTTTGAGTTCCCTTTGATATCCAGGGATTTTCATTAAAATTCTGCTGCTCGTCTCCCGCATTTCGCTCCTTCCTTCATCATCACCTCTCTGGCTTTTTTATCTGGAAAAGCTCCTGGGAGAAAGTTTTGCTTGGAAGGAGTGGGAAAATCTTGGGGTGGATGTTCCCGGTGTCCCCTTGGAATGGGGGCATCTTTCTGGATCTTCTGAGAGCTCTGAAATCCGGGAAGCAAAAGGAAAATGGTGGCAAAAATTCCCTTTGCTACCAATTCCTCCAGTCAGTATTGCCAGTTCCCAGTCAACATTCCCAGTTCCCAGAAATATTCCCAGTTCCCAGCCAATATTCCCAGTTCCCACACAATATTCCCAGTCAATATTCCCAATTCCCAGGCAATTTTTCCTGGTTCCCAGCCAGTATTCCTGGTCTTTTCCCTCCTTGGAATATCTCCCTATGTAGCCCCAGGCTGGCTCTCCAAAGAGTATCCTTGTGTGCCAGGCAATGCTCTGGATGTGCCTGGAATTCCAAGGGCAAAGTCTCCTCTGAAAGGTTCCAAGACCTCTGGAAAAGTAGGATTTTCCCCTGGATATTGGCTCCAGCAAAGCCAGTGGCTCCCATCCCCCTTGGATTCTTCCTGGTGGGAGCTGGGTTGGGGTTTTTCCCTTTTTCCTCTTTGTTCTGACTCCCGGCTTTGATTTATTCCCACTGGATTTGCTCAAAAGCAGAAGAAACCTTGAGCTCCAGCTCCCGTTTTTCCAAGGCCAGGATAGGATTGCAAGCTCCAAACAAAATCATTATTTACTAAATTAATGGATTTTGAAACAAATTTTATGGGAAATAATGGAAAATCACCTTTTCCTCCATTCTACTCCAGAAAAAGAAAACATCGTCATTTTTCCTCCTGACCCGGCTGCTCTTCCACATCCTTTAAGGTCAATTCCATCCATTTCCATTCCCAAATTTTGGCTGCCAGGGCCACGGGTGCCCCAACCCCTCGTGTCCCATTCCTGACATTTCTCGGGAATTCTGGCTCTTTTCCAAAGTCATGTTTAGGCTCTCCCAAATCGCTCTGACTCCGGGGATGTGTTCCCATCCCATGGATCCTATTCCCACCTTTTATAGGGATACTGATTTTCCTTGGATTGGGGAGATTTTGGGGCTGAAAAATTGGGGAAAACTCCCGTGTATTCCTGCTAAAACACCAAGGAATTTTCCTGGATGCCCTGGAGGGAAAATTGGGATTTATTCCATGGGGGAAACATTCCCAAAGCTGGGTGTCCTGCAAAAACTCCTCTCCAAAGGGCCACGGCCAAGACTGGATTTATTTATCCAGGAATAGAGCCTGGAGGTCTGGAATTCTGGCCCTGGGAAATGTGGGATAGGGGAAAGATGAAGGATCAAGAGGAGGAGTCAGAAATGCTGGAAAAATCCCTGGGGGAAACTTTACTTGGTAAAAAGCTGGAATGTGACTGTATTTTGTGGATTTGAGGTCTCTTTTCCAGATTTGGAATATATTTTCCAGACTTGGGATGCATTTTGTGGATTTAGAATATATGTAGTGGATTTGGGATATATTTTCTGGATTTGGAATATATTTTCCGGATTTGGGGGCTATTTTCCAGATTTGGGATATATGTGCTGGATTTGGGATCTATTTTCTGGATTTGGCATATATTTTCCATAATTGAGATCTATTTTGTGGATTTAGGATCTACTTTGTAGATTTGGTATCTATTTTCTGGATTTGGGATCTATTCTCCAGATTGAGCTCTTTTCCCTTCCTGTGTGCAATGGTTTGGATTCATTTTCCAAGAAAATCATCCCTGATCGCTTTTTCCCTATTTTTTCCCAGCCCTGCTTTCTCCAGCTCCTTTCCAGGTGTTTGGATGGATTCAATCCCTCATTCCAGCCTCCTCCCGTTCCTCTCTTGCCCGAGGAGCAGCGATTTCCATATTTATCAAATTTCTTTCCCGGGATCCGCAATCCGTGGCTCATCCCGCTCCCGGCGCTGGGAGGTGGAGCAGGGATGGGAGGAGCGGGAAAATACAGAAGGGAAAACGCGGGATTCAGGATCCTGCTTTTCCTGCCCTGTTCCTGCTTCCTCCTCAGTCTGGAGCAGCCAAACCATGCCTGCTCCCCACGGGAGCAGGGGGAATGGGGAAATCCAAGTGGGATTTTCCAGCTCCAGGGATCCCGTGCTGGGATCCAAACGCTGCAGTCCGTGGAGAAAGAGGCGCCGGGATTCTCCTGGAGACGGGAACGGGATTCATCCCGCTGGAATTTTGACACTTCCACGTGGATGTTTCCTGTCCCAGCTCCGGCTGCTCCCGCAGCGATGGGAAGATGGAAACACGGGAAGACAAGAAGATGGGAAGGCCCCGGGATGGGATGATCAGGGCAGGATTTGACAGCGATTCCCAAATTCCAGCGCCGTGGCACCCAGGAGGAGTCCCCAAAGGAAGCAGAGCAATCCCTCCAGGATATGGAATTCCCAAGGGAAACAGAGCAATGCCTCTAGGCTCTGGAATTCCCAAAGGAAGCACAGGGACCCCTCTGGGCTGTGGATGCAGCAGGAATTCCCCAGTAGGAAGCCAAGCAGGGAATGAGGGATGGGGCAGGAATTTGGGAATCAGGGATGAGCTGTGCTGGGAGGTGCCAGCTGGGAATGTGGGATTGCTTTTCCAGGAGTGTCAATATCCCAGGATCCATCCCACGGCATCACTGTTTGCACAGCCCTGGCTCTGTTTGCTTCCGAGCCTTTGGAGCAGGGAATGTTTGGAAAAGCTGCTCGTGCCCGTGCCAGGCGTGGGAATCCCACTGGATCCACTCCTGTCACATTCCTGCAAGCTCCAGGGACCTGTCCCATCCCATTTATCCTGCTGAGTCTTCCTGGCCTTGACTCTTCCCAAGATTTGGGGATGGAGGCGGAGCTGAAAAAGCTCCTGCTGCCAGCACCATTCCCAGTTTGGGAATATCCCAGTGCTCAGGGCAGCAATCTCTGAATTCCCAAGGAAAATCCCCTCAAAGAGTGACTTTCCATGGAAAAATGAATCTATCATCCTGTTACCTATAGAAATATCCTGGATAAACCGGGATCAACTCCTGGCAGCTCCAGCACCGGGAACAAAGAGGACCTGGGAGACCTTGGGAAGAGAAGGATGGGGATGGACATCCAGAAAAAAATCATGGAAATCTCCGGGATGAGGAGGCAGTGGGGGCTGGGCTCAGGTCGCCTGCAGGGAAAAAATTCCATGAAAAACTGAGAAGAACAGGAAGGAGGCACGTGTGCAAAGCCAGGGATGCTCCCAAAAAATGTCCAAAATATCCTAACATTTCCTAAAATTCCAATTTTTTTAGGGAGTAGCCCCAGGCCGGTGTGGAACTAGTTTTCCAAGGGGTTTTCTCTCTGTCCCTGTGTCTGTCTGGATGGGAGAGAATTCCATGGATGGGATTTGGGACTGGAAAATGTTCCAAGGGAGTTTCCCATTGGCTGGAGTCGCAGACAGGTTTTTTGGGATTATCCCTGGAAAATTCCCCTTTGGAAATGGCACTGAGCATGGAATGAGGATATACAGGAATTTTTGGGAATTTTTGAGAGCTGCCAAAAGCCTAAAAAGCACCTCAAGTGCTGCAGAACCAGGCTTGGGAACCCTGTCTTTTCCCTCTATCCCAAAAATTCCACATCCACTGATTCTGTTTTATCCCTGAATATTCCCAAACTACTTCTGGCCCTTCTTCCCAGAAAACCAACCCTCTGTTCCCATCTGTCCTCCTGGATCCCTCCAGGATAAATTCCAATTAATCCTCCCTTCCTAAACTGTGGGATCAAATCCCAAATCCAGCTGAAATCCCAAATCCACTTCCCTAATTCAGGCAGGAATTTTGGGGTTCAACTCCATTTCTCATCCTTCACCAGGCCTTGTTTGGAATTGGGAGTCTTTCCCCTTTTCCCACTTTTTTCCAGGCTTCTACACTAGAGAACTGGATCAATCCCAAAAAATTCACAGGGAACCCAACGCCATCCTTCATCCCCTCAATTCCAAGGAAATTCCTTTTAAAATTCTGGATTCATTGAGATCCTCGAGTTTTCTCTTCTTTCCCCTCCCTATTCCCCAGTTTTTTCCAGCTCCTTGGATTTTTTCCAGTGGCTGGAGCTGGTGACCAGCTCAGCTCCGGGAGTCCTGGATATTCCCGGGTATTTCCTTGCTCCTACTGTTGGATTTTCTTGGTGCCCTTCCCAGTTTTTGGTCACCAGGGGATTTTTCATCCCAATCCTCCCATTTTTTACTGGTTTCTCCTTTCCAAACTCCATTCCAGGATGGATTTCCTGCTCCAAAATCCCTGGAATTTTTCTGAGGAGATGCTTCAACAAAACTTTCTCCCTGGGATTTGTTCCCCAGGATGATGCTACAGAATAAATTCCTGATTATTACAAATCTGGAATTTTCTCCCCCAAATTTGAGACTTGCTTCCTAAATTCAGGGATTTCTCTCTAAATTTGGAGATTTCTCCCTAAATTTGGGATTCCCCTCCTAAATTTGGGGTTTTCTCTTCCAGTTTGGGAGTTTCTCTGCAAAATTTGGGACTTTCTTGCTAATTTTGGGATTTTCTTCTCTAATTTGGGATTTTGCCCCTGGATTTGTTCTGGAAAGGTCAGGGGGAAAAAAAGAGGGACTGGGAAATTTTCCCTTTGGGAGTTTTTTTCTGGCCCAAATTCCCATCTCCGAGGGCAAACAGAGGAGCCTCACCCAGAATGCGCTGCCCCGGTTCTGGCTGCTCCCATGGGACGCCAGGAATGAGGCTTGGACTTGGCTTTCCAGGCCAGATCAATCCCTTGGGAATCTGGGAAGGACAGGAGGGCACCAGCTCCATCCAAAAACAGATTGGGTTTTTTTAAGGCGTGAAGGCATACAGCTTTGGAAGAGAACGAGGGAAAATCCTTATTTACTGAAAAAAAATCGGGAATAATCGTCCTGGTGGATGCATTTGGATGAGGCAGGATTGGCATTCCCCATCGGCTCAGCTCATTCCCTCCTTTCCCAAGGCTGGGAATTCCCTGGGGCATCCCAAGGGAGCTCCCACCAGCCGCTGGATTCACAGGGAATTAAAAGCCGGGAGAAATCGGAGCGATCCGGACACGGCGGGATTGGTATCCCGCAATTCCCAGCGTTTCCTGTCTGCTCCCATGTACTGGGAGCCGTCTGATGGACCGGGAGCTGCTCCCGGGATTTCCCTGCGGAATCTGGAGGCTGCCAGGGAAGCTTTGCCATTGGAAAACAAATCCCACTCCCACCATTCTGGGTTATTCCCGTTTATCCTTCTCCCACCGGATCGTGAGTTTGGCTCCGAGGCGAGGTTGTGCTAAAAGAAGCTAAAATTCCCTTTAGGAAGGTGTGGAAATGTGGGAATTTTTAAAATCCTGGTTTATTTTTGTTTTCCAAGGAGGTAGCAGAGCTGTTGAATCTTCGGGAAACAATTTCCAGCTTCCTGGAAATCCTCACCTCCTCTTCCAGGGGTGACTCCCATCCAAAGGGATGTTCCAGCCATGGGAACAGCCCTTGGCTCAGGAAAGTGGGAATGCTGGCAAAGCTGAATGTTGGGAATGTGGTTGTTGAGTTTTTCCATGGAAAAATGAATGGGAAGAGCCAGACTTTGGGCTCTGGCAGCTGTGGGAAAAAGTCCTGGATTGAGTCACCTCATGGCAATGGATCTGGGCATTTTTCACTCCTGGTGTTTCTGTTTTTCATGGAAAACTTGTGAGGGGGAAAATGAAGGATCTAAACTTGGGAATCTGGGATGGGGTTTGGTTTTATCCAGGATTTCCAGGCATTGAGGGATGGGTGACTCCAAAACTCTGTCCCAGTGTTTTGTCCCAAACAAAAGAAGATCCTGGGAGGATTTTTTGAGGTTTTCCATGGAATTGGCTTTCAGGGCTTTTGTGACCAGCTGGAATTCCAGCCCAACCAGTAACACCAGTCCGATCCAAACTGGTGGGATTTGATTCCCAAAAAAAACCCTCCCTGACAGGAATCAGTCTCTGCTGGATCCATGCAAAACCCCATCCAGTTAAATCCAGGAACTGCTGGAATTTCTGGATTTTCCCTCCCTTCTCCCCCTACCTCCAATCTTTTGGGAAAAGCCCCAGTCCCAGAGATTCTGGGAATCAAATCCCAATTTATTTTGGGCTGGATTTGATGGATTCCCCTTGTCCTGGCTTTCCTGGGAATATTGACAGCCTGGCTGGGCCCAGTTTTATCCCAGGGCCACCTCCTTGGGCTGAGGTTTATTGGGATTTTTTTGATTTTATGGGATATGACCCCAGGAGCGCCACATTTTCCTCTCCCTCGTATTCCTGGGAAAGCCAGGACAAGGCCTGGATTCCCAATCCCTGTATTCCACATTCCTGAGCATATCCCAACCCTGCATCCCACATCCCTGCCTGCACCACAGTCCTGCATCCCAAATCCCTGTCTGCATCCTGCTCCCAATCCAGTACCCAAATCCCTGATCATACCCCAAAACTGCATCCCAACCCTGCATCCCAACCCCATCCTGTATCCCAAATCCCTGCTTGCATCCCAATCTATCCTGTATCCCACATTCCTGTTCCTGGATCCTGCATCCCAACCCTGCATCCCACATCCCTGCCTGCATCCCAACATCATCCTGGACTCCACATCCCTGTCTGGATCCTGCTCCTTATTTGCATCCCACACCCCTGCCTGCATCCCAATATCTGCTGTATCCCACATTCCTGCTCCTGGATCCTGCTCCTTATCGTGCATCCCAAATCCTGGCCTGCATCCCAATCCTATATCCCACATTCCTGACCATATCCCAGTCCTGTATCCCACATTCCTGCCTGCATTCCAATCTCTCCTGTATCCCACATTCCTGCTCCTACATCCCAACACCATCCTGGACTCCACATCCCTGCCTTATTCTGCATCCCACACCCCTGCCTGCATCCCAATATCTGCTGTATCTCACATTCCTGCTCCTGGATCCCACATCCCGTCCCTGCATCCCACATCCCTGCCTGCATCCAACGCCTCCCACATCCGTGCCGCCCCCC
>NW_014650720.1:974623-984652 GCF_001447265.1 Sturnus vulgaris
TCCCCCCCCGCTCCATCCCCCCCAATCCTCCCTGGCTCCCCGCCCCCCTCAGCCCCTCCCGGGGGCCGGACCGGGGGCGGGCTCAGCCCGGGGGGGGCCGGGGGCGGCCGCTCCAGCCCCGCTCGGCTCCGGCTGCTCCAAATCGGCTTAAGGGCGGCAGCGGCGGCGCCGGAGCTGCTGCTGCACCGGGGGGGCAGCGCCGAACCGGCCCGAGCCCCTCCCGGACCGGACCGGCCCGAGCCCCCTCTCCTTCTCTCCTGGACCCTCCCGGACCGGACCGAGCCCCCTCCCCTCCCGAACCCGGCCGAGCGCCCCCGACCCCTCCTCTCCCGGACCGGACCGGGCCAAGCCCCCTCCCCGTGCCCGGCGCGATGCCCGCCCGGCCCCCGGCGCGGGGGCCCCGCTGAGCCCCCCCCGCGGGCACCATGCGCGCCATGAGCCCCCTGCCCCTCTGCCTCCTGCTCTGGCACCTGCGGCACCTGGCGCTGGGTGAGTGGCACCCCCCGAGGGGACAGGGACACCCCCGGACTGCGGGAGGGATGGGGTGACCCCCGCACCCCTCCGGTCACGGGGTGGGCTCGGGGCTCGGCGCCCCCGCCCTGGGGTTTGGGGTGATGACGTGGGGGGGCACCTATGGAGAGGAGAAGGGGTTTGGAGTGGGGAATTGCAGTTTGGTACTGGGGGACGAGGTCTGGAGGTGTTAGTGGGGCACCCCATAACCGGCAACTGGTGTGGGATCGGTTAATGGGGCACCCCATAACCGGCAACTGGTGTGGGATCGGTTAATGGGGCACCCCATAATCGGCAACTGGTGTGGGATCGGTTAATGGGGCACCCCATATCCCGGTACTGGTGTGGGATCGGTTAATGGGGCACCCCCTAAGGAGGGGATTTTAGTGGGGCACCCCCTGACCGGGCACTGGTTTTAAACCATGAACGGGGCACCGGGGTGGGAGCTGTTTATGGGGCACCATTAATGGGGTGCAGGAGACCGGGGGGGTCTCATCCATGGGGTCACCCCCGTGTCCCCTTTTCCCGAGCTCCGGCTGCGCATCCCAGCCCTGCTCCAGACGGGGGAGGAGGGGAGGGTGTGCTTTGAGGACCCCCGCGAGCTCAATTTTTGGGGGATCGCAGCCCCTCCTGCCCCCTTTGGGATCCCCAAACCCCGAGCAAGGAGCAGCATCCCCCAAATTCCCGCTGTCCTGGGGGATTGCAGCTCCCGAGCTCCCAAAATCCCCGGGACTCCGCTCCCCACTCCAGCCCCAAACCGGGGGCTCCAGGGAGGGGAAACCGCCCGGGGAAGGAAACTTTCCCCTCCTCGCATCCCGCAGCCTCAGGCCCACCCGTGGAATTCCATTCCGTGTCCATTTGAGGCGAATTCCCTCCTTTTTTTCCCCCAAATCCCCCTCGGGGGGTCTCAGGTGGCCGCTCCTTCCCCAGCCCAAGGAAACCGGGAGCTTTTCCAGGCGCAGGGAGATGGAGGCACGAGCGGAGCCTGCTCCGCATCTCCCATTTAATTTATTTTTTTGGATTTTTTAATGGACTTTTTGCTCTCCGGGAAGCGCCGGCAGGCGCTGCAGGGCGCGGGGAGGGGGAGCCGCGGCTCTGCGGGGCTGCGCGGGGCCAGCTCCACACAAAGGAGCCGATTCTTCCCCGCCTGCTCCCGATCCATCCCCCGGGCACGGCAGAGCCCGAGCCCAGCCGGGATCTGGCTCGGGCAGAGAATTCCCTGAATCCCTCTTCTCCTTTCGCGGTGGGGTTTGGGTCCTGCCGGGCTGCGGCTGCTGCTCCGAGCCCCCTTCCCGAGCATCCCGAGCATCCCACGATCCCAGCATCGCGAATAAAACCTGCTCGGGAAAAGGGGGGAACTTGTGCCAAACCCAGCCCCGGCTGCCTCCCCTCCCTTCCCTCCCCGCTCTCCTCCGCCGCCGTTTTAAGGTCATGGATAGACAATTTCCAAGGAACAACGCATCCCCCCGGCTTTCCCGTAGCTCCAGCTGTCTGTCACTGGCGCAGGGATCATTTTTCCTGCCTCGCTCCTGCTTTTTCTCGCCGCAGATCGGGCGGCTGCTCTCGTGCTGTTGATTTCCTGAGAGCGGCTGCGGGGAAATCTCTGCTTGTGAGGGGGTTTTTATTTTGTGGGGTGAAAAAAGGGATCAAAGTTGGTTTGTGGAAGGGCTGGAGGAGCTCGGAGAACCCGGAGGGGTTGGGGGTTAGGAAGTGATGGATCCAGTGTCGGGAATTGTTTGGGTTTGGGCATCCACCAGCTGGATTTGGGCTCCTAAACCCCTCTGGAACTTCGCTGCATCCCGAGGATCCGCCGTGTTCAGCGTCTCCCGTCCCTGTGGTCATTTTGGGGTTCCAACCCAAACCACCCTGGAATTCTGTGATCCCCTCCCACCCTCAGCTGTCCCAAAAATCCCAGCCCGAGCTCTGTTTGTCCCTCAGCCAGCCACAAATCCCGGCCAAATCCCGGTTTGGGGGCGCCTCCCTTTGCTCGGGGCAGCTGGGCCTGAGCTGCTCCCGAATTTCGGGGGGCAGAGCGTTGTTCCCGGATTTCGGGGGGCAGAGCGCTCGCCATTCCCGAATTTCCGAGGGCAGATGGCTTTTTCCTGGCTGACGGCATCCTTGGCTGGAGCCGCCGCCGTGCCGTGCCCTCCCCTCCGCGATCCCGGCTGGAGAGGAATCCAAGGGATCCAGACCCCGGCAAGATCCAGCTGGGCACGTCCCCAATTCCCGCTGTTCATCCCTACATTTGCCGTGTGTCCCCAAAACCCTCTTATTTTTGGGGGGGAATTTTGCCTGTTTTTATTGTCCCCTCATCCACCTCCTCATCCGCATCCCGGAGGATCCCCAGGAATCTCGGCTGGAATCACTTCCCACCCCCCAAACCATCCGTGGGAAGTTATTTTTTGGGGGTGGGGGGCGTTTCCAGCCCTGCTCTGCATCCCCCACCCGGTCAGGAAATCCCTTTTGTGACCCCGAACGGAGCCGGGCGGTACCGGGATCATTCCCGAGGTGTTTTCCAGCCCTCCGGGAGCATCACCCCGGGTATTCCAGCTTTTTATTTTCCCCTTTGTCCCCGGCTCAACCTCTTCCTTTGGCCAAAAAAGCCGCCGCGGCCGGGGCTAAGTGGGTTAAGGAGCCGTCAGGAGGGAAAAACGAGGCCACGCGGAGGAGGCAGCGCTGGACCATGGAAAAGGAGAGGAGTGCCTGGAAAAGGGACTGGAAAAGCTGGAAAAGCGCCCTTTCCCCCCGATCCATGGGTTCTGGGATCAGGGCTGGTACGGCCCCATAAAGGGCTCCTCGGGGGAGCTGTTTTAGGGCCGTGGGAGGGATAAAAGTGTCTCGTTCCCGGAGATTTCCAGTGGCTTTATCCCGGTGGGATTTGCTTTGGCTTCTGCTTCCCACCCCCAGCCGGGGGAAAAAATAAGGGGAAAATTCAAGTGTTTGAAGCTCCTGGGCTTTGCAGGGAGCTGTCCTTGGAGATATTCCTGAAAAACTCAGCTTGGAAAAAGCCCTTTGCAGTTGGGATTTTACCTGGAATTCTATCCCCTCTCCATTCCCTCCGAGGTTTTTCTGGCAGGGATTTTCCCAGCTGACAGGGAGCCCCTTGGGTGGATCCTTTTCCAACCTGGAATTTTTCCTTGTTTTTAGAGGGAAAACACAGTGTGAGGCTTTTCCCAGGGTGGGGGGAGACACCTGCTCATGTTTCTTTTTAATGGAAGGAGGAATTTGGTGGGAATTGTGTCCAGGGGGAATGAGGGAAAAGGAGAAGCAGGGATGAAATCCTGCTTTAATTCACCTGCAGATGCCCCAAATCCATCCCGCATTCCCGCCGTCCTTTCCTATTAACGCTTTTCCCATCAAATCCGGCATTTGGCTTTTCTGGAAGTTTTCCCTCCCATTTCCACAAACCCCACGTTCCCACGGAGCCTCTCCGGGTAAATCCAGGCCACGCAGCCCCTTTGGAAAATCCCCCTCGCTGTGCTAATTGCCCTTTCCCAATTAGCCCAATTTCCCTCTTCCCACCAGCTGCGTTTCAGAGCTGCCACTTCCAATCCAGAGCTCGGGAAAAGCTGTGACTCCAGCGAGGATCTTCCCTGTCCTTGTGCCTTTCCAGGAGAATCGGCACCTTCGGGATGGGGAGATATTCCTGGTTTTATTTCTCTGTGCAGGAGCTCCTGTGGCTGCTCCCAGAGCATTTCTAAAGTCCCCCAGGCTCAGTTTGGGGGTGTTCACCCTCTCCCCCCCAAATTCCCTTGGGATTAGTGGCATACACCAAAACCGAATCCAGGGAATGCTGTCGGGCTTGGAATGTTGTCAGTGCCCTTCGGCCTGGGATAAGGAATTCTCATCCAGGGGCTGGGAGCCTGAAGCTGAGCCTGACAGGCTGTTAAATATTCCTCAGCCTTGGAATCCCGGGATGCTTTGGGTGAGAATTCCATGGGCAGGGAACAGATCCCACTGCCCCAGGTGGCTCCAAGCCCGAATGCCCAACCTGGCCTTGGACATTCCCAGGGATCCAGGGACAGCCACAGCTTCTCTGGGAATGTTGTACCAGGGCCTTCCTCACAGCCAGGAATTCCTTCCCAATAACTCATTTCAATTTCCCCTCTGGAACTGTGGAGCCATTCCCTGTCCCTGTGTCCTGTCACTCCAGGCCCTTCTGAAGAAATTTTTTCCATCTTTTTTGTCAGCTCCTTCAGGTCCTGGAAGTTCAAAACTGGGTCAACCCAAAGCTTCTCTCTTCTCCAGGCTGGACATTCCCAACATTCCCAGCCTTTCCTTGGATCATCCTGGAGCCTCCTCTGGACTGGCTCCAGCAGGGCAAAATTGCTCCTGAGGGCAAAATTCCCCATTTTCCTGCTCTGGGATCAGCCATGGGATCTGGAGGTTTCCAGGTCCAGCTCTCCCCCACCAGCACCCCCAGATCCTTCTCCCATAGCTGCTCCATGTGCTCATCCCAGCCTGGATCCATCCCAGGGATTGTTTGCCCCCTCCTGCTCTTGTTAAACCTTAGGAGATTCCCATGAACCACTGTGGGACTTTTCCAGGTCTGGAAAAAGCTTCTCAGGTGCCTCCAAACACTTCCAGGCCTTGCCTGGGCCTTGCATCCCAAATCCATGGATGGCCCTGGAGCATCCAGATGCTCCCACCAGCCTCCCCTTCCCATGGAGGTGTTGCCTGTGATGTTTTTTTCCCACAAAAATGCTCTTTCCAGCTGGGATTTCCTTGACTTGGGAATGCTTGACCAGCTCTCACCTCGTGCTCTGGGATCTGCCGAGGAAATCTCTCGGGATAAGAGTGGGGTTTCAGTGAGTCCGGGTTGGGAATTCAGCTGAGGAAGAGCCAAGGATCTTCCCGAGGCTCCGGCAGTGCTCCACAGGGAGCTGGGAATGGAGCTGGATCCCACCCTGGATGGCTGGGAATGGGCACAAATTCCTGGTTGGAGCAGGTGGTGGGGAATGAGCACCACCCCCTCGCAACTCCCAGTGAGGGGATTTTTGGGATTGTTCCCAATTTTCCAAGACAAATCCTTGACTTCGGCCACGCCACATCCAGCTCTGCACTCAGACCCCACAGAGAGGCAAAACGAGGGAAGGAGCCCCCAAATCCTAAATTTTGGGAGGCAGCTCCAGCCGTGCGAGTTCCCGGCTGGCGAATCGGGCGGGAGGGATGCAGCTGAGGGACGGATGGGGCTGGAATCCTTCCCGATCCAGCTGCTCTCTGTGCCCTTTTGTTTGCTTGTGGCGGCGCTGCCGGGCTCGTTCCGAGCTCGTGCCTGGCGCTCCCATTCCATTCTCTGCTTCCCACTTTTCCCCTCTTTTTTTCCCAAAATAACCCGTCAATCACGGGCTTGTTTTCAGCGCGTTGGAGCCCGGATCCGGCGGGAATGCCAAGGGCGGGCGGATTCCAAAGGCAGGGATAATAATCTGTGGCTGTTGTTCCCTCTTTGGAATTGTTGAGTTTATCAAATTAGAGACTGGGGGCTCTCCAAAGCCTTTGGATCAGGGAAGGTGCCTCGTTCCCACTCCCAGCTTGGATTCAGCTCTGGGGAGGTTGGGGAAATGCCAGGAAACCCCACAGCTCCACAATGGTGGAGGGAATGGAGGTGGGAATGTGGCTCTACTGAGCCCTTCCCGGACTCCAGGCCACACATTTTGGCTCCTCTGGTGCCGGGAGAGCTTCTCCGTCTGGAAAATCCCACATGGAGCGGGGGAATTTGTTTGTCTCCTGCCCAAACCTCCGGAATAATTTCCCATTCCTATAATTCTTTGGTCAATATTCTCTGGGCAGAGGGGATTAAAAGCACACAGGGAGCTCTCACCTCCCTGTGCTCGTGGACAAATCCTGGAGCAGCTTCCGATCCTGCCAGGAGCTGGGAATGCTTTGGGATGCATCTCCTGCTTTTCCACCTCTTTGTTCCTTTTCCAAGGATCTGCAGCCCCAGGGAAGGGCTGGATCCAGGGAGAGGCTCCGTGGGGGGAATTTGGGGTCAGAGGGATGGGTGGGATGAAGGGGAATGAGGGATCTGCTTCCTGGTGGTCTCCCATCCATGGAGATGTTTTTTTTGGGATGAATCCCATGGATAACCCTGGATTTATGGATAGGCATTGCTCTGGAGGCTGCTCGTGCCAGGCTGGTCCCAAGGTGGGATTTGCTCCTGGAGCTGGGACCTGGAAAAGAGGGAAGTGACAGAAGGGACATTTTTTGGCCAGTGATTGTCACCATGGGATGTCCTGGCATGGGTTTGGGAATCTCTGGCCCTTCCTGGTGGGACTGGGACAGCAGGAGAGGGGCACAAAGGATCCAGCTCAGCAAATTCCAGCAAAACCCTTGGGATCGTCCCGATTTCGGGATAAGGGGGATGGGGATGAGCTCCCCGTGAGCCTCTTGTGGAGATGTTCCCCTTCCTCGTCCCAAGTTCTCTGTGGCTGCCCTTTTCCTTTAGGAAAACCCCATGGATTGGATGGGAATTGCCTGGGAAGGGATTTTGCTGGGATTGAAATTCCCAGCTCAGCTTTGCTCATCTGGAGAGATCATTCCAAAGCTTCAGCTCCAAGGCTTTGGAAGATTCCAAGCCTGGATTCCTGGACTGGGATTTGGGATCCTCCCACTGCTCTAAGGAGAATCTTCCTCCTTTTTTCAGGCCCAGCCATGACTGTTCCCTGTGGATGGAACCACACAAAGTGTGGGAACACGGGATCCACGTGGGAACACGGGATCCACGTGGGAACACGGGATCCATGTGGGATCCACGTGCCTGGGCTCTGCCATCCCACCCTCCACAGCTCCAGGAGCATCCCGAGAACCGGGGGTGGAATTTGGCTGCTTTCCTGGTTTTACTCCTAAAAATAAAACTGGGAATGTTGGATTGCAGGAGGACCCTGTGACTCGGAGACGGGTGGGAGGGTTTGGGGGGCTGGGAAAGGCCAAGGAGCCCAAAATATTCCTAGGGAGCTGCTGGGAGCGGGATTTTCCATGGGGGATGGAAACACTGGATCTGCTGGGGAGAGGGATTTTCCATGGGAGATGGATGGATAATGCTGGATCCACTGAAGAGTGGGATTTTCCATGGGGGATGGAAACACTGGATATTATGGGCAGCGGAATTTTTCTTGGGGAATGGATGGATGGATGGATGGATGGATGGATGGATGGATGGATGGATGGATGGATGGATAGCACTGGATCCACTGAGGAAGGGATTTTCCATGCAGGATATGATATTTGATCTACTGGGGAGAGGGATTTTCCATGTGGGATAAGAGGCTAGATTCATTGGGAATTGGGATTTTCCATGGGGAATGGAAACACTGGATCTTCTGGGGAGTGGGATTTTCCATGTGGGATGGATGGATAATGCTGCATCTGCTGGGGAATGGGATTTTTCATGTGAGATACGAGGCTGGATCCACTAGGGAGTGAGATTTTCCATGTGGGATATAAGGCTGGATCTGCTGCTGGAAAAGCACCGGGCAATGGGTCGATACTGCTCCAGAAAGGATGCAAAGGATGCAATTCCCACCGGGAACCAGGGCCCCAGAGAGCCCATCCTGCATGGAAAAGCCTCCAGCGCTCTGACTCCACTCAGAGTCCTTCCCTTTGGAATTGGATAATGAGATGTTTTCCATAAATGCCAGCTCCTGGTGACTCTTTTGAAGTTCTGTTTGCGTCTCCCTGCGTTATTCCGACTTCTTTTCCATAGGGAAGCATTTTGTGAGGAGTGGAGATCGTTGGGATTCTTCCCAAATTTCCACTGTAATTAGCATGGGCAGTGGGAGGTGGGAGGAGCTCCAGGAAGCACTTCCCAAATTAAACATTCCCATTGCTTGGAATTTGCTGGGTTGTTTTTCTTTAGGGCAGGAAAATCTGGGAGATTCCATGATGGGAGAGAGAGGATTGGAACAATGGGATGGTTGGGATGCTCCAGCTGCTCTTGGTTTGCATGGATCCTGCTCTGGATCTGCTCCATGCTTCCTGCAGGGAGAAAAAAAACGGGAGGAAAAAATCCTGGAGTTTTTGGGCTGAAAGTATTTGATTGGAATGATTTTATCTCGGGGGGAGGGAGGAAATGGGGATGGGGATGGGGATGGGAATGAGGATGGGAATGGAGAGCACTTCCAGCTTGGAAAATGGGCTGGGGATGAGAAGGAGAGCACTTCCAGCCCACACGAAGGGAATGGGAATGGGAATGGGAATGGGAATGGGAATGGGAATGGGAATGGGAATGGGAAGGGAGGGCTTTTCCAGCTGTTTAATGTCCCGGGTGCTCCTCTCCGCCCCGGTGAGTGGGAAAACCTCTGGCATTCCCAGTCTCTCTTCCCGCCCCTCTGGGAGCAGTGAATTAAAGGAATATTGGATGATCCCACGCTTGGTTATGTTTTATTAACGCGGATCCTCGGCCTCCGGGCACATCCAGTGCATCTGAGGCTCTGCTGGGCGCTTTTCCCTCTTTTTCAAGGACTGGATGCCGCTGTTATTCCTGGTCCCGCTCCTTGGGTTGGCTGGGAGGTCAGGCTGGGGTCTTCAGGAAGAGCAGGGAAATTTGGGATGAAAAGTGGGAATATTTGGTTTGTCTGAGGATGCTCTGTGTCCTGGCGGGCTCTGGGATGGGAGATTTGCAGCAGGAATAGGGATAGATTTGGGAACATGGAGTCACGGACACCATGTGGAGCCATGGAAAAATCTCTTCCTGATTTTCCAGCTTTGCTCCATGTCAGGATAATCAAAACCAGGGGTGGGAGAACCCCTGGAACGTCGGATTTGAGGGAAAGGATCTCAAAAACCGCCAACATTCCACGAGCAGAGCTAAAGGAGGAATCAGGGCTGGTTTTGCTCCCTCAGCCTTCGGGATCAATGGGAAAAGCCAAACATGGATAATGGGACAGCTCTGAAAGTGCTGGGAGAGGGAAAGGTGTTAATTAGCCGTGATTTTCCGGGAGAGGTGTTAATTAGCAGTGATTTCCCAGCCCCGTGGAGATGGATTGGGATTAAGGGAAGAACCCTGTGGAGATGGATCGGGATTAAGGGAACAGCCCCGCACATCCTCTCCGTGGGAGCAGGGAAGTGTCAGGAATCAGCGCCTGGAATCGGGGCTGGAAGAGGGAGATGTCCGTTAATCCCATTAGGGACACGGAATTACCGGGGCAGCAGAGGGATTATCAATCACGGAGTGTGAATCCGGAGGAGAGGGAGCCGTGATCACATTCCAGGGAATGCGGCTGGAGGGGATGGGAAAAGCGGAGCTGGATGAGGCTGGACCAGGCAGATCCCGAGCGATCTCAGCTGTCCCAGGGGATGAGGGAGAGTTTGGGATGCAGCCACCCCTTGTCCCTGTGCCTGGAAGAAGCATCTCCAGGCCAGGGCTGAATCCCGGAGCTGAGAATCCTGATAGGAATTTTGGCTGTTGCCATGGAGGGTGTGGAGGAGTTTGTGCCAAAAATCCAACCCTTCCTTCCTTCCTTCCTTCCTTCCTTCCTTCCTTCCTTCCTTCCTTCCTTCCTTCCTTCCTTCCTTCCTTCC
>NW_014650720.1:984812-1031969 GCF_001447265.1 Sturnus vulgaris
CTCCCTTCCTCCCATTTTTTTGGGACAAAGCCGCACATCACATTGGGAATTCCAAAAACAAAATGAATTTTGGAGCTCCTGAGATTCCTACATGGACTGGGTTTATTTTCCCTCTTCCTCTGCCCGAGGTTGTGCCTCTGGAGAGGGAGTTCAGAAAAGGAAAAATCCCAAAATATCAGTAATGATGATCCCTCCCGGCTCCTCCATGCAGGAATTGATGGAAGGAGCGGAGATCGCCCGGAGCCGACAGCTGGGAGGGAGGGGGGGATCAATGGCTCCTCATTTGTCACCAATCAAAATCTGGGATAATTGGATTTCCTGCAAGTGGAGACATAAATCAGGGAATTCGTCACCCAGGTCAGGGTCACCCCTTCTCCAGGGCCACCTGGGCTTGGGAAAACCTGCTTGGAATTGGTGGGAAACCCAACGGGGGCTTCCAATCCAAAAGCCTCTGACTTTCCCTGATGAAATTCATGATTTTTCCTCTTTTTCCCATCCCAAGCCTGTGCTTCTCCTGCTAAAACTGGAAAAGGGGGAGTTTTAGGGAGGACTGGGGAGTTTTGGGTGGGAAAATTCCTTCCTGGGGTTATTTTTGGGAGCAGGAGCATCTCTGATAACCCTGTGCTGTTATTCCAGGATTTTCTGGGATCTCCAATATCTCCATGCTGTTACTCTGGGATGAGATTTTTTGGGATCTCCAATAACCCCTGGCTGTTACTCCTGGGTTGTTTTTTTTTTTTTAATCTCTAATAACCCTTTGTTGTTATTCCAGGATGGGATTTTTTGGGATCTCAAATAACCCTGTGCTGTTACTTCAGGACTTTTTGGGATCTCAAATAACTCCTTGCTTTTATTCCAGGATTTTTTTGGGATCTCTAAAAACCCCCTGCTCTTACTCATGATTTTTGGGGATCTCCAATGACAGTTTGCTGTGGTTCCAGGATGGGATTTTTTTGGAATCTCCAAACATCCCATGTTGTTACTCCATGATTTTTAAAAATCTCTCATAACCCCTTGCTGTTATTCCAGGATGGGATTTTTTGGGATCTCTAAAAACCCCCTGCTCTTACTCCAAGATTTTTTGGGATCTCTAAAAACCCCTTGTTGTTATTCCATCATTTTTTGGAGATCTCTAAAAACCCCCTGCTGTTACTCCAGGACTTTCTGGGATCTCCAAAAACCACTTGCTGTTACCCTATGATTTTTTGGGATTTCCAATAATCCCTGGCTGTTATTCCAGGATTTTTTTGGGATCTCAAATAACCTTTTGCTGTTATTCCAGGCTTTTCTGGGGTCTCTAAAACTCCTTGCTGTTATTCCCAGTCTGAGATGGGATTTTTTGGGGTCTCCAGTAACACCTTGCATTTACTCTGGGATGGGATTTCCCTGGATCTTGGATGAGCTGGAGAAAATCTTGCTATCCCCTTCCCAAGTGAGGCATGGAAAGACCTGGAATCATGGAATGCTTTGGGTTGGGATGGACACTGAAGCTCCTCCCATTGCACCCCTGCCATGGACAGGGACATTTTCCATAGGTCATTGTTCCAACCCAGCCTGGAGCACTTCCAGGCATAGGGAGCAGCTCCCGGCTGCTTCCCACTGTGTTAATTATTCCCACTGGGATTAACTCCAGCCAGGATTAACACCTAGAGCCGTGGCTTCCACGAATTGGCTGCTGGTGCCATAATCCTCATCCCAACAGGGCTGGAACAGAGGGAAAATCCTCGGCTGCTGCCAGCAAATCCCTCCCAAACCACCAACTGAACTCTGCCACGGGTTTGGGATTTTTTCCCAATTTTCCAATCCCTCAGCTCTGGTTTGGGCCTCTAAAAAGGAACACCAGGTTCAAGAACTCCCTTTTTTACTCTGGAATTGCATTCCTGGGATGGATTTTGTACAGCACCACTGGCTGGGGATAAAATCCTTATCCCAGGTGAGATTTTCCATAATCCCTGTTCCCAGGGACAGCATTTGGAGGGTGCACCTTCCTGGGAAACTCCAGGAGCATCCGGCTGGCTGGGAATCTCTTCCTTGTCAGGATGCAGAGCTGAGCCGCTGGAAAAGGAGGGCTGAGAATTTGCTGGTGTGAAGAAAAATCCCATTTCCAATCTTTTCCAGTGCAGGATTATGATACGGCCTCTCCTTCTCTTGCCACACTCACGTCGGGATTAATTCCACATCTGCACACGGAGATCAGATCCCGCTGTGTTTTCTGTGGAGCTGCTTGATTAAAAATCAGGGAAAAGCAGAGCAGGGGGGATTTTTTTAGCCCTGGGACACCTGGACATTCCGGCTTGGAGCGTTAATCCAGGTTAATCCAGGTGTTGAGGAGGCACCATGCCCTGCTGGAAGGATTTTAGGGAATGTTGAGCCATTCTGGAGGCATTCCACTGAATCTGGTGGTCAGTGGTTGCTCCTGCTTGGTAAAATTGGGATTGTAGGAAAATTCCCCTTCTGGTGAGGTTTGGATTTGCTGGGGACAGATGAAAATCATGGAAATTGATTGGAGAGTGATCCATGGGGCATCTGGGGAGAGCTGGAAAAAATGGGGGAAATGAAGGAAAAATTGGGATTTTTTTACAGTTCTCAGGTTTCATTGGGACCTGTTGGAAAAAGGAGGAAGGTATTCCCTCCTGGGATTTATCAGCAGGAGGGAATTTCTGCCCTGCAGCCCACACTGGGGCTGGAAGCACTTCCAGGTGAAAAACTCAGAGGAAAATCCAGCTGATGTGGAGGAAACCCATGGGAGAGCGGGAAATCCTGCAGGAACGGGGTTTGTTTATTGGGAAAAGGGAAAATCTGGGATGAGAGGTGGCACCTCCCACCTGTGGAGCCAAAATCCATTGGCTTCACCCCATGGAATGGGAATAAAATCGGGGAGTGATTGATTTGGGGGATTCTGCTTTAATTATCTGGGAGTATTGATTGGCAGCTGGGAATCAGCCCTGATTTGCATATTTGCATAAATGCAAATGAGGGGCACGATCTCCATTTATCAAACGAGGCGTCTCAGACCCAACCCCACCCTGTGGAATTTTCAGCTCCGTTTTGGCTCCCGCAGCTGCTCCAACATCTGGGAAGAGGCCATGAGGTGCCAGCAGAGCCATCACTCCAAATTAGGGATGGTGCCAGGTTTTGGAGGGAATTTGGCTCTGCTGGATTCACCTTCCCACCTTTCCCAGGATGAGGCATCGCTTTCGATTCTGACAGTGCCCAAAATGATCCAAACGAAATGAAAAACCTGGAAAAATCCTTAGATTATGAGGAAAAGGGGTTAAAGGTACAGGAGAAATGACAGCGGAATGATGACAAACATCTGGCTCTTTCCAAAATCCTGATCCAACAACCCACCAGAACCTCTTCCCAAAATCCCCACCCAATGACCCATCCCAAGTTCTTCCCAAAATCCCAACCCAATGACCAATCCCAAACTCTTCCCAAAATCTCAACCCGGTAAACCATCCCAAAATCTTCCCAAAATCCCAACCCAATAAACCATCCTGATCTCTTCCCAAAATCCCAACCCAATGGCCAATCCCAAACTCTTCCCAAAATCTCAACCCAGTAAACCATCCCAAGCTCTTCCCCAAATCCCAACAACCCATCCCAAGCTCTTCCCTAAATTCCAACCCAAGGACCAATTCCGAGTTTTCCCAAAATCCCAACCCATCAACCCATCCTGAGCACTTCCAAAACCCAAACCCACAACCCCTCCCAAGCTCTTCCCAAAATCCCAACCCAATAAACCATCCCAAGCTCTTCCCAAAATCCCAACCCATTGACCCACATCCCAAACTCTTCCCAAAATCCCAACAACCCAACCCAAGCCACCGTTTTGAGCAGCTGTGGGAACTCTAGAGGGATGTCCAACATTTTATTTTATGGGAATACCAGTGGGATGAAGGTGTGGAGATAAAATATTCCCCCCTCCCTCACCTCTGGGAGGCCGAGGGATTTTATGGAAATGTTGGGAGTGGAAAGGGGGGGGAAGTTATAAATAAAATTTCCCAGTGCTTTGGTAAATGCTCCTAAACATCCTTCCCATGTGGAGATAAATATTCCGTGTGTGATTTACAGCCTTGCATTCCCAAGCTGTGCGGGCAGGGGGATAAAATCCAATAAATCACCAGGAATATCAATGCAGCCACCACATTCCAGCTGATAAGCAGCGTGGGCTGGGAAAATCCATCTTTTCTGCACTGGCTGTGCCTTGATGGAGTTGATTTACGGAGTTTTGGGATTGGGAGGGGTTTCCCAAGTCTTGGAAGGGTCTTGGATCCTTCTTTGTGTGTTTTCATGGAGGTGGATTCTCTTTGGGGGGATGGGGGGCCAGTTTTGGGGTTGATGGAATTTTGTCCCAAACAGAAGATAATTCCCATCCATCCCAGGGAAATACTTCCCAAGTCTGACTGATTCTGGTTTTCTGGTGGACGTTGCTTCCCTCCAATTCTGTTTTTCTTGTGGTCACCCCCCAAACCCTCACTTTTCCAGCATCCCTGGTTTGGTTCCATCTATCCCAGGTACACAGTTCCCAAATTCAACTGATCCTGATTTTCTGGTGGCTGTCACTTCCCTTCAACCCTGTTTTTCCTGCATTCATCCTGAAGTCCTCACTTTTCCAGCATCCCTGGTTTTGTAGCCACTGGATTTGGCTCTCGGGATGGGCAGGATGTGGCCCTTGGAACCACCATGGAATTACATCAGAGTATCCAGGAAACACCCAGATTTCTAGAATAAGGGACCCCCTGAGCATCCAAACAGTGATTCCAAGGCCATTCCAGGGCTTTGTAGCAGGGCCTGGGCTCCCTCCAGCCAAAGCCGTCACAGTTTTCCCTCCAAACATCCATCTTTTTCCTGGAACGCCACATTCCCTGGGGATTTGTGCCGGAGATGTCGAACAAGCACGAAATCGACGCCGCGAGTCGAAGCCAAGCTGGGAACGGGCTCCCTCATCCCGTGCTCCAATGAGCCGGAACAGCTCCGAGGAGCTTGGAAAAAGCCGGATGAAGACGTTTGAGGATTTATTCCAGTCTGTGCCCAAGCCACGGAGCTGATTGCAATGGCTCAATCCCACACGGATTTGTTTGTCGGGACGTGCTCAACAAAGGTGGAAAAGCTGGAGGTTTTTTGGGATTTATTGGGCATGGAAAGAGCTGGGCTTGAGTCGTTGTGGGAAAGAAACTGGGCAGGGAAAGGTGGAAATGTGGGAAGGAGGAGATGGAAAGAGGACGGAGATTGGAATTGGAGAGATGGGACATGGCAGCACTGGGAGGCTCCCAAATCCCAAATTTCCCGTGGCTTTTCCACTCCCAAAGTGCCCAAACTCTCCCTTTCCATCTGAAATCCTGCATTGTGCTAAGGTTGTGCCGATGGGGATGAAAATCCCATGGAGCCGGAATGTTTGGAACGTTTTTAGCCCAGCAGGATCCATTTGGATCTCATTCCTCATTTCTGTGCTGCCTCTGGAGCGGCTGGAATCTCGAAGCTGATAAGAGCCAATCCCAGCCCTTCAGAAGATAAACGTGACTCCAGAGCTCATCATGAGGAGAAAACCAATCAAAAAAAAATTATTTTTCCTGGAGATCCATCAGCATCAATCCTTGGGAAGCCCTCAGGTGGTGTTGGAGATGTTTCCCATGGACACAAGGACATTGGGAATCTAGCACAGAGCAAATTGGGAATTAATCCTTTTTCTTTGGACTGAGATGTTTTGGGATATCTTTTGTTTGGGATATTTTGCTTAGGAGGAATCTGGGATTTCAGGAAAAAAGGGAAGCTGGACAGCAGTTAAAATCCATCTCTATGGAATTTATTTAGGTGTTAAAATCCTTAAAAGCTGTGTTTGGGGGATGGTTTTATCCATATTTTATTAAAATAGGGAATCATGGAACCGGTTGGATGGGAGGGACCTTTAATTTCATCCCATTCCCTGCCATGGACAGGGACACCTTCCCCTATCCCAGGTTGCTCCAAGCCCACCCAGGCCTTGGACACTTCCAGGGATGGAGCAGCCTGAGCTTCTCCGGAATGAATTGATCCATAAAATTTCATCGCTCCCTAATTCCGACACGTTTTGCCCACGGAATGTGGTGGGAAGCAGCCCCCGGGGCCCGGCTGTCCCCGACATGAAGTGGTTCCCTCACTTCATCTTCATTTAAAAGGGGCTGAGAGGCCAAAGGGGCCTCGCTCAATCCATGGATTGATCCAAAGGATTGATCCAAATATTGATTCCCATCACAAAGAGGCTCTGGATACATCCATGGGATCCAGCAGGCTCTGCATCCCATTAACTGGAGAAAAATGAACCCAAAGAACGGGCTGGACATCCCCCTGCTCATTCCATACATTTTCTCCTGATCCCTAAAAATTTAGGAGCTGGTTTGGTCCAGCAGCCCCGCCTAAGGAATAATTCCAGCTCCAGCTGCGGAATCGTTCCCTCCCACTTATGGAAATGAGGGAGGAAAGCGGCTCCTAATGAGATGTTTGTGAGGGAAGAGGAATTTTAATTACTGGCTCTTAATTGTCTGCTCGGCCCGTTAATATCCCATTTTCCTGGGATTAATGCCATTCGCTCCTGGCCAGCCGGGCTCCTCCTCGCCCGGGGGTGACGCCAACTTTCCCGGGTTTATTTTAGGGAATACGCCCATTTTCCAAAAGCCAGGATGACTTTTGGGAAGGCAGTGGAGGGGTTGACACTGAGCTGGTGGATTTTTGGGACGCAAAGCTGAATATCCAAGGAAAACTCAGCACAAGGCTGCCCCTATCCATTTTTCCTGCTTCCCAAGGCCCATTTTCCTTGGAAGCACAGCGCTGGCTCCAGCTGTCACATCCCATTCCCGGGCTGGTGTTAAACCCGTGCCAAACGCTTATTCCCGTTTCAATATAACATAAAATCCCAGCGCAGCTTTCCAGGTGGAAAAGCTCCGGATTCAGCAAAATTCCAGCTCTCCCGATGGGGCCAGCCGGGAATTCTTCACCCTTGGAGCCCTCCCGGGTTAACAAGGAGAGGCAGCGTCATATTCCGACTGTAAATCGTCCTGGAATGTCATAAATAAGGCATGGGAAGGGAGCGGGAAGGAATTTGCTGCGTTCCCAGGAACAATTGGAGCTGCTGAATTTTTCATGGACAAGATGTTGCAAAGCGCCGCCGGTCAGGGCGCGCTCGGTTCCGGCGGATCCGGGGGTGCCATCCTGGGATCCACCACCCCTGTGGACATTCCCCTCCGGGCAGGAATTTGCAGGAGCACTCCCAGCTTTTTCCAGGGGGGGTGCACCCCTTTAAATTCCACCTCGAGGGGCAAAATGTCTCCCGCTCTCCTTAAATCCTGGGAACTGTGGGATATCCGCCGGTTCAGGGAGTGCTGGTGTTTGTTTTCCTCTTCCCTCCTGATTTTCCCATCCGTGCCCCAGCTTGGAAAAGGGAGGTGGAGAAATGGGAGGGAATTATGGATAAGCCCCATTAATCACTGGCTAATTAAAACGATGAGGTGTTCATGTTGTCACCAGCTCCTTGAGGATGCTGGGGACATTCCAGAGGGCAATGGAGATGCTGGATCCCAAGAATCCCCTCCTCTGGCTGCATCCCGGGCTCCCAGGATGCTGCTGCTTCCAAGGACCATTCCTAAAAGGATGTGAACGGGTTGGACTTTGGGTACATGGAAAGGGGGAAAATCCACCTTCATCTGGGGCTTCCCTATCCCAGGATTTGTCCAAGCTTGGAGCAGCCTGGGATAGTGGAAGGAGTCCCTGCCAATGGAATGGGATGAGCTTTAAGATCCCTTCCAATCCAATTCCAGAATTCCATTGGTTTGAAGTCAGATTTTTGGGAAGCGGTGGGAAATGAGAAATCTGGGAATGGGAGCCCTGGGCAACCTCCATAAATAAATCTTGGATTTCCATGTGGGTTGGAAGGAATCAGGCACCTGGGGAAGATGTGGAAGGGGCTCCTTGTGGTGCTGGGATTCCTTGGAAGGCTCCATCACTCCAAGGCCTTTCCTTGGGACAGGCCCAATCCATTCCCTCCCTCTCCTCCTCCCCAGGAACCTCTGAGGGATTCCAGCCCCTTGTGCTTCAACCCTGGCCATTCCCACGGAGTGTCCGGCTGTCTTTGTGGGCAGAAATCCCTGTGGAATGTTGGGAAGGGCTGGAACGGGGTTTTTATCCAGCATCCTGCACTTCCAGGGCTGGAGCAATTCCTGCCTCATCCCTGGGAGCTCTTTTGTAATTGGAAGCACCGAGTTTGTTCCGATGTTCTCCTTTATGAACGCGTCATTCCCATTTCAAAGGACATTTCCTTTATCCCTCCCTTCCCCCTCTCCTCCCCCCCCTTCCCTTTTCCCTTTTTTTAAAATCCCCCTTTAACTGGACGGTGCCAGAATTCCCAGTGATTGCCAGCAAAAATATCCTCTCCTCCCCAGGGTTGCCATCTAATCAGAGGGATGAATTTCCAGAGGGCTGAATCCGATCCGGGGGAGGCCCGGCCCGGCTTTCTCTGGAAAATCTCGGATTGAAAAGAGCAAAGGGGAAGCGGAGCGAGGCGGAGAAGGAGCCGCTGATAAAGGGATGCTGATAAGGAGAGGGATGGCAGAAATTTGGGATGGGCTCTCCTTTGGAGCCCTTTTCGGAAGAGTTCTTCCCACCCAGCCGTTCCCGTCACCGCCGCTTTGTTCTCCTCAGTAAATCCCGAAAAAAAAGGAGCCGAGGGAGGCTTGGGAGCGGTGCTGACACCTCGCAGTTGTTCCCTGTCGGAGAGTGAAGGGAAGGGGAGGATGAGGGATGGGATTCGCACGTCAGCCACAGCCAAGCAGCGGGGTCTGGACGGCTCCATCTGGATTCCTGTTTTATTTTCCAGTGCCTGCCTTTGTTTTCCCAGTTTTCCCCCTCCCCTCCACGCATCCTTGGCCGGCTCCTGTGGGGACTCGGCATCTGTTTCCCTCTCCCTCTTGTCTCCTTCTTTTCTACAACTTCTGGGCTGGTTTTGCACTGGATTTGAGCAGGGATGCTCTTGGAACATTTGGATTTTTCCCTCCCCTCCCAGGCCCAGCTGGGGGCTCTGGCATCAGCTCTCCGTGGGATGAGGATCACCGGAGCAATAAATCCTGGAGCTCCAGAGCTTTGTCTTTTCCATGCAGGAAAAGCTCGGGAGCATCCTGTGGTTCCACCCTGCTGTTTTCAGGGACCAAATGTCTGGATTTTAGGTTCTGCCAAGCCGAAATTCCCTGGAATAGAGGTGGAAGCTGCTCCCAGTGACAGCTCTGAGTGATTTTCTAGCGCATTGAGGGAACAGAGGGGGGAAAAAATTCCCATTTGGGGTTTTCTGCCGCCCAGAAGATGCAGGTCAGAGAAGGGTTTGGAGGGGGATTTCCTTGGAAAAAATGCTTGGATGGATGGATTTGCTGCATGGGAGTGGCTGGGGCTGTCCCAAACTTGGCTCTTTTTGACTTTAAAAATCCACCAAAAATCAGGGAATGGTCCAAACACCACCAAAAGCCTTGGCTGGACTGAGATGGGGATGGATCCCTTTCCCATGGCATGGGAATTGCATGGGTTTGGAAGGGAACAGTGTGGGAAGGGGGATGGAAAACCTCTGGAAATGCTGCACTGGGAATTCCTGGATCCCGTAGACAGGAGGAAAAATCCAGTCTTTGCTCTGGTTGTACTGGGATGGATCCCATTCCCATGGAAATGCACAGTCTGGAAGGGAATAACGTGGGAAGAGGGCTGGGAAACCTCTGGAAATGCTGCACTGGGAACTCCTGGATCCTGTGGACCAGAGTGAAAATCCAGTCTTTGCTCTGGTCTGGGATGGGGATGGTTCCTCTTCCCATGGCAGTGCATGGGTCTGGAAGGGAACAGTGTGGGAAGAGGGATGGAAAACATCTGGAAATGCTGCACTGGGAGCTCCTGGATCCCGTGGAAAGGAGGGAAAATGCAATTCCCACTGAGGTTGGACTGGAATGGGGATGGTTCTGTCTCCCATGGAAGTTCGCTGGTCTAGAAGGGAATGGTGTGGGAAGAGGGCTGGAAAACATCTGGAAATGCCGCTCTGGAAGCTCCTGGATCTCCACCTCCCATGGACAGGAGGGAAAATCCGATTTTTTCTCCAGCTTTGCCGCTTCCTCCCCGGCTCCCTTTAATCTCCCGCTGATCCGGGGGCAGGCGGGAGCTGCGATCCCAGCGGAGGCTCCGAGGGAAGGCAGAGCTTCCCCGCACGCACGGAGCCTCCATCCCCGTTTCCTTGGGGCGGATCCTGCCGCGCTGCCAAGGATTTGCTCATCCCCCGCCGCTTCTCCGCGCCTGTTGCTCATCCCGGCGTTCGGAAATGTCAAAAGCCGAGCGAGGGGAATCGGGGCAGCCGGAGAGACCTCGGCTGCCCTTCCTCCCTCTCTCCTCCTCCTCCCATTCCTGCCTTTTCCATCCTCAGAGCCCCGAATCCAAGGGGCCCTCGTGCAGTCTTGGCAATGGCAGGGATTTAATCCCCGATTTAGGAACAGAAATAAACCCTGGGCAGGCAGGGAGAGGCTGGAAAGGCGCCGGCCCCAGGCGGACCGGGGATACTGGGCAGGGTTTGGGTTGCTCCTAGAGAAGAAAACCAGGATTTCGGGATGCAACATCAAAATTCCCCTCATTCCAAACATCACTTGTGGCTGAAAAGGGATTTAATCCTCAGCCCTACCCCCAAACATTCCCAAAAATCCACTTTCCCTCCCCTTATTTCCCTGTGCAGAGCTGTTCCCGCAGCCCCCCAAAAGCAGCACAAAAACGGGATTTTCCGGTTTTTTTCCCGGTGTTCAATATTCCAGGCCACGCTGCCCTGCTGCCGCAGCCGGCACGTGTTCCCGGAGCGTGTTCTCCCGCAGGTCGTGCCTGGGATTTATGGCACAAACACCTCCAAGTTGTTTTACAAGGAATGCTGGGCCTCGGATCACTGCCTGGGAGGCACAAAAAAAATCCTGGGAATTCACCTTCTCCCCTCCCAGGGTATCTTCCACAAAGGAATCTCGGATTTCCAGCCCCCTTTCCAAACCTGTTCCTGTTTCCCGGAGTTTGTCTCGGCTGTGTGAGGAGCGACTAAAAAAAAAAAAAAAGGGGGAATTTGGAGTGGGTGAGGGGTTATTTTGGGATGTCCCGGTGCCGAACAGGGAAGGATGCCGAGGAAAGGCTGGGATTTGCCAGGCTGTCAATCCATCAATTCCCAACATCCGCAGGAAAGGCAGGAAAATAAACCAGGAATGCAATTCCCTGCCCTGCTGTCCCCGGCTGCTCCCCGCTCCCGATTTCCCAACAAATCGAGGGAAAAGAGGGAGAAAAGGGACGGGCAGAGCTGCCCAGGCTCCGGCTTTCCTTCTGGAGCGAGGATGGACCCGGAATCCAGATGTGGGGAGAGGGGGAAAGAGCTGGAAAACCGCTGGGTGGGGGTCCTGCATCCTCGGGGGAAGCTGTTGGACCCATTCCCGTCGGGAATGAGGAATTTGGGAAGGTTTTGGGAAGTTTTCTGGAAGCTCAGGGCAGGGAATGGGGAGAGAGGATGGAAAGCCAGTGGCTCCGTAAGAAGGACGGAAATTTGCAGTGGGAATGGGGGCCGCTGGGATTTTCCCAAATCCAGGAATGATTTCCTTCAATTTGGGCATTTTGGGGATCATTAAGGGCGGCCCAAATCCATCCCTGCGAGGAGTCAGGATCGGCAGGGCTTTCCCTGGCATCCAACAGTGCCATTAATCCATAGAATTCCTGCAAAACAGCGATTTAACCCCCCGCTCCAAAGTCCCCTGCAGCTCAACTCCCTTTTCCTGCCTTTTACTGCCAACTTTTCCAGGTTATCTGACGGTCAGCATCGAGCCCCTGCCTCCGGTGGTGGTGGGAGACGCCGTGACCCTGAAATGCAACTTCAAAACCGACGGGAAAATGCGGGAGATCGTCTGGTACCGGGTGAGCTCCGGCGCCTCGGGAACGGAAGGTCAAGGCTGGATGAGGCAGGAGAAGCAGACGGAGCTCCAGCTGATGGGAATAGCAATTCCAGGGAGCTGGGCTGGCCTGGGAAAGTGTGGCCGAAAAGGATGCGGGATGGATTTGGGATCATGGCGAGGGCTCCGGGTGGATTTTTCCAGGTGTTTTAGGGTGGATTTAGGGACGGCTCGGCTCCCTGCTGGGTTGGGGTTTGGATTGGGGCTGAGGTTGGCACCGCTCTGCCCAGGGCTTGTGGGTGGAAAGTGATGGGGAAAAGGGAGCAATCAGGAAAATTTGGGATATTCGGAGTTTGAGGAGAAGTTTGGGGCTATTCATGTAGAGTTTCTAAAAAAACTTCCCCTGTTCCCAAAATATTTGGGATGTTGAACAGGAGGGAAGCTCCTGGTTTTATTTGAGAAAGGGGGGAATTCGGAGCCTGGTTTTATTTGGGAAACTGTAAATTTGGAAAAGGTGAATTTTGAGGATGGTTTCATTTGAAAAAGGAAGGATTTGGAGGCCAGTTTTATGTGGGAAAGGGGGATGTTTGGATGTTGGTTTTATTTTGGAAAGGTGAATTGGGAGGCCAGTTTTATTTCGGAAAGGGTAAATATTGATGCCGGTTTTATTTGGGAAAAGGGGATTTGGGGGCTGGAGCTGCTCCTGGATCATAATTCCCGACCCTTGATCCAGCCTCAGGTTCACCAATCCTGAGCTTTCTCCAGGAAATTTGGGATAAGCTGCCAACCATAAATGCTTTCTTCAAGAAAACCTGAAGTTTTCCAGGGAAAACTCCTGGAAGAGGCAAAGAGAGGGCGAGTGGTGTCGCTGGCATGGGATGGAGCAGCTGGGAATATTTTTCCTTGGATTTCCCATCCTGTTCCTGCTCTCTGAACAAGGAGCAGCCCTTCCCTAATGCTCTTCTCCGTTCCAGGTTTATAAATAGGGAAAGGATGGGGAATGTGATGTGTGCACAGGAACATTTCCATGGAATCCGAGATGGATTTTCCCATCATTATTTATAGATGGACCCCAAAATGCTGGACAAGGGATTCAGGCAGGGAATAAAACCCCAAACCTGCCCCGAACTCAAAATTCCAGCTTGGAATTGGCTTTGCCTCCCCTCTTTTTAAGGGAGGAATTTTTTTCTGCTGGCTCCACCGTCTCAACCAGGTTTTTCCTTCCCGTTTCCACTCGGTAATGTTGGATTAACCCACTTTCCCGGGAGCTGGATTTGCATAATCCCCCCTGCGAGGAGGGATGCGGGAGCGGCTGCTGCTCCGGAGCAAATGATGCTCCGAGAAACCTCGCAGGGAAAGGCAAGGGCAGAAATATCCCAGCTTTTATTTTTATCCCCACAAATCCCCCCTTTCTTCCAGGGTTTTTTACCTCTCCTTCCCTCTTGCTCCTTTCCCAGGGAGCTTCCTGGTTTTGGGAAGTTGGGTTTCTCATGGAGCATCTCAGGATTTGCTGAACTCCATCCTGATTTTAAGTTTTCTCCCGTTTTTCTCCCTGTCTTGTGACACTCCCGGACTGTCACAGCTTTGCAAAGCTCCAGTGGCAGCTCCGGGGGGCTGGAGGTGATGGATGGATCCGGGAGAGTCGGGGCGGAGCCGCTGGAGCTGCGGAGTTCTGTTTGTTCCGCTCCTAAATCATGGGAATGTGGCTCCGGAGCGCGGGATCGGGGTCACGCCCGGCTCCTCTTTCCCGGGATTCATTGGACAGGAACAGAGGGAGCTCCTGGAGTCTGAGGGGTCTGAGCTGCTCCAGGGGCGGAAAGGGGAGGGAAAAGAGAGAGAGAGGTGGAAAAGTCAATGGCGGCACTCTGGTGGGGAATGGAGTTGGGAATAACCCCTGGGATAGATCCATAATCTATGGGATGGATCCAGAACCCCTGGGATGGATCCAGAACCCCTGGGATGGAACCATTACCCATGGATGGATCCAGAACCCCGGGATGGATCCATAACTCATTAATGCATCCGTAACCCATTAATGGATCCACAACCCCTGGGATGGATCCATAACCCACAGGATGAATCCATAACCCACAGGATGAATCCATAACCCCTGAGATGGATCCAGAACCCCTGAGATGGATCCAGAACCCCTGGGATGGATCTGCAATCCACAGGATGCATCCATAACCCATAGAATGGATCCATAACCCCCAGGATGCATCCATAACCCACAGGATGGATCCATAACTCCTGAGATGGATCCTAACTCCTGGGATGGATCCACAACTCCCAGGTGGGTGATCCCATCGGGATCTGTGTACTCTGAGGTGGAGAAGCCTCATCCCATGGGTGAAACCCGGTGGAGAAGCCCCACACTGCACCCAGCACCCACAGTTCCAGCAATTCCCCTGGATTCCCAGAGGAACACCCCGGGAAAACCCTTTCCTCCCAGCGGGAAACCCTGAGCCGCTGGAACGCCGCCGATTTCAGCGTTCCCGGGATGAGCAAAGGGGATTTTCCCCAGAATAAACAGGAACAGGATAAACAGAATCCCAGGAGCAGAGGCGTTAATTAACATCCAACAATCCCAACAGCTCCGCAAGGTGCGATGTTGCCGGGAACAGGTGTGAACACGGATCTGCACCTGGAGAGCTCCCAAAAAAGCCTTGGCAGGAGACGGGGGCGGTGGAATCCGCTCGGGATGAGGCCGGGAACACCCGGAGCTGTTCCTTGGTTCCTGGCATCTCCGCGATTGTCCCGGATCCTGATCGGGAAAAACTTGTTATCCTGGAAAACTCCTGGTTTCACTTTTTCCTGCCATCCTTTCCCTATTTATAAACCTGGAATGGAGAAGAGCATTAGGGAAAGGCTGCTCCTTGTTCAGGGAGCGGGAACAGGATGAGAAATCCAAGGAAAAATATTCCCAGCTGCTCCATCCCATGCCAGCGGCACCACTCGCCCTCTCTTTGCTCAGGAAAAATAACAGGGAAGCAGGAGAGGGAGGGAAAATCCTCGGGGGCTCCAGTCTGGATCCGTGCACTGGGAAGGGAAGCGGTGCTGGGTTGGGCTGGGCTTGGAGCACGGGAATTTGGGAATTGCAAAGATTTGGCAGATTTGAGGGGTCAGACAGGGCCAGGCACCACTCCCTGGCTGCTCCCGGTGCCCAGTGGGAATCCTGGGATGTCTGGGAATGCAGGGGAGCCCACGGAGCTCTGCCTCCATTAATTAGAGTTTGGCGCTCAGGGTAATTAGCAGGAAGGGAATGAGCTCCGTGCTGGAGCTGGGATTGCTGGGAGCAGGGAATGAGCAGGAAAAAGTGAAACAAGGAGTTTTCCAGGATGACGAGTTTTTCCCGGTCAATTCTTCAGGGAATGGGCAGGAAAAACCTAAATCCAGAGTTTTCCAGGATGACGAGTTTTTCNGGAAAAACCTAAATCCAGAGTTTTCCAGGATGACGAGTTTTTCCCGGTCAATTCTTCAGGGAATGGGCAGGAAAAACCTAAATCCAGAGTTTTCCAGGATGACGAGTTTTTCTCAGTCAATTCTCTAGGGAACGGGCAGGAAAAATTGAAACCAGGAGTTTCCCAGGATGATAAGTTTATTCTACAGGCAATGGGCAGGAAAAACGTAAATCTGGAGTTTTCCAAGATAACAAGCTTTTCCTGTTTGATTCTCCCAGGAATGGGCAGGAAAAAGTGAAACCAGGAGTTTTCCAGGATCAAGAGTTTTTCCCAGTTGATTCTCCAGGGAATGGGCAGGAAAAATCCTAAATCTGGAGTTTTCCAGGATAATGAGTTTTCCTGGTTTATTCTCCAGAGAATGAGCAGGTAAAATCTAAATCCAGAATTTTCCAGGATGAGGAGCTTTTCCCACTGATTGTGATTCTCCAGGGAATGGGTAGGGAAAAGTGAAACCAGGAGTTTTCCGGGATAATGAGTTTTTCCTGTTTGATTCTCCGGGGAATGGGCCAGGAAAAAGTGAAACCAGGAGTTTTCCAGGATAATGAGTTTTTCCCACTTGATTCTCCAGGGAATGGTTCAGGAAAAACCCTAAATCCAGAGTTTTCCAGGATAACGAGTTCTTCCCGGTGGTTCTGATGTGGACACCGAGAGTGCTGCAGCTGCTCCAGGGAATTTTCCCTCTTTCCAGAGCAATTTCTGTTTGCTTGCAGAAAGGGAATTCATGGATCTATCCCCGGGACATGGAGCCTGGACCGGATCCCAACTCCAGCCCTTTCCAGCTGCTCCCAACTCGCTCCCTTCATCCCACATCCGTCACTTCCCGATGATTTCGGATCCTTTGGGCATCCTGATGGGAGGCTCCAGACATTTTAATGGATTTTGGGAACAGCAAATGTTCATTTTAATAGAATTTAGGATTTTTTCAGGTCACTGTGCAGGGGAGGTCAGCAGGCAGAAGCTGCCTCTGGAAGAGCCAAGTTTTGTCAGGAATGGGATTTTTCCTGGGATTTATGAATAATGCAGGAAGCAGCACTCAGAATGAGTTCCTGAGCCCCTTTTTCCAAAATTCCTGGAAGTGGAGATATCCCTTGGGACAGGAACCGTGAGATGCTGCCCAATTATCCTCCTTTTTTGATTCCCAGCAGTAAGTGTTGGGCTGCAAATTCCTATGGAGTTTCTCTTCCCAAAAAGTTCCCTCAGGCATGGATAAAAGGCTGGAATTAGGGCTGATCCCTGGAGAGAGAGAATTCCTGCTGGACCTTTTCCTGGGAGCCTTTAACTCCCTGGAAATCCCTCAGGGCTCTTCCCACCATTCCCAACCTCCAAGGAATGCGAAGATTCCCGGAGGGTGAATCCAGCAGATTTTCCTGCCCTTGGATGGGGTGGGATTTGGGCCCACATCTGTCCAGATGTGCTGGGAAAATCCCAAGACTGCAAATTCCCAATCCTCCACCATTCCCAGTGCTTCCCACCTAAAAGAATCCCTAAAATCCCTTTGGATTTGGATCTCTTCTCCATCCTGGAGCAGCTCCCAGGTTTCTCCTCAAACACAAAGAAAAGTGAAAAAAAAAAAAGGAAAAATACTTGGAAACTTCCCTGGAAATTTCCAGAGGCTGGAGATTTACAGCTCACATCATTTTCCCCACTTTTCTTTATCCCACATCCGTGCCAGGGTGGAATTTCTTTCCCATAAAAACCTCAGCCTGGGATAATAAATTGGAAGAAGTTTTTCAGTGATGGATTTTTCCCCCTCATTTTCCACCACTTTTTGCCATAAACAAAAAAGCGAGAAAAGAGGAAATTGGGATTATTGGTGGAATTTTGGCCAAGTGTTGGGTGGGGATTTGGGGTTTTGTCTTCGGGAAATGTCGGATTTGAGGATTAAATCCCAAAATCTTCTGCTGCTCCTGGTTTATTTTAAAAAATGGGAATTTTCACTTTCTGTTTGGAGCTGGTTTAGCCCCGAAATTCCCATTTTCCTCCTTATTTTTCCACTAAAATTCCTCCTCAAAAGCAGGGAAGATAAATCCAGAGGAGCTGGGAGACACAGGGAATAAACAAGTCCTAAAAAAAGCCGTTTTCTATTTAAAAATTACAATTCCCAGCTGGAAAATGGAATAGCGGGACTGAAAACGTGCATTTTGATTTCGTCTCAGCAGGAGCATCAGAAATCCATAAATTCCAAGCTGAAAAATATTGGGATTCTATGGATAAATATGGAAATCATGATATAAAAACAAAACCAAAACCAAAACCAACAAAAATAAATTTCTAATGTAAGTATTTAAATACACCGCATAAAATATTAAAATAAATGTATTTACAGTATTTAATAAAGATTAAGGTTTAAATAAATTTATTCAAATCTAAATAAATATCCAAATATTAAAAATTATATTAAAATACAAATAAATCTATTCAAATATAATCCAACACATTCAAATTTAAACAAATCTATTCAAATTGAAATAAATTTATTCAAATTCTCAGAATAAAAACCCTTTGAAATATTCCAAAACGGGCCCAAAATTCCCAAATTTGGGACTCTGGGATTGTTTCCCGCAGGTCACTGATGGTGGCACCATCAAGCAGAAGATCTTCACCTTCGATGCCATGTTTTCCACCAACTTTTCCCAGATGGAAAATTACCGGAAGCGGGAAGACCTCGTTTACCAATCCACCGTGCGGTGAGTTCCTTTTCCCTGTTCATGCAGATTTTTAGGAATTTTCCCCATAATTTTTGTCCCCATTGAAAGGATTCCAGCAGATCCCGCCACCATCCAAGGGGTGTTTCCATTTTCCTGATGATTCTCAGGGAAAAGGTGGGGGAAATGGGGATTTTTAGAGGTGGGAATGGGCAGAGAAACCCAAAGCCTGGGAAAATTGGGAAAAACAGATCCATATTTATTTATAAAACAGGCACGGGAGCGTCTCCTTGCTTTTATTCCAAGTGGGAATCACTTCCAGAATTCCAGGTTAATTCCTGATTCCACACCTACTCCATTCCAGCTGCTCTAAACCGACACTGGAGCTTGGAAAAAAGGTCAGGAGAGGCTTGATCCAAGGGGAAAAAAACTGGGATGACATTTTCCTTCCTCCCAGTTTCTTTCCGACCTCGTTTCCTTGGGAAATGAGAATTTCCTGATTGGATTTTCCTGGCTCGCTTTTCCCCGCATGGGGGTAAGAAAAATTGCCAGTGAGGGGGGGGAAAACCAGGATTTCCTCCAGTCTGGGATATATCCAGAATAGCTTGGAAAGGGCTGGGCCTGGCTCATCCCGTGAGAAATTCTTCCCAATCCTTTGGAATTTGGGATTTTTTGGGAGTTTTTTGCTGGTTTTCCCTGGTACGTTTGGAGTTATTTTTTTATCCTAAGGGAAAGTGCGGCTGTGTGGGAATAAATGTGGATTTAGAATGGGGAAAGGGTGGGAAAACAGGGATGGGGAGGGAATATTATGGGATGGATCAGGCGGATCCTCAGGCCCTGCTCAGGAGAGGCTCGGGAGAAGTTGGAGATGCTCAGGGATTGCTCTGGGAGTGCTCTGGAGATGCTCAGGGTGCCCAGGGGCCACTCAGAGGATACTCAGAGGTTACTCCAAGGATACTCCAAGGTTACTGAGGGGATACTCCAAGGAGACTCCAGGGTTACTCAGAGGATACTCAGAGGTCACTCAGTGGATACTCAGGGGTTACTCAGAGGATACTCCGGGGATGTTCAAGAGAAGCTTGGGATGCTCACGTGGATGTTCAAGCGGATCAGGAGTTACTCCAGAGTTACTCAGGGGAGTCAGAGGATGTTCAGGAGATGCTCAGGAGATGCCCAGGGATGCTCTGGGGATGCTCTGGGGATGCTCCAGAGATTCTCCAGACTTGCTCCATCCCCACGTTTGGTTTCCCTGGATCCACTGATCTGCTCCTCGGATGCTGAACAAGTTCCTGACACGATTCCTGTCTGGAGAAGGTTTTGGCAGCTCAACGCAGGAATTTCACTTTCCTGACTCTGGGGCCGCCTTTCCAGCGTAAATCCAGCACTTTCCTTGGGATTCAGCCATTGCTCACCTCCAGCCGGGAGCACTGGGAACATCGGGGAATTAAATGGGATGGAAACATTCCCTGTGCCAGTGGAAAGAATTCATGGGATGAGGAATCAAACATTCCCTGTGCATGGAATGAGGAATTGGGAACATCCCTGGAGCAGGAAAAAGGATCAAATATTCCCTGTGCATGGAATGAGGGATCAGGAGAATCCCTGGAGAAGGGGAACAAGGAATCAAACATTCCCTCCCTGCTCAGGGAATATCTCCATGACCTGGCAAGGAAAAGCTGCCACCCTTCTCGGCTCCAGCAGCTCCGTTTTCCTGCCTTTCTCCACATGTCGTAGAACGAATGGAATTTGGGAGCAGAAAATTCCCCTGCTCCAACACCAGGGACTTGAAAAACTGGGGAATGACCGGGAAATCAGGTGTGGAACCGGAAAAAGGGTTTCCATGCCAAGGCCTTCTTATTCCATTGAAAACAGGAACCGGTCTGAGGAGGAAATCATTCCCAGAGCCGGTTTTCCCAATCATTGGCTTTTCTTGGGAAGGTCCTGCCTGGTTTTGGGCTCTCCTGAAGAGCCGTGGCAAGGCCGGGAAGGATTTGGGGATAGAGGAAGCATTTCCCAATCCAGGGTTTTGTTCCTGTTCATTCTCCCTTTCTTTTTCCATCTATTAATTCTCGCTTTTTTCGGGAATCTTTGCCATGCTTTGGGCACAACTGGAGCCGTCCCAAGGAGCTTTATCTGAGAAGGAGCCATCCTTATCAGCATTATCCTGGTCTTTTATCAGCGTTATCCCAGTCCATTATCAGCATTATCCCGGTCCTTTATCAGCGTTATCCCAGTCCTTGGTCCTTATCAGCATTATCCCGGTCCTTTATCAGCGTTATCCTGGTCCTTATCAGCGTTATCCCTGTCCTTGGCCCTTATCAGCGTTATGCCGGTCCTTATCAGAGTTCTCCTGGTCCTTGGTCCTTATCAGCATTATCTCGGTCCATCAGCAGTGTTATCCTGTTCCTTGATCCTTATCAACGTTATTCCAACCCTTGGTCCTCACCAGCGTTTTCCTGGGCCTTTTCAACATTTTCCCGCTCCTTATCAGCACTATCCCGGGTGGAACTGTCGCAGGGAGAGTTATCCCGGGAGAAGCCGGCCACATCTGCGTTTTCCCCGCTCCTTTTCAGCGTTTTCCCGTTCCTTATTAGCATTTTCCTGGTTCCTTATCAGGGTTCTTCCAGTCCTTATCAGCGTTTTCCCATTCCTTATCAGTGTTTCCTATTCCTTATCAGCATTTTCCGGTTCCTTATCAGTGTTTTCCCATTCCATTCAGCATTTCCCTGATTCCTTATCAGTGCTTTTCCAGCCTTATCAGCGCAGCCCAGGGGCTGCCGGTGCCTCCTGTTTCCATCCCAGCTCTGAGCAGTGAGGAGCAAAGCTGGGGCAGATCCAGCCTCTCCAATCCCGTATTTTTTTCCTTTCCCTTGATTAAAATTCCATCCTCTTCCTACGGTGCTGCTTTAGGAATTTACAAATCCCGTTTTCTTCCATGTTCCCAAGCGTTTTCTCCTGTGATCGAGCATTTGCCTTTTCAGGGCCAGTTGTTCCCTGTCTCCCATCCTTGGGAATACCAAACCGAGCCGGTCAGGCCCCAAAATCCACGTGCAAATCCAAAAGAATCCTTCCAAAAGCAATGGAGTGGGATCAGAGCTGCTCTGAAATGCTGCTAGGAGGAGATTCCTGATCCGTGTGGGGATAATCGGAGGCTGGAGCAGATGGTGGAGGGTTGGAAGTGTTTCCATGGAAAGGAGGGAATGGTCACTTCTGGGGGACCCTTGGAGCAGGAAGCAGACGGGTCTGGGAGAAGGGAAAAGCAGAGCTGGAACCTCCCTGGAAGTGAAAATTCCCCTGAGCGGGATTTTTAACCTGTGTGCTCCATGAGGGAATCGCTCCTGTCCATGGGATGGATGAGGTGGGATGAGGGTGCTGGACAGGAGGGATGGATCTCCTGGAAAGTGGGAATGCTGTCAGCTGGAGAGGAAGGATGGATCTCCTGGAAAGAGGGAATTCAGCCAACAGGAAGGTGGGATGGTGCTGGGATGCTCTCCTCCACAACAGCGGAATGGCAGTGACAGCTGGAGAGGTGGAAGGTTGCTGGAAAAGCAGGATAAGACTTCTGGATGGTGGAGTGGGATAATGGTCCCAACTGGAAAGGCGGGATTCTTCCAGCTGGAGAACTGGGGTGATGCCAGCTGGAGAGCTGGGATAACGCTTCCGACTGGAAAGGCCGGATGTTCCCGGGCAGGGAGGTGGGGTGACGCCAGCTGGAAAGGTGGGAGGCTTCCAGCTGGACAGGCGGGATGTCAGCATCCACTGAGGTGGGATAATGCTTCCAACCGGGAAGGTGGGATGGTTCCAGGCAGTGAGGTGGGATAATGCTTCCGACTGGGAAGGTGGGATGGTTCCAGCTGGAGAAGTTGGGATGATGCTTCCAGCCAGGGAGGTAGGAAGCTGCAGACCAGCAAGGAGGGGTGGGACCAGCAGGAGAGGTGGGGTGGGATATTGGCTGGAAATGTGGGATGCTCCCAGCTGGTGAGGAGGGACGGTGCTGCCAGCAGGGAAGGTGGAATGGTGCCAACTGGCACTGTGGGAAGGGATGGGATGGGATGGGATGGGATGGGATGGGATGGTGCTGCTGAATGGAAAAGTGGGATGCTGTTGGCCAGAAAATTGGGATGCTGAGGACCAAAAAAGTGGGACACTGAGGATGAGAAAGGGGGAATGGTATGAACCAAAAAATTGGGATGGTGAGGAGCATAAATGGGGGATGGTGAGGACAGGAAAAGTGGGATTCTAGGGATCAGAAAAGTGGGATGGTGAGCAGAAAGGTAGGATGGTGAGGATCAGAAAAATGGGATACTGAGGACCAACAAGGTGGGATTCTCTGGTCCAAAAAAGGGATGCTGAGGACCAGAAAGGTGGGATGGTGAGGATTAGAAAGATGGGATGGTGGGGAGCAGAGAAGTGGGAAACTGGGGATCAGAACTGTGAGATGGTGAGGGGCAGAAAGGTGGGATGGTGAGGGGCAGAAAGGGGGGATGGTGAGGGGCAGAAAGGGAGGATGGTGAGGATCAGAAAGGTGGGATGGTGAGGATCAGAAAGGTGGGATGGTGAGGGGCAGAAAGGGGGGATGGTGAGGGGCAGAAAGGGAGGATGGTGAGGATCAGAAAGGTGGGATTGTGAGGAGCTGAAAGGCGGGATGTCTCCAGCCAGGGAGCCGGGCTGCTGCCCATCAGTGAGGTGATTCCTGTGCAGCCTCCAGAGCATTCCCAGCTCCAGCAGCAGCGATCCTTTGGCACAACTCCTCCTCTCCTGTTTTCCCCAAGTCCATCTAAAGCCTCTGGATAACAGGTGGATCGATGAGTGCTCCGGGTTCACCCAGAATTTGGGATTTGCTGCTTTTCTCCTCTGCTTTGCTGTGCTGGCCTGGCAGGGCCGGTGCCGAGGCTTTCCATTGGCATTCCATGGCTAGGCGAGGTCCATGGTCATGGATTTGTGCTCCCATCCAAGTGTTCTTCCAATAACACAATTCCTTCACCTTAGAGAAGTCAGTGCCAGGGAACTCCGGCTGCTAAAGCATTCCTGAGCTCCTCCCGCAGCTTTGGAGTTATTAAGATTTTATTGATCCCTGTCCAATGCCACGATATCCGGGTGCTGACCGATGAATCCCACAGGAAAATGGGGTGGGGATGGATGGTGAGTGCTGTCCCTCCTCCGCAGCCTTCCCGAGGTCCGGATTTCGGACAATGGTCCCTACGAGTGCCATGTGGGCATCTACGACCGAGCCACGCGGGAGAAGGTGGTCCTGGCCTCTGGGAATGTGTTCCTGAACGTGATGGGTGAGCACCGGGATCGGGATTGAGGGAAAACCACTGCGGGGTCTCAGGGTGTGGGAACAGCAGGGATTGGGATCATTCTGCCATCCTCGGGGTAGGAATGGGGATGGGAATGGGAATGGGGATGGAGGTGGGAATGGAAATGGAAATGGAGACAAGGACAGGGACAAGGACAGGGATGGGGATGAGGGTGAGGATGGTGTGGTGAGAGGGATGAGGATCCCCATGAGGATGGGAATGGTTATGAAGCTGGGGATGGGACATGGCTAGGGACAGGGATAGGAAGGAGAACGGGAAATGGGATGAACATGGGGAGTAAAATGGCCATGGGAATGGGATCAAGGATTGGAATGGGAAGGGAGATGGAAATGAGAGGGGGAATAGGAATGGGAATGGAAATAGGAGTGGGAATGGAAATGGGGATAATAATGAGGATAACATGGGGAGAGGGAGGAGGATGCCATGGGAATGAGGATGGGGAAGAAGATGGGGATGGAGCAAGGATGGGGACAGGGATGGGGATAGGAAGGAGAATGGAGAATGGGATGAGCATGGGGAGGAGGATGGCCATGGGTTTAGGGATTGGGATGGGGGGAGGGAGGAGGAGGAAGAGGATGGGGATGAATTTGAGGATGTGCTAAGGATGGAGATGGGCCAAGAATGGGAGGAAGGACAGGACAAGGATAGGGACAGGGATTAGGACAGGGAATGGCTTGGAGGTGGGGACAGGAATGGGAGCAAAGATGGACATGGGAATGGGAATAAGGATGGGAATGAGGATGAGGACGGACATGAGGAGGAGGATGAGGATGGGGATGATGATGGGGATGAAGAGGAGGATGGGGATAAAGATGAAGGATGAAGATGGGGTGGGGGTTGTTGAGGACTCCATGCTGACCTCCCGGCTGTGCCCTGGCAGCTCCCCCAACGTCCATCTCGGTGCTGGCTGCGGACACCCCGGCGCCCTTCAGCCGCTACCAGGCACAGAACTTCACCCTGGTGTGTGTGGTGTCTGGCGGGAAACCTGCGCCACTGGTGAGCTCCCGGTGGGATCATCCCTCCCACTGACACCCGCAATAACCAAACACCTCCTCCATAAATCCACTGATCCCTGTGCTCTTCCATCGGGCCAAACCCGCTCCCCAAATCCCATCTTTCCCCGGGAAGAATTTATGTGGTTACTGCACTGCAAGGAGAGAGAAAGGACAGCAACACACACGGAGCTCTTTGGGGAAAAAAGGCCAACTTTAATGTACGGACAGCCCGGATTTAAAGTGTGTTACGTGCAGCTAGAACAGGACAGGAGCTCATTGGACAATTGGGAAAAACATCCTTGGGACAGCACCTCAGGATGTATCCCACGGGAAAGACACCAGGTGTTAATGTTGATGATGAATTCCACTCTGTTTGTCACCATGTTCTCACCCTGGGAGACTCCTCCCTAACTGAAGCTGCTGTCAGCTTGTCAGCCTGGGAATGGAGCTGAGAGTCAGGAGAAATCCAGGCCTGAAAAGAATTTCCAAGCTGTAATTCCCCAGCTCTCTGAATGTGTGTGTCCACAAATTTCCATCCAAAGGGACTCTGGGGACACCCCCGCCACACTCACTGTCCCCTTTGTCCCCTCCAGGTGTACTTCAAACGGGACGGGGAGCCCATCGAGGCCACCCCGCTGCCGGAGCCGCCGGCCGGCGCCAGCAGCTGGGCCCCCCGGAACCTCCTGCACCGCGACCTGGACGACACCAAGGTGCCAAAATCGCTGGCGGCCGACGGCGAGCTGGGAATGGGAAACCCCTTCCCCACGGCGGATCCACCGCGGGGGCTGGCGGCCGAGCGCGATGCGGTGACGGAAAACATTCCCGAGACGGTGGTGAGCCGGGAATTCCCGCGCTGGGTGCACATGGCCGAGCCCATCTACTACTTCCGGCACACGCACGCGCCCGTCAGCGACGGCACCGTCGAGGCCAGGGCCACGCTCACGTGGACCCTGAACCCGCAGATCGACAACGAGGCCCTGTTCAGCTGCGAGGTCAAGCACCCGGCGCTCTCCATGCCCATGCAGTCTGAGGTCACGCTCGGTGAGCCGATTCGGGGCTTTCCTGGGGATTTTTGCCACTTTTGTCCATTTTTGGAATTTTTTTTGGTCTTTTTTTGGCTTTCCTCTTCTTATTTTTTGGACTTTCTCTCCAGTTTTAGGCTTTTCTGTCTTCGTTTTTTGTCTTTTCTGTCTTCATTATTTGGCCTTTCCCCCCCATTTTTGGCCTTTTAAAATAATTTTTGCTTTTTTCACTGTTTTTGGCCTGCTCTTTTTTCTGCCTTCTTTCCCCTTTGAAATTTTTGGCTTTTCTCTCCATTTTTTGCCCTTCCCCTCCCCCCCCAATTTTTGGCCTTTTAAATTTTTTTTTTTTCTTTTTTAACTGTTTTTGGCCTTTTCTCCCTCTTTTTTTATTGTTTTTTTCCTTTTAATTTTTTGTATTTTCTTTCAATTTTTTGGCTTTTTTTTCCTTTTTTTTCCTCCTCATTTTTCTCCCATTTTTTTTCATTTTCTTTTTTTTTTTTTCTTTTTTTTTGGCACCCTCCCCCCTGTTTTTTCTAAGCTCTTCCCTAGGGTTTTTTAATTTTAATTCCAAGTGTTTTGCTTTCTTTGCATTCATTTTTTCTCTCCTTTTGTTCTTCTCCTTTTCTTCTGGGATTTTTCAGGCAGGTGTGGCGATCTCATGGGGCTGCATTGGGATAGAGGTGGTGATACCAAAGCTCCACAAAACTTGGGATGAGACGAGGGAATCTGGGATGTCCATCAGGCAGGAGAAGGGATTTCCCAGGGGTTTATGCACCCCGCAGCCATGGGCAGTGTTTAGGGCAGGGTTTCCTGGGATAAAGAGGATTTTTGGGGAATTCTGTTCCCCAGGATGAGCAGGAAGGAGGTGCTGGAGATGGAAATGGAGCTGTCACCTCCATCCCAGTCCCAGGAGATCCAAGGACATCCCATTACCCTTACTGGCTGCCACAAAGCTCATCCCAGTGGGAATTGCCAGGAAGGGAATCCCTGAGCTGGCTCCTGCCCATGGAGCTGTGACAGGTTGATGGGACTGAATCCAGGGAATTTGGCTCCCCACATCTCCAGGCCCCTGGAAGAGCAGAAGCTCCTCCAGGGGATCCATGGGTCCTTCACCATCTCTCACCTTTCCTGGGGCTCCCCTCCCGTCCCCTCTCCTGGCTCCCGCTGGAAGAGGCTGAGTTCTCCACGGGGTTTTCCAGCCTCAGGACACTCTTCTGGAAAGGCTCTCCCAGCCTCGAGCCAGGTGGAGCATCCTGGGCTTTGCTCCCAGCCAAGTGGAGCACTTGGCTCCTCATCATCTCCTGGAGAGTTTCTCCTTGGCTTCCTGATGTCTTCACATTAAATCTCTTCCCCAGCATCCAAAACCTACGTAATTTCTGCATTTCCCACTTCCTGAGCTCTTTGGGTTTAGATCCAAGGCCAAGACCTCATGGCTTTGCTGCTCCTGCCCAGGAGGTCCAAGAGCTGCATTGGCAAAGCTCAGCCCCCAAATCCAGGGCTCTCCTCGTGCCCAGGTGTCTCTGCAGCTCCTGGGGTGTCCATCCACACCCATTTTTTGGGCACCATCCCAGCAGATCCCCCTTAACCCATTCCCCACATCCATAGTATAAATACACACTATAAATACATATAAAATATAGATTCTCAATAAAAGACAAGATATTCCCATTAAACCCAACACCAACCCAAAAGCTGCCTTTTGGTTCCAACCAGGGCATGGTGGGATCATCTTCAGCGCATCCTGCGTGGTCCTGCTCCAGAGGGCCGCATCCCCCATGAAAAGAGCAGTCCATGGTCTGTGGGGTGTCCAGGCAGAGCATCCCAGGGTAGGGGTGGCCATTCCAAGGGCTTCCAGTGTCCTCCACCACAGCTCCCTGGTGGCTCTTTGTCCCTCTGTGTCCTGCCAGGCTTGTGTCCAGGTCCATTTTGTCTCATCCATGACAAAGCTTGGATGGACAAAGGTGAACCAACCACCCAAAGCACAGCCTCACTCCTGCCCGATTCCTCTTCTCCTTCCATGAAAGTCCAGGAAGCTCCTGGGATGTCCCATCCCATTTCTGGCCCAGCAGGGACATCTGCACAACCCCAGGTGGAAGCAGGAGCAGATCCTGTGGGGTGTCCCTCCATTACAGTGGAGGAGCATCCCTAGCCTGGCACGGGAAAAGGAATTCACATTTTTTTCCATACTGTCCATGGGATTTTGTGCCAGCCAGGCTTTGGGGTTGTCTCCTGTGCTAACGGCACCTGGGTGAGACTCACCAAGGCCACGTTTTTTGGGAATGCTCCTCTGTGGTTTCAAACCAACCGGATCCTTCTTGGCCATTTTTTTCCGAGCGGGGAAGGGCCGGGTTGGGAAATAATTCCTTGCCATCAATCCATCCCATCCCAGCCATCCATCAGCCTCACGCTTCTCCCGCCCGGGGGCTCCTTCCCTCCCTGTCCATCCGTCATTCCGGTGTCACTCAGCCCGGCCATCAATCACGGAGCTGTCACCCCTCGGGGCCGGGATCGTCCATCAGAGCCTCGTTAACCCCGCCAAGGGCAGCCCCGGTGCCGGCAATGCCGCGCGGCACTGACGGCTCCTCCTGTCCCCTCCCCGTGCAGTGGCTCCCAAGGGTCCGAAGATCACGATGACCCCGACGAGGGCGCGCGTGGGGGACACCGTGCGGATCCTGGTGCAGGGCTTCCAGGTCAGCGTTCCCGTGGCAGCACAGGCCAATGGACAGACTTGATCCAAGGATTTGTGGGACTGGCTTGGTGGCCTTGGTGGCATCACGGTCCCTGCGTTGGGATGGGTTGGCCGAAGTTGTGGCTGTTCCATCCTGGAAGTGTCCCAGGACAGGCTGGGTGGGGCTTGGAGCAGCCTGGGACAGGGGAAGGTGTCCATGGCAGGGGTGGGATGGGTGCAGTTAAAAGGTCCCTTCTAACCCAAACTCAAACCTAAACCTAAACCCAGATTCATACCATATTCAAACCCAAACTCCAACCCAGACTCAGACCCAGACCCAAACTCAAGCTCAGACCCAAACCATAACCCAAATTCAGACCCAATTCCAAATACAAACCTAAAGCCAAATCCAAACTCCAACCCAGACTCAGACCCAGACCCAAACTCAAGCTCAGACTCAAACCTAAACCCAAACTCAAACCCAAAGTCAGATCCAAAACCAAAGTCAGAACCAAACCCAAACTCAAGCTCAGACTCAAACTCAAACTTAAACCCAAGCTCAAACCCAAACTCAAGCTCAGACTCAAACCCAAACCTAAACCCAAGCACAAACCTAAACTCAAACCTAAACCCAAACTCAAGCTCAAACCCAAACCCAGACCCAAACTCAAACCCAAACCCAAAACCAAATCCAAACCCAAACCCAAACCCAAACCAAACTCAAATCTAAACCCAGACCCAGACCCAACCCCAACCCAAGCCAGATTTGCTGATTCCATCTCCAGGTTTGCTCCCCTCTCACGCTCCCCTGTCCCTGCAGAACGAGGTGTTCCCGGAGCCGCTGTTCACGTGGACGCGCGTGGGCAGCCGCCTGCTGGACGGCAGCGCCGAGCACGACGGCAAGGAGCTGGTGCTGGAGCGGGTCCCGGCCGAGCTCAACGGCTCCATGTACCGCTGCACGGCCCAGAACCCGCTGGGCTCCACCGACACCCACACGCGCCTCATCGTCTTTGGTACGGCCTTGCCCGCCCCCCGCGGGTCCCCGCTCGCCTCCTCCCCCCTAAAACTGTGTCTCTGCTCTTTGTTTCCCGTCAGAAAACCCGAATATTCCCAGAGGTCCAGAGGACTCCAATGGTGAGTGGTGCTGGTGGCGTTTGGGATTTCCATGGGAATGCTCGGGGAGGGAAGGGCCGTGCAGAGAGGGGCTGGCCTTGCCCTGGCCCACACCCCGGGCCACCTCTCCTTGTCTCACTCCAAGCCCTTTCCCATCTCTCCTTGCTTTGTCCCAAGCTCTTGCCCATCCTTCCTTGACTCGTCCCAGCCCTTTTCCATCTCTCCTTGCCTCATTCCCAGCCCTCACCCATCTCTCCTTGTCTCATTCCCAGCCCTCACCCATCTCTCCTTGCCTCATTCCCAGCCCTCACCCATTTCTCTTTGCCTCATTCCCAGCCCTTGCCCATCTCTCCTTGCCTCATTCCCAGCCCTCTCTCGTGTCCTCAGGATCATCCTCACACCGAAAGCAGCCCCACAGACGCTCCCACCCCATCCCTCACCTCCGCCTGACCCCCCCAACCCCCAGGGCAATTTTCAGGAGGAATCCACTTCCTAACCAGCGGTGCCCCCGTCCTGATCTGACCCCCAGCACTGGGATGTGGCTCCCTGAACTCCTGATCCCTTTTTCCTCCTCTCCAGGTTCACTCCCCGGCCACTGCGGCTTCAGATTCGTTTTGGCGCTCACCCTGACAGTGATCCTGGAGCTCACGTGAAGTTTCACTGCTCTTCCCTCTCCTCCTCCACCTCTGCCCGGCTCCTCCCGGCGTTCCTGCCTCCAGCCATCCGGTCTCCCGCTCTTTTTTTTTTTTTTCTATACTCTCGACAGTCTCGGTCTCTTTCCGTGTCTTGGCTTCCTCAGATGATTGAATTAAAGGGAAAAACGAAAACCTCTCCTGGGAGAAGGTCTTAATTCATGTTTTACCTGTGTTTGGGTTCCCAGCTCCATCTCGGGGTTCCCAGCTCCGTCTTGGGGTTCCCTCCTCCATCTCGGGTTCTTTGCAAAGTCTTGGAAGGGGGGGCAGGAGCACTCCAGGATTCAAGGGCCAAATTTTCCCTGGAAAAACCCAAGTGCAGCATTCCCACAGCCCCGAGATGCTCCAGGCCTCGTCTCCCCAGGGTGAGGACCTGCACACGTCCCCAGTCCTGGCAAGGCCCCGCAGGTGATGCCGGGAGCCCCAAAGTCCTGGATCACCGGGTTTATCCCGTGGGATTCCGGCTGTGCTGGGAGCCAGGGCCCGTGCGTGCCACTGGTCCCGGGCTGGCTGAGGAATGACAAGTGACAGGTGGCTCCCGACCCCAAATGTCAGCGCTCACACTTGAGCGCGTCCCGTTGGCAGCGGGCATTGTGGCCAGCTGTCCCCATGGAAACGGGACAGATCCAGCCATTCCCACCCGGGATGGTGCCAACCCTGCAGCACGATGGCTCCTAGAAAAATCCAGGTGGTTCCTGGCAAAATCCAGGTGGTTTTGCCCCGATCCTGGAGGTTTTCCAGGCTGCTTTTTCTTGTTTTGGAGCATCCAGCTGTGGGCCAGGATGTCCCTGGGGGAAAGGATCCCAAGGATGGGGTGGTCCCAAGCCTTTTCCTCCCGAAACTCTTAATCCTGGAGGATTATCCATGTGGCGCCTCATCTTCCCAAAGACCTGCACGAGTGCCAAGCATCATTATTACCGTGATGATTAATTATTATTAAGCAGATTCCAGCCCTTCCCTGCTCTGTTGCCAACCTCGCTGCTTTCCCAGCCTCAGAGGAGCTGAACGAACCCACGGCAGCTCCAGAGCTCCTTCCCATAAAAAAATCCTGGAGTTTTATCGTTTGGATCGAGACCAGCTGGGATGTGTGGGAGGATCAGCAGCTCTGCTTCCATCCCGAAAGAATGAGATCCAAGCACCCCGATCCCACCGGATCTGCACTTTCACTCCACAGATGAGCAGAAAGTCTTCATTTTTTTCAGAGGAAGCGTCGTTTCTTTGGGAATTCTCCGTGCCTCAGTTTCCCCCCACATTCTGGAGAGCCCCTCCCATGGATCCTTCTCTCCTTCCTCACGGATCGGAGCCGCTCCAGGGGCCTCATCCCGCCGTAATTAAACAACCGCCAGGATTAAACAGCCATTAGGCCTCCTCGCTTGGAAAATCGAGCATTTCCAGCCGCCGGAAGCTCCATTTAAATGCAAATGTGGCGGGTTTAGCCCAGAACCGTGGAAATGAGGAGCATTCCCGGAACCTTGGAAACGAGGAGGAGCGATTCCAGTGGCGGGGCCATCACCGGCTCCGCTCGGTGCCACTTCAGGAGTGCCGGGATGTCCGAAGCCAGCGGCTCGGTGGGTCTGCATCCCAAATCCGCCCCAATTCGGGATGCTCTGGGAAAAAATCCCTGGGAAAATCCCTTTTCCCAGGGATTCTGGTGTGGACGGATTGGCCAAAGTTTAGGACCCTCAGACAGATGAGTGAGGGGATTTGGGATTTTTCTCGTCATTTTGGGGCAGAACTGGTGTCTGTTTTCCCGAATTCCCTCCAAAATGAGAGACACAAAGGGATTCCATCCCACCAAAGGGAACAATGCCGGGCTTGGTGAGCCTTCAATCCCAAATCCACACCGATTCGGGATGCTCAGGTCTTTTCCCAGGGATTCTGGCGTGGATGGATCATCCAAAGGTGGGGACATTCCCAGCGACGGCACAGACAGACGAGTGAGGAGATTTGGGAGTTTCTCCTCATTTTGGGCAGAGCTGCTGCCTGTTTTCCCAAATTCCCTCCGAAAGGAGAGACACAAAAGGATTCCATCCCACCATCGGGAACCATCCACGCTGTGCTGGACCCACCTCCACCTCCTGCCCCCTCCGAGTAATAGCAGGGGACCCCAGTTAATCCCCTTTTCCCCCCATTCCCGATGCCGTTGTTTGAGGCGCCGGCAGTGAATAATGCAGGAGGAGGCTGGAGGGGAAAGGAGCGGCTCCGGTTGTTCCATTATTGATGAGAGCTGACAGATCCGCTCCTGACAGCCTTCCGAGGAGATCTGATTAGCTCGGGAAAAAAAAAAAAAGAAAAAACAACCGCAGCGCCTTCGCGAGGGGCTGACGGCAGCTGAAAACCCCAGAGGAGCGGCGTTATCGATGTTCCCGAGTTCCAGGGGACTTTGAAAAAGGTTTGAGCAGATTTGGAAGAGGTAATTACGCTCAATTAGAGTCACAAGCACCGAGACGTCAGCGCTGCTTCTCTCGCTCCCCTCACATGGCAGGCAGGGATAAATGGGGATTTATCCAGCGGAATTCATGGATTCTTTGGGATAGCAGGAGCCAGGGATGCTCCGGCCCTGCAGGAAAGTCAGCGGGAGCTTCGCTCGGTGCCTCCCCCGCCTTCCCCCCTCGTTACCGGCTGGGTTCACGGGGCTGCCGAGCACATGAATAATTCATCCTCCTCCTCCTTCCCGGCTCCCGAGCTCCGGGATCTTTGTAGATCCAGCGCGGGATAAAAGCCCCGGCAGGGAGCGGTGAAGGGCCCAGGAGGTCACGGCCGCCAGACCCTTTCCCAATTATCCGAGTCCAGGAACGCGTGCCCAGACTCCACATGCGGCCCCGCTCCCTCCGCTCCGGCACCGCCCGGGCTTCCAGGCAGGAGAAATTCTCCTTTTCCCAAGGGTTTGGCCACACCGAGCCCCCCAGGGATGGATTTTGGGGCTCTATCCTGAACAGGATGGAGGAGAGAGGCTGGGTGAGCTTGGCTGGCGCTGTTTTGGATGCACGGCACCGCCCACGCTCCAAAACCCAGCTTTTAATCCAAATGTCTTAATTCATTCCCCCAAGCTCTTTCGTGCTGCATTTCCCCACACAAGGGGACAACATCCCAAATATTCCCTAAGGCCATCGGTGGATCCGAGTTCCCAGCAGGGATGAGCGCAGGGATCCCAGAGTGCCAAACCAGCCCGGGGAGTGTCATTCCTGTGCTCCCTTTCCATCCTTTTCAGGGATATAAAAACATTGTTGGGGTTTGGGACGGGATCCTCCAGCTGAGAGCAGCCCTGGAGGGTATGGGAGACCCAGCCCCATCCTCTCCATCATGGGAATTTCAGCTGTTCCAGGAATTTCAGCGTCCCAGCCTGGGCAGGGGCACACCTCAACGCTCAGGGATGCCAGGGATGGTGCAGAACCTGCCCCGAGGGGGTTCAGAGGCTCCACCCCATCCCAAAACCTCGGAAGCACCTGGTGGGGATCGGCTGCTCCATCGGGATGGGGTTTAGGAAGTTGAGGACACTGGGAATGAGTTCCTGAGCTCCCACCTCCCACTGGAGACCCCTGGCAAGGCCCAACCCCAGCGCAGGCACCCACGGGCTGGGACACGTCACCCCCACATCCCCTGGGAAGATCCCACCGGATTGGGATGGAGCCAGCAGGGAGAGACCCCCTGAGTGAAAACAGGAGCTTCCACCCACCCCCACCCCCAGTTTGGCTCTTTCTTTCCTCGTTTGTTTTGGTTTTTTTCCGCCTCTCTCGGATGTTCCCTTGGGGAGCAGGAGCTGAGTTGGATCCCTTTGAATTCCGCTCCCTTGGCAGTGCTGGGAAGCGATGCCATTCCCCAGGCTCCCGCCTTTCCCCCACCACAATCCAAGCTTTGCTGCATTTTGGGGGACAAGAATTCCCTGGAATCTTTGGAATTCAGGCCAGGAGCAGATCCACCACCAGCACCTTCCCGGGGGGATAATGCAGCCCTGCCGTGCCTCAGTTTCCCCACGGTGGCACCAATCCCTGCGGCGTCCCTCAGGAATGACAACTCCCCTCCCTTCACATCCCGAATTTCTCCCTGCTTTTATTCATCCCTTCACCCCTCTCCTCGTGCCCACAGCTGCAGCTGAGCTCCAGCCTCAATTTCCTCCCCAGCGCAGGGATTTTTCCCCTTCCCGAAGCCCCCAGCTCCTTTTCCACCAGCTCCGAGAGACCCCACAAGCTCCGGGGCTCTGTCCCGTCAGCCCTCGTTAGGCAGCGCGTGGAAAACGAGGGCCGCTGAATTAATTAATCACTGAATTAATTAATCACTGAATCAGCCGCTGAATTCGTCACCCGGCCGTGCGGCGGAGCAGCTGCTCGGCATCAGCCCAAAGGGCTCCGGGCTGCTGCTCCCTCCCTTTTCCGGGAGCACCGAGGGATGAGGAGACTTTGGGCAAAACAACTTTTTTTTCTTCCCCCTCCTTTTTCGTTGCGTGACCCTTTTTAAAGCACCACAAAGGAGACGCAGCTCCCCGGGGATATTTTCCCTGCCTTTGTGCTCTTCCCCGAGCCTCTCTCTCGGTTTCCCTGGGCTGCACCTTTCCCTGGAGCCCAGCCCATCCCAAACATTCGCGGCTCCTCCGGAAGCCTCCTGCCAGCTCTGCCCGCTCAAAGTCACCTTGTCCCAACCCGCCGCGCTCCGGCCTCTCCCGGCAAATCATTAATCGGCTCCTCGGCATTCCCGCATGGAAAAATGCCCCAGCGGGTGCCCCCGGCCTGGCACTCGGACATGCAGCTGCCCGGGAAGCTGCTCCTGTCGGCGGCCGCGCTGCTGCTCCTGTCCCTGGCCTTCAGGTTCTATAGGAACCGCTCTCCTCCCCCGGGAAAAATCCCGCCGGGAGAGCAGCGGGAAAACCGGGATGGGGAAAACCGGGATGGGGGTGTGAGGAGGAGGAGGAGGGATGGGGGGGACAAATCTGGGAATGGCCTCGGGATGCAGCACGCAGTTCTTCGCGGGGAGCAGAGTTTTCCAAGGAGTGAGGAGGAGGAGGAAGAGGAGGTGAGTTCCGAGCTCGGGTTGATTCCCAGGAAAGCCTCGCTCGGTCCGGCCAGGACAGAGAGGGAGTTGGGATGGAAGCTGGGAATTAAATCAGAAAGAGAAGCAGGGGTTGAGATGGGGACTGATCCCAGGAGCTGGACGGGAAATGAGCCGGGAAAAGAGCCAGGAAACAAGTCGGGAACCAGGCTGGGAAATAATCCAGGAAGAAAGCCAGGAAGCAAATTGGTAACGAAGCCAGCAAATGAGTCGGGAAGTGAGCAGACAGACGAGACGGGGATCGAACTGGGAAACAAGCTGGGAAATAAATTGGGAATTAAGTCGGGAATGGAGCTGGGAAGTGAGCAGGGAAGCGAACCAGGAAGCAAACTGGGAAGTGAGTCGAGAATGGAGCTGGGAGGCAAGGCAGGAATCGAGCTGGGAAATAAGCCAGGAATTCTGCTGGGAAGCGAGCTGGGCTCCCACGACCCCGGGGCCGAGGCCGGGGCCTGGCGCAGCCCCGCAGGGAGGGACAGGGACGCACCTGCCCCGAGCTCCGGGCGTTCCTCGGGGGTTTGCCATGCCCGGACAGAGGGGGATGGATGTGCCCAGAGCACGGAGCAGGATCCGGCTGGAGCCGGGAGGAGCAGCGAGGGCAGCGCGGGCACAGTCCGGACCCTCAGCGTCACCTCCAGCCTGGGGCTGCTGCTGACGGCGAGCGAGGAGGGCTCGGACACCTCCTACTGCTTCTCCTCGGTGGCCAAGATCCAGGTGGAGGAGAACCTCGTCCCGGAGCGCGGGGACAAGGATAGGGACAGCTCGCCCGGGCCTGGCCTGCGGGGCAAAGTCTACGACTACTTCGTGCAGTCCATCTCCGAGACGGTGTCCAGGAGGACGTCCCTGCCCTTCGTCCCCACGGGGACATCCCAGAGCCGCGGAGAGCGCGGCCAGGCAGAGCCGCAGAGCTCCGGAACGCAGGGGGAGAATCCAGCTTTGGGAATTCCTGGTCCCGACACCTCCACAGCTGCACAGGAGAGCATGGAGAGCCCTCCCGAGACACCTTCCCCCGGCCGGAACGACAGCACCCTCGGGATGGCCGGTGAGGTTCCAGCTGCGGGTCCTGAGCCGTCCCAAGGGTCTCCACCCGCCCAGGTGCACCTGGGGAACTGCTCCGAGGTTCTGCGTTCGGCCAAGGCGTGGCAGCTGCGGGGGCTGCAGGACGAAGCTCTCCAGGTGATGAGCCAGCACCTCCTGCAGGTGCTGCGCTCCCCCCACATCTACGGCCGCCTCAACGCCGGCGAGCGGGAGCTGCTCCTGGCGCTGCGGAGCCGGGGGAGGCCGCGCCTGGTGGTGGCCGATGTCCCCCCGGCCGAGCCCGGCCACCGCCGCGGCCGCCTCTGCTACTACGACGAGGACGAGGACCGCTGGTGCCAGCTGTGCCAGCTGCCGGCCGAGGTGGCCGGGCGGGGCTGCGCCGTGTGCCCCATGTTCAATTACCTGTTCGTGGTGCCCGGCGGGGAGGGCGGGGGTCGGGAGCGGAGCCCCTCCCGCCGCGTGCTCTGCTACGACCCCCTGGGCGACAGCTGGCGCGACATCTGTCCCCTGAGCCAGGCGCGGCCGCACTGCCAGCTGGTGGCCCTGGACGGCCACCTGTACGCCATCGGGGGCGAGTGCTTGGCCACCGTGGAGCGCTACGACCCGCGGCGGGACCGCTGGGCCTTCGCCGCCGCCCTGCCCAGGGACACCTTCGCCGTGGCCCACGCGGCCACCGCGTGCGACGGGGACATCTACGTCACCGGGGGCACCCTGCGCTCGCTGCTGCTGCGCTACGACGCCCGCAGGGACAGCTGGGCCACCAGCCCGGCCATCGGCGACAAGGACAGGACGGCCGAGCTGCTGAGCGCCCATGGCTTCCTGTACCGCTTTCAGCTGCGGCGCGGCGCTGGTGGCAGCGATGTGGCCGTGTCGCGGTGCAGCGCCAGCGCCAGGCTGTGGTACCGCTGTGCCAGCCACCCCCTGCCCGAGCCGGCCGGGCTGCGCTGCGCCGCCCTGGGCAGCCTCGTCCACTGCCTCGGCCGCGATTTCCATCTGCGCTTCCTGGCCGACCCCGTCTCGCCGCGCTTTGGGGCCAAGGAGCTGCGGCCCTTCCCGGCGCCCCACGGGAGCCTCCTGCCCGCAGTTCTGGTGCTGCCCGAAGGGGACACGGAGCCACCGCCGCTCTGAGGGGTCCCCAGGGAGCGCTGGCAGCCGCAGAAGGAGCCCCCAGCCCGAGCTATGCAATCCAAGCCTTCCATGGACCCAGGGTTCCCTTTCCCCGGGATGCAGGAAGAGATCAAACCCTTGGATTTGGCCTCTTCCCACTCCTCGGTTTGTAGGAAGGGATCAAACCCTTGGATTTGGCCTCTTCCCATTCCCTGGGATGCAGGGAGGGATCCAAGCCTTGGACGCCGCCGGGAGCCGCAGCTCGGAGGCTCCAGGAAGAGCCGGGAGGAGCTGGGCGGACTCGTTTGCTCAGGGGAGTTTAAACAGGGCCGTGTTTGTTTGGGTGGCAGCAAATCCCGGATCTCCCCGGGCTCCAGCTGTCCGGGCCCTGATTTAGGACCTGATTTAGACCTGACTTAGGCTCCAGGTGGTGAACGTTGACCCGGACACGGGTGGGGTGGTTTAGGGTGGAGGTGGGGTCCGCAGGGAGGTGTCCCCAAAGCTCTGCCAGCATCGCTCGGACACCTCACCTCGCTCCGCGCCCTTCGGGGACAGAGTTCGGGGCTGGCCTCGGTATCTCTTATCTCCTTATCTCTCCCTTCCTGCTCCTCCTCAGAGCGGAGGTCTCCGTATTTAATCTCTGTGTAAAGCGACGCCGGGGGTTTAGGCACAGCTGGGCCGAAATTAAAGCCAACATTCGGTGACATGAGCCCCGCGCCTCGTTTTAAGCCGAGCCTAATTGGAAGCAAGAGCGCGCTGCATGTTCGACATCGCTAATTAGGCACGGCCGGCAGCTCCGGGGAGGCGAGCGCAGCAACAGCGCTCCAGCATTCCCTTTTCCCAGATTTTCTGGGACCAGTACTCCACCAACCCCTTTTCCCAGATTTTCTGGGACCAGTACTCCACCAACCCCTTTTCCCAGATTTTCTGGGACCAGTACTCCACCAACCCCTTTTCCCAGATTTTCTGGGACCAGTACTCCACCAACACCTTTTCCCAGATTTTCTGGGAACAGTACTCCACCATCCCCTTTTCCCAGATTTTCCCAGCTCAGACTCTCCCTCATCCCGTTTTCCCAGCTTTTCCAGGAAATCGCTGCATATCCCACAGTTCCAGAGGGGCTGGGGGAAAGGAAATCCCCGCAGTTCCACCTCCCGCTATCCCAGGCTGCTCCAGCCCGGCCTTGGACACTTCCAGGGATGGGGAATCCAGGTTTTTGGGGGAATTTCGGGGTGGTTTAGGAGAGCCTGGGTTAACGTTGTCCCAAAGCGCTGCCGGGAGGATTCCTGGCACTGCCTGGAACCTCCGGACGAAGGACAGGGAACCTTGGAGGCTGCGTTAATTAATGAACCTGGGGGCACAGTAATTAATTAACCCGGGGCCGCGTTAATTAAGGAACTTGCCTAGGCTCTGGTTGAGGGACCCCCTCGCTGCCATGGGAAAAGCAGGAATGTGTCGGACCACGAGGAGTTTTTGGGATTCATGGAATTTCTGGGCTGAAACACCCCCCAAAAAAGGAGATTCTGGGATGTGGGAGGCAGCAATTCCAGCCCGGCAGCAGCGGGATGATCCCTCTGGAATGGCGCCAGGGGGGCTGACGGAATTACCTGGGGGTGAACGAGAAAATAAAGGGAAAAGGACAAATCCAAACGCACGCTCAGACCCGGAGCGTTTTGTTCCCTGCTCCCAAATCCCGAAGGTTTGGCTCCTTCTCTCCCAAATCCCAAAGGTTTGGTTCTTTCCCAGCTCCCAAATCCCGAAGGTTTGGCTCCTTCTCTCCCAAATCCCAAAGGTTTGGTTCTTTCCCAGCTCCCAAATTCCAAAGATTTGATCCCTGTCCAACTCCAGCCTCCTTCTCCCACCCTGGCGCCATCCCAGAGGGATCATCCCCCTGGAATTCCCGTCTCGCATATCCCAGAGTCCCTTTTTTTTTTTTGATGTTTCAGCCGAGAAATTCCATGAATCCCAAAACCTCCTTATTTTTGCCCATCATTGTTTAACTCCTCGCTCCGAAATCACCTCTCGCTCGTGCTCCCACACATTTCTGCTTTTCCCACGGCAAATTCCAGGTGTTGGAGCATTCCAGCCCCTTGGAAGGTGGAAACCCCTCTTGTCCCATCCCAAATCCCGCATTTCTGCCCTTTCCCCGTGACCGCCGCAGAGGAGAATTCTCGGCTGGGTGGGAGCGAGGCCCTGGAGCCCTTCCAGAGGACATTGGATTGTTTTCCATCCCAGGAAAGCTTTCCCAGATCCCGCCTTTCTCCCGGCACCGTTTCGTGTTTCACCTTCCCTTTAACCCCTTCCTGCCCGCCCATCCCGCCGGTCCCGCATTCCCTCGGGATGAACGCCAAGGACGGGGCGTGGGCAGCGCTCCCTCCCCCGCTCCTGCACTCTCCAAGATTAATTTTGGGAAGCATTTGGGAGATTAAAAACGCCGGGGACATCCCGGGCTTGTCCTTCCGGGAAGGACGCCCGGGCTGGGAGCCGGGAGCGCACGGGAATGACTTTGGGATGAGGGAAAGGGAAAATAAAGGGAAAAGGACAAATGCAAACCCACGCTCAGACCCGGAGGTTTTGTTCCTGTCTCCCGAATCCTGAAGGTTTGGTTCATTCCTTTCTCCCAAATCCCAAAGGTTTGGTTCATTCCCCAATCCCCAATCCTAAATCCCAAATCCGAAAAGTTTGATTGGTTCCCTGCTCCCAAATCCCCAAGGTCTCGATCGTTCCTGGCTCCCAAATCCCAAAGGTTTGGTTCATTCCCTGTTTCCAAATCCCAAAAGTTTGGTTTGCTCCCTTCTCCCAAATCCTGAAGGCTTGGTTTGTTCCCTTCTCCTCAATCCCAAAGATTTGGTTCATTCCCCAATCCCAAATCCGAAAAGTTTGGTTGGTTCCCTCCTCCCAAATCCCCAAGGTTTGGATCGTTCCTGGCTCCCAAATCCTGAAGATTTGGTTCGTTCTCTTTTCCCAAATCGCAAAGATTTGGTTCATTCCCCATTCCCAAATCCCAAAAATTTGGTTGGCTCCCTGCTCCCAAATCCCCAGGTCTGGATCATTCCTGGCTCCTGAATCCCGAAGGTTTGGATCCTTTCCCTGCTCCCAAATCCCGAAGATATGTTTCATTCTCTGCTCCCAAACTCCCAAGGTTTGGTCCTTTCCTTTCATCAGGATGCCCTGGATTTTCATGGAAAGGTTGGAAAAGCTGCCACTATTTCCAGGGAAAAGGGTTGGGAACGCACGGGGTGCATCCCAATAAACTCCACAACTTCCCCCATGGATCTTTCCGGGCATATCCAAGGATAAACAACCAGAAGTCACCATGGATCCTGAGGGAGTGGGATTTTCCCTGGATTCCGTGGATCCATGGATCGGAACAGAGAGAACTCCTGGGAACAGGGACAGCAGCTGGGGGGGCTCCTGAAAATCCGGGAATCCGTGAAATTGCAGGGATTCTCCAGCAGCAGACACTCCTGGAAGTCTGGGAATCCCTGGAATTGTGGGGGCTCTCCCTGTTCCCATCCCTGGATCCAGGGAGCAGGAGAATTTCATTCCGGGATCATTTTTGCAGCTCCAGCAGAATTCCCAGCTCATCCCAGGCATCCGGACACTCCTGGAGCCGCCTCAGCATTCCCGTCATTTCTGCTTCCCAGCTTTCCCCCAGTCCTGCTTCCTCAGCGCCTTCCCTTCCGCTCTGTTTTCCCTGGATTTGCTCCCGGGAAGCGTCAGCAAAGCCGGGCTTGGGGAGCGGAAGAAAAGCTGAGCTGGCTCCAGGGGAATTCCGGGGGGAGCTGGGGCCCTGGAAAAGGGCTGGAAACGGTCAGGGATTCCCAGGCACTGCTGGATCCCCTCATCCCATTCCTGGATCTTCATCCCAATCCCGGAGCTCCATCCCAATTCCTGAGCTCCATCCCATTCCTGGAGCTCCATCCCAAATGCCGGAGCTCCATCCCAAATCCCAGAGCTCCATCCCATTCCTGAGCTCCATCTCAATTCCTGAGCTCCATCCCATTCCCGGAGCTCCATCCCAAATCCCAGAGCTCCATCCCATTCCTGAATCTTCATCCCAAATCCTGGAGCTCCATCCATGGGATTGTTACCCCTGATCCCAAATCCTGCTGCAATGGGACTGGGATAGGAATGGGATGAGGTAATGGGATGTTCCCAAAGGATGGTGGAATATCCTGGAAGGGACCCCCAGGTCCAAATCCAACTTCAGGCCCTGCTCAGACATCCCAAAATTCCACATTTCCAAACGCTCCTGGAGCTCCGGCAGCCTTGGGAGTGTTCCCATTCCATGGGGAGCTGGATCAGTCCCAACACCCTCTGGAAGAAGAAACTTTTCCCAAAATCCAACCTAAATCTCCAGGTTACACCAGAATCCAGGGAATTTGGGAATTTCCATCTCCATCCTCCAGGAATTCTGCTGGAACTTCCCCAGCACATTCCCAGCACCAGGAATGGCCCAATCCAGAGAAATTCCCGCATTTGTGACTTCCAGGATTTTACTTCCCTAAAACCAGCAGGGCTGGAAATCGCGATCCTGGAGAAATTCCATAAAAATCAGCCGAGGGATTTTAACCGAATTCCTGGAGTTTTGTACACTGGGAATTTTGGAGCTAGAGAATGAGGATGGGATTCTGGGATTTTCCTTTCCTGGAGGATCCAGATTTTCCAAACCAACTGGAGAAGGGGATAAAGAATCCCAGGAATTCCCTGAAGATCATCAGGACCCTAACACAGAATTTGGGATTGTCTCAATCCCGAATTTTGGGATTTCAGCTGAGGATTTTCCCTAAAAACGGGGGAAATCCGGGAATGAGGAGAGGAGGACAAATCCAGCAGCGCAAGACTCCTCAGGAATTTTAAAATTCAGGAATTTTCAATGGAAGCTGAGCCCAACGGAGCCTCCAAATCCTTGAAATTCCCTTTTCCCAGCCTTTTCCCCGAGCTTTCTCCCAGGGTGTTGCTACCATCTAGCGGCTCCCGGTTGAAAACATGGAAAAATGGGATTTATTCCCGATTTCCCAGCATTATTCCCAACTTTCAGCATCTTTGGTTGTTTTTGTTTTTGTTTTTGCTTTCTTTGCAGCTTGGATCTTCCCGGAGTTTTTATTCCTAGATTACATCCCGGGGTTTTTCCAAGATTTTTCATCCCAGCAAAGAGAAGGATTTATCCCGGGAAAAGTCCCGGGAAAGGCTTGGATGCTTCCCAGGGAAAACTTGGAAAGCACAAAACATCTTTGGGGCTCAACCGGGACATAAAATTCCCCCAAATCCCAGGAATTTGGGAATTCCCAGCAAATCCCTCATTCCCACACGGAGCTGGAGCAGAATTCTCATTCTGCCCATTTCCCATTTCTGCCCCATTTCTGTAGGGAAAGGCTGAAAATTCAAGAATTTTGGAATTTTTCTCCAATTTCTGCTCCTTTTCCCTCTCAGCCATCCAAAAGTGCTTTGGGAATGAGGGAACATCCAGGGAAAAGCGGGAATTCTCCTCCCGCTCCTCCCTGCAATCCACCTGGATTCCATTTTCTCCAAATATTTTCATTCCCAGACATCCTGGATTCCTTTAATTCCCTCATTCAGAGGGGAAAAATCAGGTATGGGAAAAAATCCCAGGATTTTAAAATCGAGTTGCAATCGAGGAATGGGAATTCTCATGGAAAACGGAGCTCAGGGAACGAAAATGAGCACTCAAAGACGTGGGAATTCAAAGGAATTCCTGAATTTTTAAGGAAAAATGGGATTTATTCTCAATTTTCCCAGATTTTCCTGGAGGTTTTCCACTGATCTTTCTCCTGATCCATCCCGGCTCATCCCGAGGATTCCACTGGGAGCAGCTCCGTGTCCAGGGAATTCCAAACTCCCAGGGAAAAGCAGGAATTCCAGCAGCCTCCGGAAAAATCACCTCCAAAAGAAGAAAATTTGGATTCCTGAATTTCCCCGAGGCTGCACTTGGAGCCAATTGGAATTTTTGGGATTTATCCTGGTAGCGTTTTCCTCCAAGGGAATGGTAAATCCCAAATTCCTGCAGGATGGGAAAAGCAAGAGGAGAAAGTTGGAATTTCAGCAACCTTCGGAAAAGCCAGGGAAATCGGGGATCAGCCCGGGGTAACCAAAGGAATCGTTTCCCATGGGATCATTTCTCCCCAGCCCATGGGGTTCCCTCGGGATCCGTATCCAGCTCTGACCCCCTGGAAAACCTCGGAGCATGAGGCACTCCTGAATTCCCATCCCAGGCATTCCGTGGGATTCCAGGGGGAGAAAAATCCCTAAAAAACCCGGGAGCATCCATCCCCCAGCCCTTCCCACTCCTGAATCCCAATGGAATGATCCCAGTTCCAATGGAATGATCCCAGTTCCAATGGAATGATCCCAGTTCCAATGGAATGATCCCAGTTCCAATGGAAACGTTCCCAATTCCAATGGAATTATCCCGATTTTGCTCAGATTCCAAATTTTTCCAGCTCTGAGCATTCCTGGCCTGGATGCTCATCCGGGATATTCCTGGAGTTATTTTGGCTGGAAGGGCCTTAAATCCCACCCCATTCCCCCTCATTCCATGGGGAGATTCCAGGAAAGGATATTCCCTATAAATACCAGGAACATCCATCCCCCAGCCCTTTCCACCCCTGAATTCCAAGGGAAATTATCCAAATTCCAACGAAATTATCCAAATTCCAATGGAAATCATCCCACTTCCAATGAAATAATTCCAGTTCCAGTGGAAATTATCCCAATTAGCTCAGATTCCCAATTTCCACAGCCCTGAACTTCCCAGCTCCTGGCCTGGATGCTCATCCAGGATATTCCTGGAATTATTTTGGCTGGAAGGGCTTTAAATCCCATCCCCATTCCCATCCCCATCCCCATTTCTATTCCCATCCCATCCCATCCCATCCCATCCCATCCCATCCCATCCCATCCCCATTCCCCCCTGTTTCCACGCTGATCTGGGATCGGGATTGAGTCGGGATCCTCCTGCAATGGGATTTTCCTTCTCCTTTTCCCCAACTCTTTTCCAGCTCCTGTTCCATCCTGTGGCCTCCCGGCCAGGGCTGGGAATTCCGGGATAAATCCTTCCCACCATTCCATCCCACAGCACTGATGGGATCCAATGAACATCCCGGGACATTCCTGGGATCCTGGGCTGCTCCGGGCACTTCTGGAAGAAAGGAATGAACACAATTCCCAAATCCATCCTGATCCCGGCTCTGACCTCCCCTGGGAGTGAACACAATTCCCAAATCCATCCCAATCCCAGCTCCAACCTTCCTTGGGAATGGCACAATTCCCTTTCCTTTCTTCCCCCTCCATGGCTTTAAAATTCCTTTTAAAATTTCATTTCAATTTCCTTTATAATGTCCTTTTAATTTTTTATTTCCTTTAATTTATTATTTCCTTTATTTCCTTTTTATTTCCTTTTCATTTCTTCTTATTTCCTTTTAAAAATCCTTTTAATTTATTTTTTCTTTCCTTTTTCTTTCCTTTTAATTTCATTTTAATTCCCTTTTTTATTATATTTTCATTTTCTTTAACTTCTTTCTTCTTTTCCTTTTAATTTCCTTTTTACTTCCTTTATTTTCTTTTTAAATTTCTTCTTATTTCCTTTCCATTTCATTTTTATTTCCTTTTAAAATTCCTTTTTCTTATCCTTTTAGTTTATTTTTTCCTTCCCTTTTAATTGTAATTTCCTTTTTATTCCCTTTAAATTTTCTTTAACTTCCTTATAATTTCCTTTTTCTTTCCCTTTTTTATTTCCTTTATTTCCTTTTAATTTCCTCTAAATTTCATTTTAATTTTCTATATTTAATAATTTTTCCTTTTCATTTCCTTTTCATTTCCCATTTTATTTCCCTTTGTAGACTCCCAGGAATTCTCACCCAGATGTTTTCCCCCATCTTTAATCCCTCCCATCCCACCACAGCACCAAACCCTGCTCATCCCGCTGGAAATTCCAACATTCCCTGCTTTAATTCGAGATTTTGAGCATCTCATTAAGGAGCTCGGAATAAATTCCCGGATTTCCAGGAGGACAGGGAGCCTTTCCCTGATTTCCTGGGGGATCGGAGCTCCGGGTGGGAATTCCCGGCCTTTCCTGGTTTTCCATCCAAGCAGGAGCTCCGGCGGATCCCGGCTGGGATGAGAAATTCCTTGGAGATGATTTTCCAGCTGGAAGGAAATCCAAAATCCAAAAAAAAATCCAAATCCAGCTCCAGAGGGATCCGGCTCCCTGGAGCCTGCCCGGGGATTGGACGATTCCAGAGCTTTGTGCACGATGGAGATTTGGGATCACCTGGAATGAAGGGATTGTCCCGGGGTTCTTCAAACACGGATCCAGCCCCACATCCCGGGGCAGGAGGGGATTTGGGAACACCTGGAATGAAGGGATTGTCCTGGTGTCTTCCACAGACACATCCAGCCTCACATGTCGGTGCAGGTGGAAATTTGCGATCACCTGGAATGAAGGGACTGTCCTGGCCTCCTCCAAAGCAAGATCCAGCCCCACATCCCAGTGCAGGTGGAAATTTGGGATCACCTGGAATGAAGGGATTGTCCCAGGGTTCTACAAAGATGGATCCAGCCCCATCCCGGTTCAGGCAGGAATTTGGGATCACCTGGAATGAACACATGGGATTTTCTCAGTTTCCTCCACAGCCACATCCAGCCCCAGATCATGGTACAGGTGGAGATTTGGGATCACCTGGAATGAAGGGATTGTCCCAGTGTCCTCCAAAGCCAGATCCAGCCCCAGATCCTGGTTCAGGTGGAGATTTGGGAACACCTGGAATGAAGGAGTTGTCCCAGTGTTCTCCACAGACAGATCCAGCTTGACATTCCAGTGCCAGCAGGGATTTGGGATCACCTGGAATGAACACATGGGATTTTTTTGGTGTTCCCCAAAGATAGATTCAGCCCCACATCACAGTACAGGTGGAGATTTGGGATCACCTGGAATGAAGGGATCGTCCCAGTGTCCTCCACAGCCAGACCCAGCCCCACACCCCGGGGCAGATTCCCATGGATTCTCCTGGATCTCCGACATCGTTCCCCAAAGCCTCTCCACGGCTCTTTGATGGGAACTGGGGATAAAACACTGGGAAGGCCAAGGGAACTCATCCCACAATTTCTCCCAGTCTTGTGGATGTTGGGTCCTTCTCAGTCCCAGGACAATTCCCAGGTCCTTCCAATCCCAGCTCCCCATGCTCCAGGCACCTTGGACTCTGCTGGATCCTGCTTGGATCTTCCTGGAATTCCCCATCAGGAGCTGGGGTCTCATCCAGGTCCCCAAAGGAGGCCCTGGAAGGGCTCAGGATTCCATGGAATTCTGTCCATCCAATCCAGGGCTCCAGAAAGTAGGATCCAGGGTTCCAAGGCTGCTCATTCCATCTGGCACAACATTCCCAAGTATCCACTGGAACCTCCTCAGAGGAGTTTTGGAGGTGTCGTTTTAATAGAAAACATGGTTTTATAGAAAATACAATTTATAGAGAAAAATCTTTACTAAAGAAAATATAATTTTATATAAAATCATTCATCCATGCATCCCACATCCATGATCCTTGGGGTGGAGGGATGGATGGATGGATGGATGGATGGATGGATGGATGGATGGATGGATGGATGGATGGATAACAGGAAAAATCAGGAAATCTTTTCCCGACACTTCCCGGCTGAATCCACGCGGTGGCAGCAGGGATCTGCCGATGGAGCGCCAGGAGCTGCCGCTCTGCCCATCAAAAAAAAAAAAAAAAAAGCAGGAATGAGGGAAGGAGGAACAGTTCTCTGGAACGTTCAGAGACCCCGGGAGAGATCCCAGGGGAATTGGGAGAGATCCCAAGGGATTTCTCTGCTCACAGGGAGGGAGGGAAAAGTCCCTGAGATCTGTCCTGGCTGTGTTCCGGTTGTGTCCGAGCTGTGTCCTGGTTGTGTCCGAGCTGTGTTCCGGTTGTGTCCGAGCTGTGTCCCGGCTGTGTCCCGGCACACCAATCCCAGGACACGATGATCCCTCTAGAGCTGAGGGTTCCTGCAGGAACTCCGGGAATTCCCCCTTTGGTGTCACCGTGGGATAGAGAAATTAATCCCAGAATCCCAAAATGGTTCTGGTTGGGTTGGAACGACCTTCAACCCCATCCCATTCCCTGATCCCCTTGT
>NW_014650720.1:1040505-1060184 GCF_001447265.1 Sturnus vulgaris
CAGCAAATTTCTAACCGGGACACCTCTGGCCGCATTTATTAAAAGCGGGGAAAATTTCATCCCGCCCGTGCTCAAGTGGCGAATCGCAAACCCGCGGAAAACCACGCAGGCTGCAAAACACACAGGGCGCGGGGATTTGCTGAAGTGCTTTTCTGTAGCAAATGAAGTAAAACAGACGGCAAGGGAAAGGATCAAAGGATTACAACAATATTTGCACAACATGACTGGGAATAATGAAAGGAGAGAGCGGCCGGCGCTTTTAGCAGCTCTTGAATGTAAAATTGGCCACTCGAGTGTTATCTGTCGATAATGATACATCCAGGGAGCGCCGGCCAAAGTGACTCGGAATTAGCGGTGCATGATTCTCGCTAAATCGCCAGGCAATTTCTGGAATCGACTTTTCTTTGTAGCAGGAGAGGGGAGGGAAAAAAAATTATATATATAAAGAAAAAAAATAAAAATCCGCCCCTCTCGCCTCGCCTGGCGCTCGCCCCCTCCAGCCTCGCGCAAATTACCCAGCTGAGTTCTGCCCCCTCCCGTCCTTCCTCCCCTCCTTTTCGCCTTAATTTCCAGCCTGTGAAATCGTATTAATCTGCGAGATCTGCGGCGCGAGATGTTCGATAAATTGGGGAGGGGGCGAAGGAGCCGCCGCTGCTCCCGCGCCCGGAGAGGCGGCGGCGAAGCGGCCGCGGGGTAAAAACCCCCCGAAACCCACCCCAAAAAAAGCCAAAACCACCCCCCAAAAAAGTGTCCCGAGGGTATTTCAGAGGTGATTTCCAAAAGTTTGTTTGAAAGCGGAGCTCCGTAAATCGAGGCGAGAAGCGCAGGGAGATTTTTTGGGGGGAGAAATGTGAAGTTTTGGGAAGGTTTTGTTGTGCGGGTTTGGATCTCCCGGCCTTGAAAACGCCGGGAATGATTTCAAACCAAGGTGTGAAATCCCAAATCCGGACAAATTCCCAGGGGTGGACACACGGAGGGTGTCTCGAGGATGGGCGAGCGGCTCGGGCGGGAAATTTTATTTTCCCACTTTCCACGGGAAAATCTCCCGCGTGGTGCCGGGATAAACAAACACCGGGATAAACAAACACCGGGATAACCACGGAGCGCAGGGCACGGGCGAGACTTTCCTCCTTCTTTTAAACCTCCAAATCCCAGGAGAGAAGCGGGAGGTGCGGGGAAGGACACGCCGGATTTTTTCCCCTTTATTTTAACTTTTCCCCGGTTTTTTTGGGTCGGGTTTTTTTCCCCTGTGTCCCTCGCAGTGTCCACCCCGCTGGGCCAGGGCAGGGTGAACCAGCTCGGAGGGGTTTTCATCAACGGGCGCCCGCTGCCCAACCACATCCGCCACAAGATCGTGGAGATGGCGCACCACGGCATCCGGCCCTGCGTGATCTCCCGGCAGCTCCGCGTCTCCCACGGCTGCGTCTCCAAAATCCTCTGTCGCTACCAGGAGACCGGATCCATCCGGCCCGGGGCCATCGGCGGCAGCAAGCCCAGGGTGAGTGCGCTGCGGGCACCGCGCCCCAAAATTCCGCCTTGTTCCGGGGGTCAGCACGAGTTTTCCAAGTGGTTTTTTGTGTTTTTTTGGGTTTTTTTTTTCTTTTTTTAAGGGGGGGAAGGGTTTGAATAAAGCTTCGATTTTCGGCCTCTGATGGGGAGAAAGCGGGGCCCGAGCTGGAGGTGATGAATGGATTAAAGTGGTTTCTTTTTTGTTGCTTCCACGTGCAACAAGTGGTGCGCGCTGGAGCGATTCCGGCGGAGTGTGGGGAGCCGAGAATTCGGGATTGTTTGGGACTAGGAAATCCCTGGGTGTCCACAAACACCCCAAAAAGTGTCCCCTGCTTCGTCTCCCCGGAGATCGGGGAAACCCCACCCTGCCGGCTCTCCTGGCCCCCAGAGACCCCACTTTCAGGATTTGGGGGAGCGGGTCCTTTTCCCAGCTCTATTTCCCTCCTTTCCCCACTCCCAATCCCCATTTTCCACCCCAAACCCACCCCAAGCGTCGCTCGGCGCTTCTTTTGAATTAAAAGCGTTTTTTTCCTGCTCTCTCTGTCCGCCCCCGCGGGGACACCCCGGCGCCCCTTGGTCACAAAAGCAGGTCGCGACTCCCGACGTGGAGAAGAAAATCGAGGAATACAAGCGGGAGAACCCCGGGATGTTCAGCTGGGAGATCCGGGACCGGCTGCTCAAGGACGGGCACTGCGACCGCAGCACGGTGCCCTCAGGTGAGAAGGCAGCTTGGCCACAGCCCCGCGGGATGCTGGGCGGGAATGGTTATCCCACGGGAAAGGTTTGCCAGGGGATCCCAACACCCTCCTGGATTTGCTTGGATGGAGGGGGGAAATCACCCCGAGCAAACCCCGGCACCGGGGGGATTTGTGCCCTGGCTGCTGCAAAACTAAACACGGACAAAGCCCCTTGTGCGAACTTCTTCCAGCGCCCTGGAAAGCCGGGGGGATGCTGGGGCTGGGGGAGAACTCCAGAGGAGCCCCCCAAAACAAACCCAGGGGGAAAGGGGAGCCCGGGTTGTCCCGCTGGGATTTGTGCTGTGGGGGCTGCGCAGCAACTGCCCCATGGGGCAGAGATCCATGAGATCAGGAGATCCATGAGGTCCAGAGAGATCCATGAGATCCATCAGATTCCATGAGATTGCCAGAGATCAGAAGATCCATGAGATTCCCAGAGATCAAAGAATCTATGAGATCCTGAGACCCATGAGATCCATGAGGTCTCGAGAGATCAGGAGATTAATGAGATCCCGAGATCAGGAGATCCATGAGATTCCATGAGATCCATGAGATTCCATGAGATCCCCAGAGATCCCGAGAGGTCCCGAGATCCATGGGGAGCGAGGCTGGATCCCAAAGCTGGGCCTGCAGGGATGTGTTTGGGGTCCGGGCAGCTCTGTCTGTGGGATCCCTGCCTGTTTTGGGGCGGCTCTGTAGGGCCAGAGCAGGCCCGGGGCTCCATCCCGGCTGTGCGAATTTGGGAATTGCGAAGATTTTCCCACAATTTGCAAGATTCGTGGAGGCCCTGGGGATGTGCCTATCCCTGGATGTTGGCACATCCCAGATGAGGCGACCAGCGGATCCCACTCCGGGAATTTGGGGGGCTCGGAGATGCCGGCAGGTGCATTCCCATGGGAAGAGCGGCATTCCCGGCGGCTCCCACTTTTCCCAGGCAGCTTATACTCGCCTTTCTGCCTTTGACTGTCCGAGGTTTAGTGAGTTCGATTAGCCGCGTGCTCCGCATCAAATTCGGCAAGAAAGAGGAGGACGAGGACTGCGACAAGAAGGAGGAGGACGGCGACAAGAAGGCCAAGCACAGCATCGACGGCATCCTGGGCGACAAAGGTACCGCGCGTCCCCGCGCCGCGCCGGGGGGGACAGCGGGGACACGGCCCTGCCCCACGGGGGTGGCTCCAGAGCCGCCCAGTTCGGCTTTTCCCCAAAAAAACCCAAAAAATCCCTGCGGGGAGCGCTGCCAGGAGGAGGGAGAGTTGTCGGTGTTTTGCTCGGGATCAATTATCCATTAAAAAAAAAAAAAAAAAAAAAAAAGGCCGGGAATGGCCGGAGGGGGGGAGAGGCACCTCGGAGGCCGTAAATGAATTTGTTAAACAGATTTCGCTGCCGCCGCCTAAGTGGTCCCCTGGAAGCGGGGCTGACAGGTGACCGATGGCGCCGATCAATATCAATTAGGGAGCGGAGCCGCCAGCGCCGCCGGGCACCCAGGGGACACAGGGGGGTCCCCGGAGCCGCGCTGCACCCCCCAATTATCCTGGGAAAAATTATTATCCTGGAAAACCATGCAGGAAAAGTGATCCAGGGGATGTGATCCAGGGAAAATCCTCGCGGCGCTGGCGGGGGAAGGCTCCGAGCCAGGCTCTGTTGTCACCTCCCAGACTCGGCAGGAAAATTCCAACTTTTCCCAGCTGGGAATGCGGGCTTGGGGGCGGGAATTGGAGAGCGGGCAGCGCCGCGCTTCCAAAACAAAACCAAACCAAACAATTTAAAAAAAAAAGGTGGAATTTTGAGGGAGCATCCGCGAGTTTCGTCAGGGCAAACGGGGGGAGCTGGAGCCGCTCGGTTCGGGCGCGGAACGAGCGCCGAGTGCCGGAGCTCGGCGCATTTTTTGGGGAGAAAACGGCGATTTTGGGAGTCCCGAACAGCGGGAAGTTGGGATTTGCCAAAATTTCACTTTTCTCCCGAATCGGCACGAAGCGAGGACGGGCCGGGGTTGAGCCGAGTTGGAATTTTGGGGGATTTGTGGCATCGCCGCTGTCGGGGTGAGCGGGATTCTCCCCCAGTCCCGGCGTGGGAATCGCTCCCAAACTTTCCCCGTCGCTCCCAAATTTCCCCCAGTCTGGGACAAGTGGGGCAGTGGTGACGTGGGGGGAGTTTTGGGGCAGAAAAATCTCCCCCGAGCAGCGATTACAGGAGTTGGAAATGAAGGTGCTCAAAAGGGGTTTTATTTTATTTCATTTTATTTTTTAAAGGATCCGATCCTTTCCCCCCCCCCTTCTTTTCCCAACCTTGAAGATGAACTTCACTTACAAAGACCTTCGAGTCTATTGAAGCTTTATAAGGAAAAGATTCCTGACCACAAAAGCAAACAGCGGAGGAGAAAAAAAAAAAAAAAAAAAAAGAGAGAGAGAAAAGAAAAAAAGAAAGGGAAAAAAAAAAGAGGGGGGAAAAGGGGGAAAAACCCGAGGCTGCCTTAAAAATGGAGTAAAGGGATGGGGGAGGGAGGGCGCGTCCATTCTCATTCAAAATTCCGCGAGGAGGAGAAAAACTTTTGGACAAAGGGCCGAGGACGGGAAGAAAGGGAGATAAATTATTCAAAACTCCCTGCTGTTAGATAGTTTTGTAATATTATCGGAGCGGCTGCTGCAGAAAGGCAGAGCCGTTGGACGCTGCAAAATGTTGCTGTGATTTGGGAGAGGGGCGATGCTCATTTGCAAATCGGGGCCATTGTGTCCGCCAGAAGCTCCCCCCCGCTCACTTTCGGGGTGTTTTTTATTTTATTAAAGGGGGGAGGAAAGAGATTTTGGGGGGGGGTTAAGTTGTGTTTTCAGCCAGGCTCGCCGCTCAGAAAAATATCTTTATTTTTGAAACAGCGGGTTGGGCTTTTTTTTCCTCCCTGTCCCCGCGTTTACCCCCAAAAGAACAGACAAAAAAAAAAAAATTAAAAAAAATAAGAATGAAGGAGCGGGGAGCTTTTTATCCCTGATTAGCACGCAAGAAGTGCGTGTCAAGAGGCAAAACAAAACGCTCCCTTCTGCCTTCATGGGTGAGGCCGCGGACAAATCAAACACGAGCCCCGGTTCCTGGATGAAAGGGGGCTAATTTGGGCAAATTCCCGCGGCCGGAGCCTGTGGAGCGCCGCGCTCCCTCCGAGCGCGCACAATCTCTCCCGGCCCTGCAGAGAAATCCCAATTTTTCCCTAATTCCCGGGTTTTTATCGCCGCCCCCGCTGTCGAACCGAGGAGAAATCCCCAAAAAGCCGCGTGAATTCGGGTGGTTTTTTTGGGTCCTGCGCGTCTCCAACGCCGCGGCTCCAACAGGAGCGTCCAAAATTCCGAATTTCCCGCTGCCCGGGCGGGTTTTAACGCCTGGGAAAGTGTTAATGGCCCCAATTAAGATAATTGATGATCCCGCTTGTAAAACACTGGCAGGCGGCGGCTGCGCGCTGGAAAACGCCGCGGTTCCTGCTCTGGAAAAAACTCTCGATTTCTGCTGGAAAAAACCGCAATTTCTGCTGGAAAACAACGCGATTTTACATCCCGCAATTAAAATCTCATCAGGGCCGCTTCTCCCTCCACCCGGTTTTTATTTCCAGGAGCCTCCCACCAAAACAAACCAAACCTCGCACTGCTTGAGGGAGGGGGGGAATTTTTATTTATTTATTTATTTTTAAATCAATTTCTGCTTCACCCTCCGAGAGCTGCTGGGGGAAAGGGGCGAAAAACTTTGGGTTTGCTTTCTTTTTTTTTTTTTAATCTTTTTTAATTTTTTTTTTCTGCTCCGTGGCGGGTTCTCCTCGCGGGGAGCCGGGGGAAGACAGCCCTAAATGCTCTCTCTTTTTAAGTGGGAAAGAAAGCTTCCACCCTGCGCCTGTTTCTTTCTATCGTCTGCTTGGCATTTAATAATGTTAAGACTTATTAGAGCTGGTAATGAAAACTGTGGCTGTTGAATAGGGAGCTGTGTTGGAGAAGGGTGTAATAGCTCCAAGGCATGCTAAGAAATGTATTTATCCCCAATCAGTACTCACTCTCTGAGTTCCCAGCACAAACGTTAAGTTGAAGGGTTTTAAGGCAGATTAAATTGAGCCTTTATTTCTTTGCACTTTCATCTTTAAACGGCTCACTCCAGCTAGCCCTGGGCGGATATTCATGAGGCTTCACTTTGGGTTTTTTTAATTTTTTTTTAATATATGTTTATTTTATATATATATATCTATCTCCTTGTTAAGAGCGAGTTGTTGTTACTGTTTGTTGTTATTGTTATAATTATAATTATCTGGGGTTGTTGTTATTTATCAGGGAGGGGATGCGCCGCTCTCTCCCTCGCTGGGGGTGGAATTTGGGCACCCCCAAATTTCGGGGGGCGCCGCTCGGGGGTTGATGGGGAGGGGCAGAAGGTCCTGGGGGAGGGGAGGGAATTGAGGGAGCCCAGACCCGGGGGGGTGTCCGGAGGGTCCCCCCTGGACCCCACGGGGACCCCCGGGTTTGGTTTTTGGGGTGGAAACGCGGATTTTTAGGGAATTTTCCGCACTCTTCTCTGTGCCCCCCAAGTTTGTGCTCTCGGCCGATTTTGAGGGAAAAGCGGCGGGGTCGGGGTTCCGGATTTGGGGGGAAAACAGGAGAGGGGTGGGATCGGGGTTCCGGATTTGGGGAAAACAGGAGAGGGGTGGGATCGGGGTTCCCGATTTGGGGAAAAAGAGGGAGAGGGGTGGGATCGGGATTCTGATTTTGGGGAAAAGCGGCAGAGCGGAGGGATCTGGGTTCCCAATTTGGGGGAAATCGGGACAGTGATAGGATTGGGGTCCCCAGTTTGGGGGAAAAGAGGGAGAGAAGCGAGATCGGGGTTCAGATTTTGGGGGGAAAAGCAGAAGAGGGGCGGGGTCGGGGTTCTGAATTTGGGCTAAAGCGGCAGAGCAGAGGGGTCTGGGTTCTGATTTTGGGGAAAAAGGGGAGAACGGCGGGATCGGGGTTCTGAATTTGGGGGAAATCGGGACAGTGGTGGGATTGGGGTTCCCAGTTCGGGGGGAAAGAGGGAGAACGGAGGGATTTGGGTTCCCCGGAGCTGGGGACACTGCGGGAGGGGGGACAGGGACAATTCCAGCCGGGAGCTGCCAGTGCCGCTCCCGCCGGGTTTTTGGGGAGCCGGGGGGGTTTGGAGGGTCCGGCCCGGTTTGAGGGAGCTCGGGAGGAGCGGCCAGAGAAGGGGGGACCCCCCACACCTGGGCAGGGGCTTTGTTCCCCGAGCCGGGCGTGAGACAGGAGGGGCTGCGGGGCCGATTTATCAGCAAACAATCGGCGCGGGTTTAAAAACCAACACGCGGCTCCTCTGTAAATGTGTGTTTAGAAGCGCGGGGGGGGCCGCGAGCAGACACTTCATCAAATCAAGGGATTACCAAAGGTTGGCAATCTAATCAAACAGAGCCCAGGCGGGATTTGTGAGTGTTGCGAGCGGGATCAGCTCTAATAATGGGGGGCAGGAGAAGAGATAGGGAGGTGTCAAGCAATTCATTGGCTTTAGGCTGAGTTATTCTGTGCATATTTCAGGCCGAGAGGAGAGGGAAGAGAGGGAAAGAGGAATAAAAAAAAAATGCAGGAGAAGGGAGAGGGAGGGGGGGGCTGGATGCGGGCGCACACGGAGCTTACATGTCACAAAAAAAGCTGAGACAAATGAGGTACAACAATAAACACAGATAACAATTACAAAGGCAAACAGTGGCTTTTGGGAACGGGAACCTGGGCTACATAAACAAAGTCGGCAAATGTTCGCAAGATAAACTCCTGCCTAAATCGAGTGTGACGGGGAGGAGAGAAGAGAGGAGGAGAGATAAGGCTGGAGAGGGGAATAAACGAGAATAATCGAACACGAGGCGTTTGAAAAAACAAACTTGAGACAAGGATGCGGCGAGCGGGGCTCGGCTCTACGGGAGGGAGCGAAGGGACAGCAGGGAGATGTCCGAGATCCTTGGGGTTGGGGTTTGTCCCCTCTTCCCCCTCCCTTTTTGGGGGAGAAGAAAAGGATCCATCCTGGAGCGGGGGGAATGGGAAGGGAAATCTCGGGATTGGAGGCAGGTGGGGAGCCCCGGACGGCAGAGGAAGCGCGACGGAGACGTTTTAATGTGGAATTTGGAGGGGATTTCATTACCCAGGGCGGGTAGGAAGCAGATTTTGGGCGAAGGGGAGAGATGGAGCTGCGATAGAGCAGCACAGGAAGGAAGCGGGGAGGTCTCGTCCTAATCCCAGGTTTGGGCCCTAATTGGGCCGGGAGGGAGAAGGCAGAGATGGAATTAAGGCAGGAAAGGCTGAGAGGGAAACTCATGATCCAGGGGTTGCTGCAAACAAACAGATCCCCCCCAAAAAACACTGCTTTTAACCCGAAATCATCTCAAGGAGCAGCTCAAGGCCGCGCTGGGTCTCGCTCTCCCGTTGAGGATCTTTTCCAAGCGGGAATTGTGCGCGGGAGAGGGGAGAGACGTGTCTGCAGCGTGGTTAAAGGAATTAGATATTTACCAGTTTGAAATAAGCCTGGCTATGGAAAAAAAAAAAAAAAAAAAAAAAAAAAAAAAAAAAAAAGGAGGGGGGAGAAAGAGAGCGAAGATGAGACGGGAGAACACTTCAAACGAATTCATCATCTGGAGTGGCGAAGGGGAGATTTAGAGACAGTATTGGGAAGTTATTTAGATATTAATAACATATTTTCCTGAGGCGTCAGGAGTGCCTCCATACGCACTTTTCCCTCGCAGCTATTTGGCTGGGTGAAATATGGGAGACCCAAATGTTGGGGAGAGATAACACAATCAGCCGAGCCCTGGTCCTGCGACTGCATCACGGCGTTAAACCCGGATTAACCTCCCCTTCCTCCCCCTCCCCCGCCCCCCCCCTTTCCCCCCCCCCCCCCCCCCAAATTCCACCCCCACGAGAAGCTTTTTCCAAATTTTTCAGGGGAATTTCCGCGGCAGGGTTTTAAAGCACATATAAGAGCGGCCTTGAAGCGGGAAGAGACTTACTCCGGCATTAGGGTGAAGGATCTTGGGGAAAATTGCGTTTGCCACAAAAGAAAAAAAAGCGAATCAGGGCCCCTGCGCAGACCTGGGCTTTGCAGATATTCTGTATTTATGGACATTATTCTTAAAAAGAAGTGGGAAAATAAAGCCCGTTTCAATCAGCTGCCACTTTTCTCTCCTCATCCCCACGCGGTTTTAGTCGCCTTTTTTTGAAAATGGTTTTTATTTTTTATTAAATCGGAACTTCATCTTGGTTTGGGCTCTGGGGTTTTAGGGGGGGAGCAGATGCTGAGAGGGGCAGGAAAGGAGGGATCCGAGCCGGGGAAGGGGAGCCCCGGCTGGGAGGGCTCAGGGGGCGGTGCAGGAGCCAGACCCCCCCAAAATTGGGGTTTTGGGGCGCTCCTCCTCCCCTGCTCCCCCCTCATCCCAGGAAAAGCAGGAATGCAGGAGTTGGGAAGCGCAGGTGCAGCTCCGGGAGGGAGCAGAGCTCGGGATGCGGATGTGACTTTGTCGGTGGGAGGGAGGGTCGGGGTATCCCCCTCCCAAAAAAACCCTTCTCCCAAAAAAACCCTTCTCCTCCTCCTCCTCATTCCTGCCTCATCCCGAGGCTGGCGCTCGGCGGGGCCGCGCCACAAAAGGAGCTGGCTGTCACTAATGCCAGTTTATAAAGACGTTTGTCACCCGGAGTTGGGGACAAGGGGGGAAGGAAGGGCCGGGGGGGCGCGGGGAGGGCGGGAGCCGCCAGCGGAGCGGGGTTTGGGAGGTGCGGGGGATGATGATGATAATGATGGTGATAATGATGATGACGGTGATGATGATGGTGGTGGCGATATTTTGGGGACACCGTCTGGGACTGACCCCGCGCACTTAAACGGCCCTCGGGGCTGTCGGGAGTGACGAGGGAGCTTGGAGCTCCTCAGGGAGGGTTTGGAGCCCTTTGGGGGTTTGGGGCTCCTCGAGGTAGTTTGGAGCTCCTCGGAGCGGGTTTAGAGCTCTTTGGAGGGCCTTTGGAGCTCCTCGTGGAGGGTTTGGAGCTGCGTTTGGAGCTCCTCGAGGTAGTTTGGAGCTCCTTGGTGAGGGTTTGGATCTCTTCGGGGAGGGTTTGGAGCTGCGTTTGGAGCTCCTCGGGGAGGGTTTGGAGCTGCGTTTGGAGCTCCCCGGGGGCAGCTGCATCCTCTGGGCCGGCGTGGCCAAGGCAGAGCGAGAGGGGGACTCGCCCAAGCCCAGCCAAGCCCAAGGAAAAGCCGGGGTGGGTGAGGGAAGCGGAGGCCGCTGGAGGAAATGGAGGCTGCGAGCCTTTGATCCTCGGCTGCTCTCCCTTATCGGAACAGCCGCGCCACAAAGGAAGTTCATCACATCACAGCGGCTCGCGCCGCTCATTAGCGCGCCCGGGCCAGCGCGATCTGAGCCCGAGCCGCGCTCGGCTGCCTCATCCATCGGGAATAACATCGGGAATAGCGCCGGGAATGACATAGGGAATAACATCGGGAATAGCGCCGGGAATGACATAGGGAATAACATCGGGAATGACATAGGGAATAACATAGGGAGTAACATAACATCGGGAATAGCATCGGGAATGACATAGGGAATGACATAGGGAATAGCATCGGGAATAGCGCCGGGAATAACATCGGGAATAGCATTTGGAATATAATTTGGAAATATTGGGAATATAATTTGTGATATAATTGGGAATACCATTGAGACTATCACTGGGAATATAATAGAGAGTATCATTGAGAGTATCATTTGGAATATCATTGGGATATAATTGGGAATATCATTTAGAGTATAATTGGGAATATCACTTTGAATATCATTTGGAATATCATTGAGAGTATCACTGGGAATATAATTTGGAATATCATTGGGATATCATTTGGAATATCATTGGGATATCATTGAGAATATAATTGGAGTATCATGGGGAATATCATTGGGATATCATTTGGGATGTCTTTGGGATATCATTGGGAATATCACTGGGATATCATTTGGGATGTCTTTGGGATATCATTGGGAATATCATTGGGAATTCCCGCCTCGCGGTGTCTCCGGGTCAGGGCAGGGCAGGGCTCTCTCGCTGATGGAATCCGTGGCTGCCCAGGGATTTTGGGCTGGCAGAGGTGTTGGGAGCGTGGCTTTTTCCAGGGAAATGTTGGGAAAGGATTCCCGGGAAGAGCAGCCAGGTTTTCATCGGGAGAGGGGGAGAGGCGGGAATGGAGCAAGGAGCAGTGTGGGAATGGAGCAGTGTGGGAATGGAGCAAGGAGGGAATGGAGCAGTGTGGGAATGGAGCAAGGAGGGAATGGAGCAGTGTGGGAATGGAGCAAGGAGCAGTGTGGGAATGGAGCAAGGAGGGAATGGAGCAAGGAGGGAATGGAGCAGTGTGGGAATGGGAATGCAGCAGGAATGGGAATGGAGCAGGAATAGTAATGGAGCAGTGTGGGAATGGAGAGGTGTGGGAATGGCCCGGTGTGGGACAGGCAGGGCTGGATTTGGGAATGGCCCAGTGTGGGACAGGCAGGGCTGGATTTGGGAATTGCCCGCCTGGGGATGGTCCCTCCGCCTCCCCCTGCACCGGCAGCGATCCCCGGGCGGATTTGGGGAGCGGGGAGAAACTTGGGGTGCCAAGGGGGCGGCGGGGAGGGCACGGGGTTGTCACCTGCCCCACAGAGACAGAGGTGTCCCCTATCCCATAGAGGTGTCCTCTGCTCCATATGGAGTGTCTCCTGTCCCATAGGGAGTGTCCCGCTGCCCCACAATCTGACGTTCCCTTGTCCCACTGAGGGCTCGTCCTTTGCCCCAAAAGGATTCTCCTGTGCCCCACGGAGGGATTCTCCTTTGCCTCCCGAGGAGGCCCCCGGTCCCAAAGGACACTCCTTGATCCCAAAGGACACTCCCTGGTCCCAAAGGACACCCCTTGATCTCAAAAGACTCTCCCTGATCTCCAAGGGCACTCTCTGCCCTCAAAGGATGCTCCTTGATCCCAAAGGACGTTCCTTGATCCCAAAGGATGCTCCCTAATCCCAAAGGAGCTCCTTGATCCCAAAGGACGCTCTTTGATCCCAAAAGACTCTCCCTCATCCCAAAGGGCGCTCCCTGATCCCAAAGGACTTTCCCTGCCCCAAGGATGTTTCCGAGGGGCTCTGTGGTACCTCGCGGTGTTTTTACCCCCCTGCCCTGGCCGAGGGAGGAAAAGGAAAAGGAAAAGGAAAAGGAAAAGGAAAAGGAAAAGGAAAAGGAAAAGGAAAAGGAAAAGGAAAAGCTCTTCTTGGCTTTCATCCGCTCCCCTCGGGAGTTCTCGGTGCTAAAATTGGAAGGAGCCCCGGGCTGACCCCCCGGGACCAGGGGAACCCCGGCCGCGACCCTCAGAGCCGCTTTTGTCCCGAGCCCCGCGATCAAAGCGACCCGGGGACATCTCCGGGAGAGGGGCCGGGGGTGGGGACAGCTCTGGAACCGCCGTGCCCAAACCCCAGCGGAAATAAATAAAAATTTTAAAAAAGGCGATTTTCCGATTTTCCAAGGGAATCAATCGGGAAAAGCCGCGCCTGCCCGAGCTCGGAAGCGCAGGGCGATCCCGTCATTTATTTAATTCATTTTTATTCCCGTGGTCTGGACGCGTCGATTTGCATTTTTATTGGGAATTAAGGGAGGAAAGTTGATTCCAGAAGGTGCTTTTGGAGCAGGAGCTGGGTGGTTCCGGGCTGGCTCAGAGCTGGGACAAAGCTCCTGGAACCACCCGGGAAACTTCCCCAACTCCGCAGGGACCGGGAGGATTTGGGATTTTCCCGGATCCTCGTGTTTGCTTTGATCGCGATTAATTTCGTGTTCCTAAAGGCAAAAGGGAGAGGATGCAAAGACACCTTGGTGTACTAGGGACACCCAGGGGACATCCGGGGACACCCCGGGGACAGCGATGTTTAAATCGGGCCCGCACGTGGGATCGGGACAAGAAAGCGCCGCCGGCCTGAACGGGCAGGGGGGCCTCAATTAATGACCCCCAACTCCGCACGGCCCTAAATGATCCGGGGAGCGGCGGCCGCTGCTGATTTTAAAGGAATATTTCTATTTATTCACTCATATTTATCTCGCGTTCAGCGCCAGGCCGGCGCTTTCCAGAGGGATCCGTGATTTTATTTTTTTTTTCCCCGTGTGGCGACTTAATTATTTTGAAATTCCGTCGCCACTCCCGCAGAAGATGCTGTTTGATGCTAAAAAGCAGCAAATTGAGCTATTTGAAGCTTTCCTCCCCCCCTTTTCCCTCGCTGGGAATGCGGATATTTGGGTTGTACCTGGTTGCTCCGTTGCTTTTTCTTTTTTTTCCCCGGAGTTTTTTCTCCTTAATCTCCTTCCAGCCGCAAACCCTCCCCCGCGCGGGGCTCGCTGTGCTCGCAGCGGGATCGCGGCGATTTCCACGCCCGAAAACTTCGGCAAAAGGAGGAGGAAAGTTTGCAGGCTTTGACAAACGGTTTGTTTTGCCAGTTTGTTTTTGGGTTGTTTCTTTTTTTTGGTTGTTTGTTTTTGTTTTTTTTTTTTTGAATAAACAAACCAAACCAGGCGGTTTTTGCCATCCCAAATTCACCGCGGGGGGTGGGGAAGGTGATGGAAAAAGGAAGAGACGGCGCAACCTCGAGTGGTGAAACCCAAAGGATGTTTTTTGGGGGGGAAAATGATGTAAAAATAACTCCAGAATCCCCGCAATCCCCAAGGGAAAACGCTCCCAGGTTCACGGAGCAGAGAGGGAGAATTTCCCCAATTTTCGCCCGGTTCGGCCAAGCTCTGCCAGGGAATGAAGCGGGGATTCCTCGGCTGGGATCAATCCCAAGGGATGAAACAACCCCAGCGCCGAGCTGGGAGAGGGCCGGGCCGGGGACTCAAACGCGAGGAGCAAAAAACATTCTCCCCCCCCCCCCCCAAATCCGCAGGGAACCCGAAATTTTGGGATCCAAAATTTCCACTGGGAAGGGCAAAAGCGGCGCCACAGCCTCGCTCCTCTGCCTCCTCTCCGCGAGTTTTCTCGGCGATTTTAAACTTTCCCCCGGGTTGAATTTGATCTTTTTAAAACTATTTTGCCGTCCCTCTCCTCTCTCTCTCCCCTGTATTTTTTTTTTCTCTTTCCTCGGGTATTTTTTTTCTCCCCGCTCTGTTTTCTCCCCTTAACCCCGGTCCTTTTTGTGCGCCCGCCTTTCATGGCGAGCGCGGCTTTACAGCTTGCTACACTTTCTAAGTGCCTCAATGGCCACTTTAGAAATACAAACAACTTTTAGAGATAAAATAACCAAACCAGAATGGGACTTTCAATGGGGGAATAGTTGTTGTCCTTTACCATGGAGTGTGCAGCCGCCTCTGCCTAATCCAGCTTTCATTTTCACCGACAAATGCCAAGAATCTATATCTGTCTCCCAACCCCTCGGGAGCTTGATTACACGACAAAAGGCTGCCATTATCCGCCGCAGAAAACAGGGAGGGGACACGGGGGGCTCGGGCCTCTGAGGATGAGGGCATCTCCAAACTATTGACTTAGTGGATGAAGTCAAGAGCAAACACGCTGAGATCTGAAGGGGGGGAAGGAGCTCCGGGAGCGGGGGGGATGCTCGGGGAAGCGGCGGCGGAAAAAAGCGGCGGAAAGTCCCTGAAAGTAGCGCGGAAGGGACGGGAGAGAGGTTGCGGAGGGTTGGATCCATCTGTGAAAGGTTTTTCTCCCTCCCCATCCTGGGCAAAGCTCTCGCTCTCTCTCCCACCCCACCGCATCCCGTTCGTGGTTTTGGGGTTTTTTGTTGTTTTTTTTTTTTTTTTTGCCTCTCGTGGTGTTTTTTCCCCTTATGGTGACGTTTAATTTTCTTGAAAGATCCTCTCCGCCCGTCCCCATGGGGAATTTGGCGCCTTCTTCCCGCTGGGAGAGGGGGGAAAAGGAGGAAAACCCCAAACCGCGTTCCTTGGGGGCGCGGGGATGGTGCAGGAGTCCCTCCCCCCTCCGCCGTTCTGTGCCTGCTGTGACCCCCAGAGAGCCTCACCCCAAAGTTTGGGGGGCAGGGGGAAATCTCCACCCTAGCGGCCGGACTCAGATTTTGTCCCCAAGCCGGGTCAAGGTCTCGGGCGTGAAGTCGCCCTCGCTGTCGTGGTTCGGCCGGGAATTGTGGGGTTCGGAGGGTGGAGAGGGGGTGAAACCCCCAATGGGGCCGGCAGGGAGGAAAAGCCACCCCAGAGCGACCCCGAGCCCCCGCTCAGCCCGGCCCGGAGCGATCCCAGCTCCGCCCGTCACTTGCCGGGGTCACCTGCGGAGAAATCCGCACCGCAGGAATCCCGCCGTCCTTAATTACTCTTTAATCAGCGCGGCGCAGCAGAGCCTCCACAGAGCCGCTTTTGGGGCGAGGAGCTGCGTTTGAGCCCGGCCCAGGAGCCCCAAGCCCGCTCCGGCTTAAGGGATTTAAAGGTGCTGGAACCGGGCCGGGCCGTGCGAGCGGGGGAGTCCGAGACAAAGGGAGCGGCTGCCGGGAGCGGGGCAGAGCCCGGAGGATCCGCTTTAAAACTACAAAGGAGCCTAAATTCGGCTTCTTAAGCGAAATTCATCCTGGTGGGGAGCGGGCTGAGTTTGCGGCGCTCGCGTCTCCGCGCTCAGAGGATTTTCCTCTTTGCCATAAACGCAGCCGGAGAGACGAGTTTAATTTTTTATTTTTTATTTTTTTCAACATTATTTGCGTTTAATGATGTGGAGGGAAAGGTGCTGAACCTGCTGGGCCGGGAACCTTTGGTTTTTCCACCTTCCCGGTCCTGCGGACAGTTCGGTGCCTGGCAGGGAAAGAGCAGCTGCTGCGAGAGAGAATAAGTGTTAAAAGAAAGGGGGGGGGAGAAAAAAATCCTTGTAATCTTGGGACGTGTTTAATCTGCGTCTCCCCGAATCCCAAAAGGCAGCGGGCCCCGTCTCTCTGATTTATTTTTACGCTCGCCTCGTTTGCATCCCAAAGAAGTAAACTGCTATTTTTAACCGCCGGTTTAAAGCTTAATTAAAAGCCCCTAAACTGATTGTTTTGAAAATTGATTTAGAGGAATGGCCCCAGGGCTGAGACGCTATCGCAGCCGAGGCGCGGAGCTCGCTGCGGGTTTAACCCCGGAGCCGCCGGTGCGGGGGACACGCGGGGCCGGGGGGTCCCCGCGCCCTCCGCTCTCAAAAGCTCTTTGTTAGCGCAGCTCCCGGCCCGCCCGGCCGCATCTCCGGCCGTTTCCTGGGGTGACGGCCTTTAATTGAATTAATTGAATTAAGGGGAGCTCGGAGATGCCGCTGACACCGGCACGGGGAGCTCCGAGGTGCTCCCAAACCCAGCTTTTCTGGGGTGTGCTGAGAATTTTTTGGGCGCCCAAACCGCTTCGTGCTTTGCCCAGACTCCGTTTTCGCAGCCCTCGGAAATTCCAGCCGGCCGGAATTATCTTGCGAGGGGGCTTTAACCTGCTGGAAAGGGCTGGAATGGGAGCTGGGGCTGGAATCTGGAGGAGAGGGAGGGTGGGAAGGGAAGTGGCGTTCCAGCGCCGTAATTAGATGTAAACAAGAATAGAGACGGGGCTCCGTGGTCAGACAACTCGATTGTGAGGGGATTAACACCTCGGTAAACCAATAAAGGCCCCGAGAGGCTGCGGGCCAGGCAGGAGCAGCCGCGGCTGATGGGCTCCCCCGGGCACGTCGGGAACCCCCCCAAAAAACGGCCCCGACACGCGTGGGGCCACCCCCGGCAGTTTGGGGAGTCCGGCTTTGGGGGTTCTTGGCACAGGTTTGGGTTTCTGGGGGGTTCTGCTGCTCAGGGGTGATTCCCTGCCCTCCCTCGGGGTGCCCAGCGGCCTGGAATGGTTTCCCGGCACCCCTGGCCCTGTTAATTAGGGCAATAAATGAGTTAAAGAGGATCCCCCGCCGCCCGAGCGGGGCAGAGCTCCCCCACCTCCACACGTGCCAGCGGGATGGTTCCTCTGGCACGAGGTTCCTGCAGCCCTTTAATTTCTCCATCCCCTCTTAATAACAGCTTAAAAATAATAAAATCCTCCGGAGCCAGCTCGAGCCAAACCCTCGCGGGCGAAGCTCCCCAGGTTCGCCTCCAACCGGGCTTTTGTGGCCGCTCCTTTCGCTCCCAGCTCGCCCCCGCTTGGCTTTTCCCCCCAGACTCGGAGTGGATGGAGGAGTTAACCTTTGGGAAGAATAAAAAAACCCCCTCGGGTCCGGCTTGGAGGGGCGCGGTGCTACCTGCGAGCCCCATTTCCCTGCATTTCTGCCCCGGCTTTGGGCTTGAGCGGGACCCGAGGGGCTCCGAGTCAAACCGAGTTCAATAACCCGGCTCTCTTTTGTCCCCCCCGTCCCTCCCCGGGCTCGGGGCTCGGCGGGCAGCGCCAATCTCGGCGCGCTCCGGGGCGCGGGTATTTCTTCCTCCCCGATTGCAAATAAGCGCAAGATTAGCACCAGCAGCTGTTTGGAATTGGAACAATGGAGAGACCTAGGAAGTGGCGAAATTGAAAAAGGAGAACCCCCCCCCTCCCCTCCCTCCCCTGATCGCCCGGCTCAGAGTTCACCGAGTCAGACTGCCTGACTCGCCGTGACCTCCGCGGGGCTGTTCGCGCACGGGGAGCGCGGGGGGAGCCGCGAACACGGGGGGGAAGGGGGCGGGGGGCACAGCGGGCGCTTTAATGAAATTTCCTCCAGAAAAGGAGGAGGTTCCGCGAGGTTCTGGCTCCCCTTCCGCAGCCAGGGTGGATTTGGGGTTTTTTTGGGATGAGTTTCCCCCTTGCCTCCTGCTCGGGGTCCCTCCCGGGGCAGCGTTAGCCCGGCCGGGGAACGGGGTCCCCATTTTGGGGCGCTGCCCCTGCGCTGGCTGCGCCGCTGTGAGAGGTTTCAATGGGATCCCCTAATGGATTTGACTCGGAAATCTCGACTTGACCAGTTTTTTCCTCTTTAAAACAAACTCATTAAACTTGTCAACACTCATTAGGGCCTTGAAGCGCTGAGCGGGAGCCGCTGGGGGCTGCCCGGGGAGGCAGTGCTGGGGAGGGAGCGGCTCGGCCCCGCTCCGAGGCGGCTCCGCGGGGAGGGAGAAGGCGCTGCCAGGAAAATCAACGCCTTAAAAGAGAAATCAAGGGAGGACAGAGGGAGCCGGCACGGGGAGGGGACCGTGCCTTGGAAATGGGGGCAGCCCCGAGCCCCCCCGTCCCCGGCTCGGCTACAAAGGAGGCGCCAGGCGAGGGGAGGGCTCCGGAGGGGATTCGGGGGTTTGGGATCATCCCGGGGGTTTGGGGGCGTGGGGGGAATGGATCCGCCGGGCTGCGCTTGCTGCGAGTGCCGGGGGAAGGGGGGACAGGAGGGGGAAAGGTTAGAGGCGGCTCCCGGCCCTAAATCCCCTGGAAATGAGGCTGCTCTCCGAAATTCCTTCCCAATCCCCCTGCCCGCGATATTTGCAGAGCTGTAAAATTAGTCGGGGATCGTCTCAATTCTGCCGGCAGGACGAAAATTGCTTTGGGGTGGAGTTTGGGGGGCAATTAAATGTTGCACATTTCCCCGTCCCTTTTCAGTCGCGATTTTGTTTGGGGTGGACTCCGATTTTTTTTTTTTTTTTTTTTTTGGTGGGTTTGTTTTTTCTAACGGGTTTATTCTGATGCTTTTCAAGCCTCGCTTCTCCTTTAAGGGGCAAAACCCCGCAACCCCCATCTCTGTTAAAAATAAAAAAAAAACCCAAACCCTTCTCCGAGCCCTTCTGTTCTTCCCCTCCCTGAGAATGAGAACATCAGCTATTCAAGCGTATTGATGAACTCCCCCAAAAAGTTTATTAAGAGGGGCGAAAACAAAAGGACTAAAGGCCGCAGGCAACTGGACAGACAGTTTATAAACTGAGCTGCCATTGTCCCCCCGAGGCAGATGCATGAATACCTCTGAATGGGGCCCTTTGGAGTGACAAGATCAAGCCAGACAACAGCATGGTAAAAGGAAGGAGCGCTGCTTCTCCCTCCCCGAGCCCAAAGATCTGCTCCCCCTGCTCCTGCCGCATTCACGGACATCTGCAGGGGGAGGAATAAATAGCTCCTTACAGCACCGGGGGCTGCCGTGTCCCCCCCGGGCCGCTCTCTGCGCCATATGCTGCGCTCGGCTCCTTCTGGGCAGCGCCGGCCCGGCCGGGCCTCGAGCGAGCCCCACAAACATCAAACTTCCCTTCCTTCTCTCCTTTCCATTCCCTTCTCTCCTTTTCCTTCCTTCTCTCTTTTCCATTCCCTTCTCTCGTTTACATTCCATTCTCTCCTTTTCCTTCCTTCTCTCCTTTCCATTCCGTTCTCTCCTTTTCATTCCCTTCTCTCATTTTCCTTCCTTCTCTCTTTCCCTCTCTTCTCTTTTTTTATCCCCCCTCTCTTTTCCTTCCTTCCTTCCTTCCTTCCTTCCTTCCTTCCTTCCTTCCTTCCTTCCTTCCTT
>NW_014650720.1:1073022-1097207 GCF_001447265.1 Sturnus vulgaris
TTTCCTTTTCCTTTTCCTTTTCCTTTTCCTTTTCCTTTTCCTTTTCCTTTTCCTTTTCCTTTTCCTTTTCCTTTTCCTTTTCCTTTTCCTTTTCCTTTCCTTCCCTCCTCTCCTCTCCTTCTTATAAATATTTCATATTTATATTTAATAACTGATGCATTAATTAATTGATTAATTAATTTATTGATATTTATCCCTTTTTCCCCGGGTCTGTTCTTCGTTTCCTCCCATGATTTTGGCGTCACATGGATTTTTATAAACCCATAAATCCCAGATATTATTTTTATAGGGATGTTTGTCTTTCCTGGGATTCTACTCACCTATGTCCGGCTGTGAACCTTGCTAGGAACTCACCTTGATGTCCATTTATTCCAATTTATTCCAATTTATTTCCATTATTTTCATTTCCCTTCTTTTTGGGACACAATAAATCCCAACTGGAATTGTTTCCCCATTAAAACTCAAGGAAAAACCCAAAAAGGGACAAATCTGGGGTTTTGAGGAGAAACAATTCCATGAGGTGATGGAGATCATGAGGAAATCAGGATTTTCCACGGCTAGAAACCCATTTTTGGATAAAAAATCTTATTTTTCACGACCTGACCGAGATGATTTTTGCCTCCTTCCAGACTTGCAGCTCCCAGAGTGGAATTTTGCTGGCAAAAATGTGAAATTTTGGAGCTTTTCATTCGATTCCTGATCCCAGTGTTTCCTTGGATGCTTTTCCAGCCTCTGCACAATTTGATCCCAGGGATCAAATATCAGTTTTTCATGGAAAAAAAAAATCTCCCAGCTTTTGGCAGGCAGGAATTCCCGGCTCTGGGAAGATCTCCCTGGGCACACGGGGAGATCTCAGAGGATCCCGAGTTTCCCTTGGGAAGTGCCCAGCCCTGGGAGCTGCCAGGGGCAGGATTTGGGCTAAAATTGGCCCTTTTTGGTGTGGAAACTCCTCTGGGAAGGCGTCAGCAGAGGGTGACGTTGTGCAGGATTGGGGAATATTGGGGAATATCCGGAATGCTGCTGCCAAAAACTTGGGAGCCTCCAAAGTGGCCTGAAAATTCTAAGGAATGGCCTAAAATTCCAAGGAAGCACGTTGGGATGTGGGAAAAGGGATTTGGGATAGTTGGGAATTACTTTCCTGTGTCTGCTGTGGCAAGATTTTAGATCTAAGCCTTAGTCCTGTGCTAAAAATTCCAGATTTTAGGAATGCTACTGAATTTTTTTCATATGTGAAATGAGGTGCCCAATCCAACCTTTTCCATGGTTTTGATGGAATGTTGAGGGCTTGGAAGGGGAACTTTGTTGCTCTGGGAATGAAATGGATCAAGTGTTGTTCTGTGGGAATAGGAAAGGATAGAAAGGGGGAATTTGGCTTCTTGGAGGGAATTCTGCGCCATTCCCGTGGGATTTTGGGAATAATTTATGGATTTCTCATAATGAGGATAATTTATGGATTTGTGGTTGTGCTGAACTGGCCTGAACCCGAGCAGGGAGGGTTTGGAGCCGGGTGTTGGAATTCAGGTGGATTTTGGTTTCTTTGCCTGTGGATTGGAAACTTGCAGGATTTTCCATGGCTCTGGAATGGCTGGGAAAGGAATGGGAGGAAATTCAGTCATTCCCAACCATCCCCAACCATCCCCAACCATTCCCAACCATCCCAAATCATTCCCAGCCATTCCCAACCATTCCCACTCATCCCAAATCATTCCAAACCATCCCCAACCATTCCCAGTCATTCCCAACCATCCCCAGTCATTCCCCAATCATTCCCAGCCATTCCCAGATCCTGGGACCTCCAAGGTTGAATATCCCAGTAGAGTCTCTCAGGATTTAAATGAATATTCCAGGAGAGCATCCCAAACCTGTTTTCCAGAGCTCTGGCTTTCCCCAAATCCTGATTTTTTTGGTGAAAGTTGTGCCTCCGTTTAGAAAACATCCACAAAAACAAAGGAATTCCCAGTTTATCCAAGGGCACCTGTGGTTTCCTTGGATTGGCTCCCGAGTGTTTTCCTGCCTGGCACAGGGGTCCCTGTCTGGAACTGGGATTTCTCCTTGGAACTGGGATCTCTCCTTGGAACTGGGATTTCTCCTTGGAACTGGGATCTCTCCTTGGAACTGGGATTTCTCCTTGGAACTGGGATTTCTCCTTGGAACTGGGATCTCTCCCTGGCTGCTGGCACTGGAATTGTCCAGCAGCTCCAGGAGCTCCCTCTCTCTGGGATTGGAATCTTTGGGAATCTTTGGGTGTGGAGGGAAGAGAGGCAGGCCAGGAAATTCCTTGACTCAGGAGTGGGAGTTCCAGGGAATGTTCAGGGGTTTTGCCTCCACCTGAGTGGGAATTTGGGATTCCAAAGGAATTATTTGCTGGGAATCTCGCGGCACACGCAGGAAGGTGCCAGGAATCTTTTGGAACCTCGGTCTCTGGAGGGCCCAGCTGGGAGTCAGCACATCCAGGTTTTATTCCCAGTGACAAAGAATTCCCACCCTCAGCTTCTCCCGTTTATCCTCCCACATTCCCTTGTCCAGTTTTCCCTCCCCAGTCCCAATCCCGGGCTGGAGGAATCCCAGAAAAATGGAAAAGAGAGAAAAAACCCCAATGCAGTTTCACCCCCCAAAACACCTGGAATTGGGAAAATTCCAACCACTGCAGTTTGGAAATGTTTCACATTCCAGGGGGAGGCAATTCCTTCATTCAGTTCCCCTCTCCCACGAGGGAAAGCTCCTGGAGTGTCCAGGATGGAATCGCTTCCCCACATTCCCCAGGCAGGAATATGAAACTTCCTTAAGAATTCCAGGGAATTTGCTCTGCTCCGGAAAATGGGGAGCAGGGCTGGGGAAGAGGTGTTTGGCTCCAGCAGGGTTGGGGGGCTCAGAATTCCAAGCCTGGAATCAAATCCTGGATTCCTGTGAGCCTGGAAAGGCGAGGGAATCTCACGTGAGCTCCTCAGGAGCCAGGAAAGTTTGGGTTTGTTTGGTTTTTTTTCTGGGATATTTCACTTTTCGAGCTGACGGTGGGAATTTTCTTCTTGCAGCTCTTTCCTGTTTGGTTTTCCAGGAGTTTCCTTGGTGTTTCCGACCCTTTTTCCGGTCTTTAGGATCAGCTTTGTTCATGGTTTAGCTCAGAACCTTTCCCTGGATTTGGGATCTCCTTGGACACTCAGAGCAGAGCTCATACAGGAGGGATTTTGCCATAAGTAGGGGATTTATGGAATTTAAGGAATTTCATCTCTTAACTCCAGATATGGATTTCAAAATCCCCCATTTTCCCCTATTCCCAGGTTATTTCATCCCAAATCCAATCCCTAACTCCAAAGCCAGCTGTCCCACGGTGCGTGGTTTGGGAGATGCTGAGTGCCAGGATCAGCTCCTGCCCAGGAGGCTGAGTGTCCACAGGGATCCCAGAAATCCCATGGGGATCCCAGAGATCCCACCTGGATCCAGGCACAAAATTCCCGTCCCTTTTGTGCCATTGTGATCCCAGGGGAACCAAAAATTTGGTATCAGAGCCAATCCCTGGAGAGCAAAGTCCCAACCCTTGGCTCTCCCCATTTCTGTGGTGTGGTTAAAACTGAATTCAAACAATGGAAAAAAATATCCCAAGATTGCTGGGAACGAGGGAATGGGAGCAGAAAATACAAAATTTCTTCTCAAATCCCAATTTTTGGGATTGAAATAGAGCCACTGCTTGGTGGGAAAACAAAAATCTCATTGAAGAGTTGGGAAACAAAGTGAAAAAAAACAAAGTGAGCCAAGATTTTCCATTTCTGCTCGGCTCAGATGTTTCTTCCACCTGGGATTGAAATTATTTGGTTCTTCCTTTATTTAAAAAACCAATCAGGAATGATCCAGGTTCATCCTGAACCCGGATGATCCAGAGATTTGTGTGGGAAACCGGCAAACTCAGGACCTCCAAAGCAGAGCAGAAATCCCAGTTCCCACCTCAAATCCCACATTTTCCATCCCTCACCTGGGCAGAGCAGAGCTCCTCTACCAGCACCCTCCTGGCTCCATCCCGCTGGGAAAAGTTTTGGAATGCTCAGAGGGAATTCCAGAACAGGAGGGAGCTGGGAAAGGTCTCAGCTCTGCCCTCACACTGCCAGGGAGGCTTTGCCTCCTGGGATTGGGATCCAATTCCCAGCTCCTGGAAGATCCCTTGGATCACATTCCAAGGGGGAAGGGATCATTCCCAGCTCCTGGAAGATCCCTCTTTACACTCTAAAATACCCAAGAGGTTTCTCATCCCTCCTGAGAAAAGCCTGGATAAACCCCATGGAATGCTGTTCATGGAGCTCTGGAAAGCTTTGGGCGTGGAAGCTCGGGAGATTCCTCCTGAGAGGTGGCCTTGGGGACAACTGTGTCCTGGGAATCTCCTGGGTAGTGGCCTTGGGGACATCCATGTCCTGGAAAACTCTTCAGGAGATTCCTCCTGTGTGGTGGCCTTGGGGACAGCCGTGTTTTGTGTCCTGGAAAACTCTGGAATCTCCTGGGTGGTGGCCTTGGGGACAATTGTGTCCTGTGTCCTAGAAAAATTCCTGGGTGGTGGCCTTGGGGACAGCCGTGTTTTGTGTCCTGGGAATCCCCTTGAGAGCTCCTGCCTTGGGGACAGCCGTGTTTTGTGTCCTGGGAATCTCCTCCTGGCCTCGGGGACATTTGTGTCCTGTGTTCTGGCAATCTCCTGTGTGGTGGCCTTGGGGACAGCCCTGTCCTGTGTCCTGGAAAACTCTTCCTGGCTTTGGGGACAGCCTGGGGTGGGATTGCCCCGCTGTCCTTTAGGGGAATTGGTGCCTGAGACCCCAAGGGTTAAAGTGGGGGAATTCCTGTGGGAATGGGGCAGCAGGGCCGGGCCCTGGTGCCAGGGGGGCTCAGAGGGCTCCGGGCTCTGCACGGTTCCCTTGCCATGAGCCACTCCTGGCTTGGCTGGGCACATTGCTGGTGGATCCCAGAGCTGGGAAGGGAATTTTTTGTCCCAAAAAACAGGAAAAATCCACGATGCTGTGCCAGCTCCTTGGTGTGCCGGCTGGGAATTCCCTGCTGGGCCTCAGGGACCTCTGAGCAGGAGGAATTTGGGATTCCTGCACAATTTGATCCCAGCATTGTTGGGTTCTGTCCCTGCTGGGCACCAAGAGCTCCATCCCATGAGCAAACCAGGCCTTTCCCATGGATGGAAACCTGTTTTTGAATAAAAAATCTGATTTTTCGTGACCTCACCGAGATGATTTTTGGGCAGAGCAGGTTCCATGGGAGCGGGATGTGATTCCAGGGTTGTTGTCAGGAGGAGAATCCAGGAGAATTCCAGCACCTGTGGGAGAAGCTGCCACCCCCTTTATTCCCCCTGCCCTGTCCTGATGCCTTTTGGGGCTGCCTAAAAACAGAATCCAGACAAAGCTGGGGGAATAAAAAGCACTTGTATTTATTGAAGGGCCTTCAGGTACATTTAGGGCAGATGAAGCCCCCCAGGGCTACACCCAAAAATGGACCACGGGTCACAGGTTTTCAGACTTTTATAAGTTTGGTCCATTTGCATATTGGGGGTTAATCCTCCAATTACAGCTTCAGGTAATGAAGTCATTTACCCCAAATTTGCTCCCCCCAGCTCCCTTTTGTTTCCATTTCTCGGGGCCTGAGGCAGTGAGGTGTCCTTGATTCCCAGCCCAGAGAGGAATTGTTGTGTGTGACCAAAACGGGAGAGCAGCAGCTGACGCTGTGTGTGGAGTTTAGAGTTTCACACTAAAGAACTGCAGGGTTACAAATACATGAAAAATATAAAAGCTGAAATGCTGAGGCATCAGCAGGTGGCCCCGAGCAGCCCCAGGAGCGCAGGAGGAGCCGCTCTGGCCTTGGTTCCTCTTCCCTTCCCCTCTTTCTTCCATCCTTCCCCTCTTCCCTCTGTCCTTCCCCTCTTCCCTCTGTCCTTCCCCTCTTTCCTCTTCCCTTCCCCTCCTTCCTCTTCCCTTCCCCTCTTCCCTCCATCCTTCTCTTCGTTCTCCCATCCTTCCCCTGGTTTTCCTCTGCCCTTCCCGGGCCGGCTCCGCCGCATCCCCCGGCTCCGACCCCTCCCTGCCCCGCTCCCTCGTCCCTCCCCCCGCGGCATCCCGGGCTCCTTCCCGGGGGTTTTAATATTCAGGCCGTACCTTCCACATGAGCAGTGCTGAAGAGCGGAGTGTCGGGGTTTATTGATATCACCCGGGGCCGCTCGGGGCTGTCAGCTGCACATTCAGCCTCCCGCGACCCCCTAAGGTGCGGGTCCTGGCAGCTCTAAAGGAATCCGCACAAAAAAAAAATCCCTTTTTTTGTTCTGCCCAAGGTGAGACAATGCGGGCAGGGCCCTGCTCCAGATGACAGCGCTGATAAAGGAGCGCGGCGCAGGGATATCTTCCTTTCTTCGCGCTGCTTCTTTCAATCCTTCTTTCTGTCACTCGCATTCTCTCCTCCCTACACTTCCCTTTCTTCTCTTTCTTCTCTCGGCCGCGGCAGGGCCGGGCCCGGGGGTTCAATCGCGGGCGAATGTCACAGCCCCGCTCGCAGCGCATCCCCGGGGGCTGCGAGGGGCGCGTCCCGCCCGGGCCTTTCTCCCGAGCGCGTCCCGGGGGTTCCTGACATGAATGAAAAGCTGGGAGCGTTTTTTGGGGGGAAAAGCGGGCAGGGGAGGGGGGAGAAAACGTGGTGAGAAAGGGAGAGAAGGCAGCAGAAACGCGGGAGGAAAAGTGGGATTGCGGTGAGGCGGGAGGATGTGAATATCCACATGTAAATATACATAAATATTTAAATATATAAATGAATAAATATATAAATACATATATATAAATATATATATATATATATGCATATGTAGAAAGTGTAATACCCAAATCAAAACCCACAGGGACACAGCGAGCGGGCAGGGGATAAAAAGATCAGATATTCAAAAAATCCTCCATGGGTTTTGCTGCATCCCTGATTTCTCAGGTGGAGCACGAGGTGAGGGAAGGAAGAGGTGGCTTGGGGACACTGAGGACTGTCCCTGGAACTGGGATCTGTCCCTGGAACTGGAATCTGTCCTTGGAACTGGGATCTCCCACTGGCACTGGGAGCTGCCCCTGGAACTAGGATCTCTCCTGGGTACTGGGATCTCTCCCTGGCACTGGGATCTCCCACTGGCCCTGGATCTCTCCACGGCTGTCACAGCTCTGGAATTGTCCAGCAGCCCCAGGAGCTCTGTCTCTCCGGGACTGGAATCTTTGGGAATCTTTGGGAATCTTTGGGAATCTTTGGGAATCTCAGGCTGTGCAGGGAATGCTCCTCCTCCTTCAGGGTGATCACTTCGCTGCCCCATCAGCACCCGCCGCGCTCCCGGCACCGCCAAAACGTCACATTTTGGTGAAATTGGTTCCTCTGCCCTGGAAGAGTCTGACAGGGAGAGGCCTGGGAGTGTCTGGGCAGAGCTGGAGCAGCAGGGGAAGCACAGGACAGGATTGAGGGTCCCCAATCCTGGGGCCTGGAGCCGTGTCCAGGAGTGGCATGGAATGATGGATCCCAATCCCAAACTGGGGCTGGCCACCCCCAGGGTGTCCCTAGCTGTTTCTAGCCCCAGTTGGAGCAACATCCCAGTCCAGGAGTGGCATGGATTGAAGGATTCCAGTCCCAAACTGGGGCTGGGCATCCCCCAGGGTGTCCCTGGTTGTCCCTGGCTGTTCCTGGCCCTGGCTCCCAGTCCAGGAGTGGCACAGATTGATGGATCCCAGTCCCAAACTAGGGCTGATTATGAGGAGGAGCAGCCGGGCCCAGGCTGAGCTGCCCCAGGACCCACAGGAGCTGAACCTGGTGTGCCAGGATAAACAGACAGGGAATTTTCCCCTCTGGAATTTCCCTCCCTGATCTCCCAACCCCAGGTGCCACAGCCATGCTGGTCCCTCGTGCCTGGCAGTGTCCCCTGCAGGCCAGGGATCAGGATGGGTTCCCTGCTCGGGACTCTCCAGGAATCCTGGGATCAGGGATTCTCTGAGATCCTGTAAATCGAGGGGTAATCTGGTATCAGATCCCTTTAAATTCAGGGATTCTCCAAGATCAGATCCTTGTAAATCCAGGCGTTATCCAGGATCAGATCCCTGTAAATCCAGGGGTTATCCAGGATCAGATCCCTGTAAATCCAGGGGTTATCCAGGATCAGATCCCTGTAAATCCAGGCGTTATCCAGGTCTGGGATTCTCCATAATCGGATCTCCCATCCCTGCTGCCTTACCCTGGAAAACCAGGGATTCTCCAGGATCAGATCCCTGTAAATCCAGGGGTTATCCAGGATTGGATCCCTGTAAATCCAGGTGTTGTCCAGGATTGGATCCCTGTAAATCCCGGGGTTATCTGGGATCAGATCCCTGTACATTCAGGGGTTATCTGGGATGAGATCTCCCAGCCCTGATCCCAGCAGGCTCCCCGTGCCCAGCCCTCCCAGCCCTGTGGGATGTGTTTGTGCAGCTCCATGGGGAATCCTTGTGAGGGACCAGCAGGGCTGGAGCTGGAAAGGGAAGAAAATAAAACAAAAAAAGGAGGAAACTCCCGGGAAAGCGAGCAGAGCTTTCCTTCCCGCCACCTCTTTGTTGCTGTTCCTCCAACCTGGATCCCAGCTGGTTTCCCTTTGCCTCCCATTTTGGGGAGCATTGGTGCTGCCCCTCTTTGAGTGGGGGAGCTGGGAAGCTCCCAGGTCCTTCCCTCCTTCCCTCCTTCCCTTGGCACCTTGGGATGGCTGCCTGGAACAGAGGCCACACAAGATGAAGATAACAAAATTGGGAATTTATTAAAGGCACACAGACACACCTTGGGCTGTCAGAAGCCTCTGAGGCTGCACCCAGGATGGTCACGGGTTTTTCAGACAATTATAAATTTGGTCTATTTGCATATCAGGGGTTAATCTTCCAATTAGAGCTTCAGGTAATGAAGTAATTTACCCCCAGTTGGCTCCCCCACAATTCATTTTGTTTGTACTTTTTGGGACAATGAGGTGTTCTTGAGTTTCAGAGGAATTGTTTTGTCTGAATAAATCGGGAGAACAGCAGCTGACAAACTATGGAGTTTGAGATTTATACACTAAAGCAGCTCGGGATCTGGAAAACAGAAAAGTGCAATCCTGAGGCATCACCTCCTTCCTTCCCTCCCTCTCTCCCGGGCTGGATCCTGCGCCTGCCGCAGGCACGAGGCCATGAATATTGAAGTGCCAGGGGGGTTTTTATGGACTCCACAGATGTGCCGGGACTCGGGGCCGGCCCCATCACCTCGGGCCGCTTGAAAAGGCCGAACAAAAGCCCGAAGAAAGAGGGCGAGGGGCGGAGGGGGCAGGGAGGGAGGACCAGGAAAAAGTTGAAAGCGAAGAAAAGAGGGCTGGAGTTGATGGATATTCCATCTGTTTATGGTCAGGGAATTCACAAAGGCTGCCGGGGACGGGCAGCCCTGCTCGCCCTCCCTCCCTCCCCGTTTGCCTCCGAACGTTCGGGATGGGTTGGGTTTGTTCGCCCCGGGAAGGAGCAGAAAGGTTTGGGGTTTGTGACGCGTGTGGGGGCAGGGCGGCGGGGCAGAGCCTCAGGATCAGCCCCGTGGATCCCAATATTCCCACAGGGAGACTCTGGGATCTGATTTGGGATCAGATCCATCCCATGGATCCCACTATTCCCACAGGGAGACTCCAGGATCCGATCTGGGATCAGATCCATCCCATAGATCCTGCTATTCCCATAGGGAGATTCTGGGATCTGATTTGGGATCAGATCCATCCCATGGATCCCACTATTCCCACAGGGAACCTCTGGGATCTGATCTGGGATCAGATCATCCCTGTGGAACCCGCTACTCCTCTAGGGAGCCTCTGGGATCTGATGTGGGATCAGATCATCCCAGTGGATCCCATGATTCCCACAGGGAAACTCTGGGATTGGGCCTGGGATCAGATCTGGGATTTGGTCTGGGATCAGATTTGGGATCAGATCATCCCAGTGGATCCCGTTATTCCCACAGGGAGACTCTGGGATCAGATCCCTCCCCCTATAAAGTTTTGGGCTCTTCCCAGAGTTTTCTTGGGCTCCACGTGTGGCTTTAGGGAAGAGCAGCTGTGTGGGGGTGAAATTCCATTTCCTTTCTGGCTTTGGGAAATCCCTCCTGGAGTTCAGCTCCAGGTGAGTCCTGAGCCTGGAGTTGGGCCTGGCTGTGCCCGGAGCAGGTCCTGGTGCTGGCCAGGGGATTTGGGGATGAATATTCCAAGGAAATTTGGTCTCTCCAGCTTTTCCTTCCCAAAATCTGCCGGTGCTCCACTCATGGTTGTGTCTCTGAGCTGGCGAGCTCAGGGGGGTGAAGGTTCTGCTTCAACAGGAGGGAATTTCACAGTGAAAAATGGGAATTTTGCATCCCTGCAGATCCCAAAATGAACTTCTAACCGAGAAAAATCCTGCCTGGAATCTTGGTATTCCATGGCCAGGTAGAGGGAAGGGATTGGGAAAGAACCTTTAGGATCACCTCCCTCCAACCCCAGGTGTTCCCGGGCAAGGTTTTCCTAAAATCCCCAATCCCTGAGCTGGGAGGGGAATTCTGGCAGAGAGAGGAAAGTTTGGGGTGAGGAAAAGAGGCAGAAATAGGGGGAAATGTGGAAAAAGAGTGGGAAAATAGAGAAAAATATGGAAAAATATGGGGGAAATCTGGAAAAAGAGAGAAAAATACGGTAAAATGAGGAAAAAAATGGAAAAAAACCAGAAAAATTGAGAAAAATATAGGGAAAATATGGGGAAAATACGGAAAACTGAGAAAAACAAGAAATATAGAAAAATACAGAATATATAAAATATATTGTGTATTATTATGTATAAATAATATCATAATAATAAAGAATATATTTTATATTATTATGTATAAATACATTAAAATATGGAAAAATACAGAAAAATAGAGACAAATATGGAGAAACAGAGAAAACAGAAAAAAATAGAGAAAAATAATGAAAATATGGGAAAATGAGGGGGAAATATGGAAAAAATACAGAAAAATAGAGACAAATATAAAAAATATAGAGAAAATAGAGAACAATAGAGAAAATAGAGGAAAATATGGAAAAATACGGAAAAATTTGGCTAAATAGAGGAAAAATATGGAAAAATTATAGAAAAATATGGAAAATTAGAGAAAAGTAGAGACAAATCTCCCAGCTGATCCCCAAATTTCCCATTTTCCTGGCTGCTATTCCAGGGCATCTCCACCCCCTGGTGCAGAATTCCTCGATTAAATCCCACCTCTAGAATTCCAGGATTGGTTTTCCATGAGCCTGAGATCTGTGAGCCTGGATCCAGGAAAAGGTTGGGAAAGGGAGGGAAGAGAATCTCAAGGTTTTGTTGTGTGTGCTGAGGGAATTTCTGGGAATTTCAGGAATTTGGGGTCTGGGAATGTGCTTGGAGCACGGGGTGGGTTTGTGCCTCCTCACAGCCCCGCCTGCTGTTCCCTGGGAATTCAGGAATTCCAACATTTCCGAGGTGAGAGGGACAAGGGGGTTCTGGGGTTTGTGCTGGGAACAAAAAAAAAAAAAATCGTACAGGAGAATTCTGTGCTGCCTTTTCAGGCTCCTCCATCCAGGCCTCGTTTGCACCTGGATGGGCTCAGGTTGTTCCTGCCTGGGGAAAAGCAGAGCTGGGAATGTCAGGAGAGCTCCAGATCCGGTTTAAGGAGCTGCTGGGGACAGGTGCAGCCCAGGAGAAGACAAATCCCCGAGATCCTGGTTCATTCCATGTCCTCCTGTGCAATCCCAGCCCTCCTGCCCCAGTGGCCTGCAGTGGGGGGGTCCAGGCATTCCTCCATGCCTGAATCCCAAAGATTCCCCAGGGCAGGATCTTAGCCCTCATCACAGCATGGGTTGGGAGCAGTTTAAAGTTGATCCAGATCCATCCTTCTGGCATGGCAGGGACTCCTTCCACTGTCCCAGGCTCCTCCAAGCCACATCCAGCCTGGTCTTGGACTTCCAGGGATCCAGGGGCAGCCACAGCTGCTCTGGGCACCCTGTGCCAGGGCCTGCCCACCCTCACAGCCAGGAATTCCTTCCCAATATCCCACCTAAACCCCTCTGTGGCAGTGGGAAGGTGTTCCCCGATTCCCTCCATCCTTTGGGAATTGTCTCTCTCCATCTTTCCTGTGGCTCCTTCAGTCCCTGGGAGGCCCTGGTGAGGTCACTCCAGGCTGGACAATCCCAGTTCCATTGGCCTTTCCCACTGGGAGAGCTGCTCCATCCCACTGAGCCCTAAGTGCCAGGGCTGGGTGGATGAAGAGTCTGGAACAGGGGATTCCTTGTGGGCTCTCACTCAGGTATTGCCAGGGCCTTCCAAGTGGGTTTTTCTTCCTTCTCTCATCCCATGAAACCCAGGTTTTTCTCAGGGCTGCATTCCTGGGCAGCCACCTCTGGGTGGGATTTATGGAGCATCCCCGTGGCTGCAGCAGCTGCAGGGGGAGTTTGCAGCAGCCACAGCCCAGCCAATCCCAATCCCAATCCCAATCCCAATCCCAATCCACCCCATCCCTAGTCCCACTCTGTCCCTTATCCCACTCCACCCCCAATCCTGCTCCCAATACCACTCCCTCCCCAATCCCACTCCATTCCCAGTCCCACCCTATCCCAAATCCCACTCCCTTCCCAATCCCATTCTCAATCCCATTCTCTCCCCATCTCACCCTGTCCCCAATCCCATTCCCTTCCCAATCCCATTCTTAATCCCACTCCATCCTCAATCCCATCCCCTCCCCAGTCCTACTCCTTCCCCAATCTCACTCCTAATCCCATTCCCTCTCTAATCCCATTCTCCATCCCACTCCATCCCCAGTCCCGCTCTGTTCCCAATCCCATTCTGAATCCAACTCTCTCCCCAGTCCCATTTCCACTCCAATCCCATTCCCTCCCCAATCCCATTCTCAATCCCACTCTTTCCCCATTCCTTCTCCCTCCCCAGTCCTGCTCCCTCCCCACCTCTCCCAGTTGATGTTTAGGATGGGGCAGCAGGAAGGGACAGGGACAGACAGCGTTGTGCTGGGAGCTGGGATGTTCTGCAGCCCCAATCCCTCTGCCCCATTTCCCCAGCCCCCCATCCCCCCAACCCCATTCCCCAGCCCCATCCCCCCATCCCCATTCCCCATTTCCCCATTCCCCATCCCCATCTCCATTCCTCATTCCCCAGCCCCATTCCCCATCCCCATTCCCCCATCCCCATTTAATTTAACTGCAGGGCCAAGGGGAGCCCAGGCTGGAGGGGAGGGAGGAGGAGCAGAAGGGAATGGGGACAGGGGACACAGCCAGGCCCGGGTCCCACACGGCTTTTCCTGGTCCCCTGCTCCTTCCAAACCCCTCCAAAGGGCTCTTGCTCGTTGTTCCCCAGCCTGAACCAGCAGCTTTGCTCAGGATTGGGAGTTTGGGGCTGTAATTCCCACACTTCCTCAGGCTGGAATGAGCCCCGGGACAAGGCCAGGCTTCCCTTTGTCATCTTTCCCTGCACTGCTCCCACCACTCCAGGGGGGTTTGTTCCCTTTTCCCAGCTCTTCCTGAACTCAGCACTGCTCCACACAATCCCTCAGCAGATCCCTCCATGGGGTCACTTCACCCCTGGCTCCCAAAAATTGCCCAGACATTGGGAAATCTTTCTCGGAGCAGTGGGAAGAATTTCCACACTGCGTCCTTGCTACCACTCCCAGGATAAAGCTCTGCCTTTTTATTCCTGAAATTAGGATTTCTTTCTAAAAGCAAAGAGATTTGGGCAGTCTGAGCTTTTCATTCTGAGCTGCAGAGCAGTTACTCTGAAACAAAGATGAAAAAGCAATGGAATTGCTCCTAAAAAAACCCAAATACACTGGGATGATTGTGAGTCCTGTAACCCACACACTTCCCTCCTGGTTTTCCCTTTTCTCCTGGTTTTCCTTTTTCTCTTCAGCTTTCCCTGTTCTCTGCCTTGTCCTGCTGGGAGGTTTCCCCCTCCTCTCCTGGTTTTCCTTCTCTCCTGGCTTTCCCTTTTCTCCTGGTTTTTCCTTTTCTCTTCAGTTTTCCCTGTTCTTTTTAGTTTTCCCTGTTCTTTGCTTTGTCCTGCTGGGAGGTTTTCCCCTCTGTTCATTCCTGGCTCTGCTTTTCCCGTCAATCTTTCCCAGGATGAGATCCCGGGGGAGCTGCCTGCTGCCAGCCTGCTGCTTCCCATCCTTCATCCTTCCCACCCAGGAAGGTGCTGCTGGAAATTTCTGCACCTTCCCCTTTGCAGACCAAAGGGTAAAATATCACTAAGCCATTCCTGTCGCAAAAATCCCTGGAAATTTGGTTTCCCCTGTGCTCCTGCTGCTGGCAGTTGTTGTTCATGTAGGGATGGGCTGGAAAAAATGAAGGGTTTCAGTTTGGGATGAATCCCCAGCCTGGGATTCTCCACAGCTTCAGAAAATCAAGCACAAAGAGCTTTGGGGAGAATTTGGGAATGGATTGTCTGGGATATTCCAGCTTGGTTGGGAATGGGAACGACCTGTGGGGCTGTGAGAGCAGCAGGTGAGGGAGCTGCTCGTGGGGTGTGTGGATGTGTCAGAGAGGCCATCCCAGCTGGAAAACATTCCCTGTCCTTCCCCACGGCCCTGCCTGACAGCAGCAGCTGCTCTGGCTGGGAGCAGCTGGTCCCAGGCATTCCCTGGGAGTTTTCTGCTCCCTCGGTTCCAGCTTTGAGGTCGGGCTCTTGGAGCCGGGCACTTGGCACTGGGAGCTGTGGCTGCTGTTCCCAGCCCTTTCCAGCCCTTCCCAGCCCTTCCCAGCCCCCGGGGTCACTGCGGATGGGTGGTGACTCCTGCACGGCTGGAAAATGGGGATAAAGCCTGGCTGGAGCTGTGGGGCAGCTTGGGAATGGAGAGGTTTGTCCTGGAATTGGTGTTGATTATCTCACCCTGGAATCAGCACCGCAGTGAGGACACAGGGTGACAGTCCCTCGTCCTCTCCCAAAACTCCATGGACAAATCAGGGATCCTTTAGCAGGAGCTGGGGAAGAAAATGTGGGGGTTTTCCCGTCCCAGGTGAAAATCTGGTGCAGATCCTGTCCCTGCACCTGGGAATGTCTGGATCCCAGGAGTGGGATGGGAGGAGCAGCCGAGCCCATCCATGATGGAGCAGCTCCAGTGAGGAGCTCCAGGGAATTCTCTGGAGCTTTCCAGATGTGCCTTTGCTCCTCCAAGGCCCAGATGTGCAGGCTCCTACCTGCCCCGCATCATCTGGGGCCCAGATGTGCAGCCCTGCTGCTCTCAAGCACAGATGTTCCTTCTCCTGGAGACCCTTGGAAGTGGACAAATCCAAAAAATCTCTGCTTGAAATAAATTCTGACTGTGTGTGGGAGAACTCTGAAATTTTTTAGGGTTTTTTTTTAAATGTGGGGCAATTGCTGCCCCTCTGAAGCCAGCAAGGAATTTCTCACTGATTCGGGGGGACAAATTCAGAAATCAAAGGGTTTGGATCTAAAAGCTGAACGTGTTTAAAGCATTTAACGGGATGCCAGAGCCTGAAGGAGGGAAAACCTCTCCAAGGGATGATTTTCCCCAAAAAAACAACCCCTGGAGCAGAGCTGCCCTGGCTCCAGCACCTCTCCAAGGTCCCACACTGCGTCCTCCCCACAAGCCCCGGGCCATAAAAGGAATTTTGTTTGGAATGCAGAGGCTTTTTGTGGTGATCTGGGTACAAACGAGGCGGCTCCGGGGGGATCGGCGCCTCCCACCCCTCAAACCCCCCAGCAGCTGTTGGGAGCCACAGCTGCAGCTCCCAGCGCTGCCAAGAAGAAAAGCAGATTTTTGGGTGATGATAATATAGGAGCTGAACAAAAAAGAGGGGGGAAAAATAGGCTGGAAAACACGGTTAGAGACTTCAGGGAGCTTTATGGTCAAGCTGAGCTTACGTAAACCCTGCTTTAATCCTAAATTAGCAAAGGTTCACCCAAAAGAAAAAGGACTTTGCTGTGAGCACGATTTGGTTCTGGCTCTCAGCGAGGCTGGGTGGTTCTTGTGGAAAACAACAGCCAGGCTTGGGAAGGGAAAAAAATCAATTAATGCAGTGAATCCCCTGATTTCTTGGGAAAGAAGGAAAAGGTGGCAGGGCCGGAGCTGTCCCCAGCTCCAAGGTTTCCCGTGTCCCATTGTCCCTTCTCTGCTGCCCTGGGCTGGGGGCACATTTTGTGGCCCCTCCAAAACCAACATCAGCATCCCATAATCCCCCCAAGGAACATCTCTGGAGCCTGGGATTGCTCCAGGAGAGACAACGTTGGAGTTCCAGCTCCTCCAAAAGCTGCTGAGGACCTGGAATGTCCATGTGGGGCCTTCTGCTTGATCTCCAGCCAAAAACACGGAGCAAAGCTGGGCTTATTTATTCCAGCTGGGTGCAGGAGAGCCCCAGGAGGCCACGCCTGGTGCTGGGATCAAGGCAGGGAGAAGGGAAAGGGGAAAGTGCAGGGAAAGTCGAGGTGGAGGAATGAGTGACTGATTAAACATTGGGAAAGGACTGGATGGCGCCTGAATTCCGTGGGAAATTTGGGAGGTGAAGAGCTGAGCTGTGTCCTGCGCCCAGCCTCTAGCTGAAGCCAGGCTGGAAAGGGTTTTCCCATCTGTAAAAATTTCCAATTGTTCCTTTTTTTTTTTTTTTTTTTCCTTCCTAAGTTTTAAAAACTGGAATCTTCAACCCCAAAACTTGAGAAAACACAGGAGAAAATTGGGCAGCATGAGTCAAAGTATCATTTGTGGACAACATTTCAGTTCCTGCCTTTGGCAGGACAAAATGGGCAACTCTGAAAGAGGAATTTCTGATGAAAAATGGAAATTCCTTGAAATAAGCCAAGCCTTGGAAGTTCTTTTCTCTGTGACAATTTGATTCAGGGACTATGAGCTCCTGTTCTCCTGTGAGAAGTTTTCATTTTCCAAGGTTTTCTTTGCAATGTGGGGAAAATAATGGTAGGAAATGCCATAAATAGAGTAAAAGCAGTGGACGTTTTGTCCACAGACAAAACTTTCCCTTGTGAGGAAAATGGGGATTCCTCTGGATCCCTGGAAGTGTCCCAGGCCAGGCTGGACAGGGCTTGGAGCACCCTGGGACAGTGGAAGGTGTCCCTGCCCATGGCAGGGGTGGATTGGGATGAGCTTTAAGATCTCTCCCAACTCAAACCAGTCTGGGATTCCAGGATTCCAGGCTGTGGAGATAAGCTGAGACTTGAGGGGCTCCTTTTCTTGGATATTGGGAAGAAATTCCTCCCTGGGAGGGTGGAATGGATTCCCAGAGAAGCTGTGGATCCCTGGCAGTGCCCTGGAACGGTGGGAGGTGTCTGTGCCCATGGCAGGGATGGAATGGGATGAGCTATAAGAACTTTCCCGGCCCAAACCAGTTCGGAATTCCAGGATTCCCATGGCTGCGGGAAAAGCCGGGACTTGAGGGGCTCCTTTCCTTGGATATTGGGAAGAAATTCCTGCCTGGGAGGGTGGAATGGATTCCCAGAGAAGCTGTGGATCCCTGGCAGCGCCCTGGGAGGTGCCACCGCATGAGCTTCGAGTCCTCTCCACCCCAAACCGGAATATTCACAATTCCAGCGTTACTTTGCTGATTTTGCCGGGCTCTTTAACCCTCCCAATATTTTTTCCCGTGGGACTGAACCCTCCTGCTGATGTCCCGATTCTCCTGTCCCCAGGGAACCGCCTGGACGAGGGCTCGGACGTGGAGTCGGAGCCGGACCTGCCTCTGAAGCGGAAGCAGCGCCGCAGCCGCACCACGTTCACGGCGGAGCAGCTGGAGGAGCTGGAGAAGGCGTTCGAGAGGACGCACTACCCCGACATCTACACCCGCGAGGAGCTGGCCCAGCGCACCAAGCTCACCGAGGCCCGCGTGCAGGTAAGGCCCGGCCTAACCACTCAGCCCGGCCTAATGTCACACTGCCCGGCCTAATCCTGTGCACCCCAGCCCAACCCCACACTGCCCGGCCTAACCCTGCGCTCCCCAGCTTAACCCTGCACAACCCAGCCTAACCCTGCGCTCCCCAGCCCAACCCCACACTGCCCAGCCTAACCCTGCGCTCCCCAGCCTAATCCTGTGCACCCCAGCCTAACCCTGCACAGCCCAGTCTGTCCCTGTGCAGCCCAGCCCAACCCCACACTGCCTGGCCTAACCCCAGGCTCCCCAGCCTAACCCTGCACATCCTGGCTTAACCCCATGCTCCCCAGTGTAACCCTGCACAGCCCAGCCTAACCCCACTCTCCTTGGCCTAACCCTGTGCACCCCAGACTAACGCTGCACAGCTCAGCCTAATCCCCCACATGCCAGCCTAACCCCAGGCTTCCCAGCCTAACCCTGCACACCCCGGCTTAACCCCATGCTCCCCAATGTAATCCTGTGCAGCCCAGCCTAACCCTGTGCATCCTAGCCTAATCCCATGCAGCCCAGCCTAACCCTGCTCTCCCTGGACAAACCCTGTGCACCCCAGACTAGCTCTGGACAGCCTAGCTAATCCTGCACATGCTGGCCTAACTCCAGGCTCCCCTGCCTAACCCTAAACACCCCGGCTTAACCCCATGCTCCTTGACATAACCCTGTGCACCCTGGCCTAATCCTGTGCACCCTGGCCTAACCTTGTGCACCCCAGCTTAACCTTCTGTTCCCCCACCTAACCTTGCATAGCCCAGCCTAACCCTGCTCTCCCTGGCCTAACCCAGCTCAGCCCAGCCTAACCCCGCTCTCCCTGGCCTAACCCAGCTCAGCCCAGCCTAACCCCGCTCTCCCTGGCCTAACCCTGCTCAGCTCAGCCTAACCTTGCTCTCTCTGGCCTAACCCTGCTCAACTCAGCCTAACCCTGCTCTCCTTGGCCTAACCCTGCTCATCTCAGCCTAACCCCACTCTCCCTAGCCTAACCCAGCTCAGCCCAGCCTAACCCTCCTCTCCCTGGCCTAACCCAGCTCAGCCCAGCCTAACCCTGCTCTCCCCACCCAGAACGTGGCTGCTCCTTCACTGCCTCCTCCTAACAGAGACAAACTTTGCACTGGGGTTTAAGTAATTACATTAAAGTCAGATCTTTGTTGGAAGCTTCCATGTGAGCATGGACACAGCCAGCCATGGCATTCCTACAATCTAATTAGGGTGATTAATTAGGATTTCTGACAGGTACAGCCAATGGGGTGTTCAGCTGTCCCTGGAACTCCCCCCATGGCAGCCCCAAGGGCTTCTTGGCCCCATTTTCTTCTCAGATTGTGGTTGGGAAACAAAAGGTTCTTCCCCTTGGAAATTGGACTCAGCAGCGTTTGAAAGTTAATTATTGTTCTAAAACCCTGGAGCGAGTGCAGGAAAACCACCAGGAGCTGTGTAACCCCGGGATGGTGTCCCACCCATGGAGGGGAGAGCAGAGACCGTGAGGATCTGCCCTTGGAGAGGAGCTGGGAATGAGTGAGGCTGCTCCAAGGTGGGAGCGAGGTTAAGCCCAGCTCTGCTCTCGGGTTCCATGGGTCCAGCCCATCCACATTCCCACGGATTCAGAGAGGCCCTCTGGATTTATATCAGTCCTGGATTTGTACCAGTCCTGGATTTGTACCAGTCCTGGATTTGTACCAGTCCTGGATTTGTATCAGTACCAGCTGCAGGGTTTGCATCCCCATTGGGACCGGGAGCCAAACTTTGGCATTTTCCCTTGGAGGCGATCCCTCCGAGGGTGCAGCGTGTGTTTCTTCCCGCCTGGAGCAATCCCACATTTCCCAGCCTCGCCCCGGGGAGCAGCAGATCAGATTTTGCAAAGTTTGCAAGTTCCCTGTGTGAATTTTCAGACAAGTTTTGATTGTTTGTTTTGTTTTTTTTTTTTTTTCTTGGATCTCCGGAGAGCACAAGAGAGGCTGGGGGGGAAGGAGGGCAGGAGAGGGGAGGAGCGGGAAGGGAGGGTTTGGAGCCGGGAATTCTGACATGGACACGATTAATGGCCCTGGTGGGAGCTGCACACAGAGCCCCTTATGTGTCCCACATAAAGGCTGGGTCAGCAGCGTGTGCAAACAGCACCGGGATCCCCGGGATAATGGAATTCCTCGGGAAAAGCTGGGAAGGGGGAGGGACTGGGGACTGCAGCGGGGAAATGGAGACCCCCACAGTCCATGATCCCAGCAGGAATCACTGCGGGAGCAGGGAAAGGCTCTCCAGGCTCTGTCCTGCCCGAGAAACGCTCCTGGGATGAGCTTTTCCAAAGGCTGGGTTTGCCTGTGGGTGTTGGCATAGGAATGTGTTCACCCAGGAGCCAGAACTGCCAGAGTTTGGGGTTTTCCCCTCTGATATTTGGGAATGGAGGTGTCCCCCACTCCTGGTTAAGGATTTTTCCCAAAGAATTGTCCCAGCATTGTGACAGGAGCTGTCACGTCCCTCCTGGGAAATCCTGGATTTTCCCGGAGCTCTCACCTCCCTCCTGGGAATTCCTGGATTTTCCTGCAGCTGTCACCTCCTCTAGACTTGGCTGTGGACACTGGAAAAGGAAATCCAGCAAAACCGAGGCTGGTCTGGCTTTGATCTTGGCCCAGGGAGTCCAGAAGTGTTGGTTTGGTGGCCGTGCAGGATCAGGGGTGTTTGGAGCCTGGGAAAGTCGCTCATTAAGGGAACGAAGCCACCCGGGCTTGGAATGTGTGAATTCCCCCAGTTTTGTTTTGCATATTTTGCCCTAATCGCTCTCCCTGGTGTAGGTGGGCACAAGCTGTCGAGCAGGGGATGGAAAATGGATGTTCCTGTGGTGAATAATGGGGAAAAAATGGAATTTCGAGGGAGAGCAGAGGATGAGGGGATGCTGAGGAGGAAAAGAAGAGCCCCAAAATGCCAGGGAGAGCACAGACTTTTTCTAAGGATCCGGGAGAAAGGATGGAGAAAGGACAAGGGAAAAAAAATTAATTAAATAATTAAATAATAAAAAATAACTTTTCCCTCGTCCCAAGCTGGGATGTCCCAATCCCTCCCTGCTCCCAGGCCCTCGTGGAGAGGCTCCTGCCAGGGCTGTGCAGCAGCTGCTCCATGAGACACATTCCTGCTGCCTTGCTCATTCCAGCAGCCTGGCATGAGCAGCTTCTTCCCACCACTTGGGAGGCTGCCGGCCCCTGGCAGATTTCCTGGATATCAGGGCAGATCTTCGGGATCTGCACACATTGCTCAGTCAAGATCTGGTGAAAAAAAAAAAATTTGTAAAGTAGCTCCACACATGTAAATCCACATGGACACATCCAGCAGAGAATCTTCCCCCACCTCGGGGACTCTCTTCTGTCTTGACTGAGTTTTTAAGCCAAGAGTTGAGTTTTGGGTTAAAAATGGCTCTAAAGCAGCAGGGCCAGCTCAAAGCAGGGGGTCTGGGGGTGTTCATGAGGTTTGGAGAGACAGGACAAGGGGGGATGGCTCTGAACTAGCAGAGGGATGGTTTAGATGGGATATCTGGGAGGAATTCCTCCCTGGCACAGCATGCCCAGAGCAGCTGTGGCTGCTCCTGGATCCCTGGGAATGTCCAAGGCCAGGCTGGATGGGGCTGGGAACAGCCTGGGATAGCAGGAGGGGTCCCTGCCCATGGCAGGGGTGGCACTGGGTGGGCTCTGAGGTCCCTCCAACCCAAACCACCCTGGGATTCATTCCATGATTCATTCCATGATCCATTCCATGATCCATTCCATGATTCATTCCATGGTTCTATGAATGGCCTCACCAACACCTGCCCATCCTCCTCATCCCTATTCCTATTCCTATTCCTATTCCTATTCCTATTCCTATTCCTATTCCTATTCCTATTCCTATTCCTATTCCTCTGTGCCCAAATCCAAGGGGATTTGCCCATGTCTGTTTGCTCCTCTCTTGGTTTCCCCACCACGGCGAGTGCTGAACTGCCTTGGAAATTCAGCTCAGTGGAAGGCGAGTTCCAGAGAGTGCTGAAATCCCTGAGTGCTGAAATCCTGAGTGCTGAACTCCCCCGAGTGCTGAATTGCTGAGCGCTGAACTGCCCTGAGTGCTGAACTCTCCGATCTCTGCTCCCTCTCCCCCATTCCCAGGACTCCCATTCCATGCCCTCCTCCCTTGGGAAGCCCCGGCAGTGCCCGCCCCTCCTGGCAGGGCTGGAGCCCGGCTGGGCTCGCAGCTGTCGGGATAACGGGAACTTTGACACGTTGACAGCTCATAAAGCCCTGAGCTGAGCCCCTGAGCCGCTCCCGGCTCCGGTTTCTTGGCAGATCCCGGGAGTTGAGCGGGGTTTTGGCCGGGTCACGGCGGTGTTTGGGTGTTTGGGATGCAGATCCCAGCTCAGGCTTCCAGAGGGATGAGCTGTGAACAGGTTAATCCCAGGCTGAGCAGAGCCGGGGATGAGCCAGTGGTCAGCCCGTGGAAATTCCAGGGATTTGTCCTTGCGCGAGGCAATGTCCTGACTCAACTGAAGGAATTCTCACCATTCCCACCCTCCCAGAAAACAAGCCGTGAACGTCCCAGGCATTAGGGAATTAACAGGAATTCACTCCGTTAATTTGATGGCGTCTTTGATTTTGATCTTGGATGTTTTCTGAGATTTTTTCACCCGTTTTTGTAATTATTTCACGGATGATATCAAAGTTTTGATGTGGAGGGGAAAAAAAATCCTAAAAGGGATTCTGTGACAACTTTGAAGCTTTTCTCGCTGGCATTCCTGGTGGAGGGACTTTTCCCCAGAACAATCCTTTTCCCATAAACAATGGGGAATTTGTTTGTGGGTGGTTTTCAGCAGGAAAATCCTTTTGCCAGGAGATTCTTCTGTAGGTGTAGGAATGACCTCTCCAAGAGATGCTGGTGTCACAAAAGCCACCAGGGCCAGCAGCCATGGGGCTGGGGAGCTGGGATTAATCCTTGTCCTGACAATCCCAATTGTAAGTGTTTTTCCCAAAGCTGTTCCATTTTTAGGGCAGGTTACCAACACCCCACGCTGTTTATTTCTCTCATTTCATCAGCAGGAAGAAATAGAAAGTAAAACAAAACTGTCCAAATTATCCACTTTCAAGTTGGGAGTGTTTTCCACAAATATTCCCTGGTGCAGAGATTCTCCATTTTTTCCTGGTGCTGTGATTGAGCCAGGGAATGGAATTTTACATTCAAAAAATCAGCCAAGATCTCCCTCCCAAAAACCCCAAAAGTGTTTTTGGCTCCTCAGCATCACCTGGGGGTGACTCAGGTGGTCACAGCTGGGCAGGAGCAGGTTTGGGATCCTGGCTCCTCCTGGGGGATTTCTGGGAATCCTGGAGGTGGGCGCCGAGCTTTGGTACCAATCTCAGGAAATTCCTGCACTGAGGAACTCCCATTTCAATCCCAAATTAAATCAGGCAGCAGAGCTGGGGTTTTACTGATCCTTCTCCTGATGGATCCCCTGTGGTTCCTGCCCAGCAGAAAACGCCTCTGCTGCTCCATGAAAAGGTTTGGAGCAGTTCTGGAATCTGGGAGCAGAAATTTCCACATGGAATTTTTTGGGAAATTCCCGACCAAAATGTGGATTTTCGGAGATATTTCCCAGCTGCAGGGAAGGAACAAACTCGTTATGCACAGGGCTGCAGCTCCTCCACCCCACTAAAGGAATTCCATTCACCAGGAAATTCCCTTTTCCATGGGAAGGGACTGCAAGATCCAGCAGGAAATCTTTCTCCAGCTGAACTTCAGACAGGCCAGGGATGAGCTCTTGGAATTCCAAGCCCCAGAATCTGACAGGGCTGAGAGGAAAGCAGGAGAGGGACTTTGTGCTCGGACAGGGGGAACGGGCTGGAGCTGAAGCAGGGAAGGTTTAGGTGGCATTTTGGGAGGAAGTTCCTGACTGTGAGGTGGGAGAGCTCAGCTGGGGCTGCCCCTGGATCCCTGGAAGTGCCCAAGGCCAGGCTGGAGCAGCCTGGGATAGGGGAAGGTGTGAAATGGGAATGGGGTTGGCTGTAGGGTGTGTAGGGCCAGCTTGTTTTGGGTGTGTGGGGCAGGGAATCCATGACCCAAAAGGAAAATTCCGCAGCAGAAAATCCTCCCTGGAACCTGATTCCCCCATCCTGTGCATGGAGGGATGCTCTGGGATCAGCAAAACTGGATTTTAGATAAAATCACGGATTTTGTGCAGGGATGAGGCCGGGAGAGCTGCCAGCCCCTGGAGCCCTGCAGAGCTGGGGATGGTTGGGATTCACTCCAGAGCCAAGGCCAGGGAGGAGCCCCAGACCCTGCTCGGTGTCACTCGGCG
>NW_014650720.1:1102109-1121207 GCF_001447265.1 Sturnus vulgaris
TTTCCCCTTTTCCCCTTTTCCCCTTTTCCCCTTTTCCCCTTTTCCCCTTTTCCTTTCCCTTGCAGTTGTTTCTGCTTTTTGTTGTCCTTGATTCTCCAGCTAGGAAGGAATTGTTTTGTCCAACTCCCCTGTGAAGAGACCTTACTAACACTTCATATGAAATTTCAGAGTTACACACCAAGCAGCAGAGATTCTGAAAAATACAAAAGCTAAAACCCACGGCATCACAACAAACGCCGAGATCTCGCTCTGGCTCCGGCACCGTCAGCAGTGCAAGAGCCTCAATCTCAGCTGGCTGAGTGTGGAAATCGCCCAAAATGTGAAAAATGGGGGGTTTATCCTCAGTTTAACCCCGTGCACGGGCTGTGTGAGGACTCAGATGGGTTTTGACTTCAATCCCAAAAGCAACAGTTTTCCCGGAGTCACAGGAGGAGCGTAATTAGGAACTGGATTTCTTTGCTGATAATCCTCTCCCTTGGAGTTTATCTTCCCTTTCTTCTCAAACACTGCACACCAAAAAGGCTCATCCCCAGGGTGACTGTACCTGGCTGTAAAAGGATCCAGAGTATCCTTTTATCTCCCTGTAAAACAAAGGAATTCCACGGGCTGTGGGAAGCAGGACGGGAGGTGCCGCTCTCACACAGGTGGATTTTAATCCTGAACAGATTTAAAGTGTAAATGAGACCAAAACCACCTCACACGGGGCATGAAACGGCACAAATCTGTTCTGAGTTGTGTTCTGATCACATGAGCGAGACCCCAAGCGCTCCTGTCCCATCCTAGAACATCTCACTCCCCATCTTCTCCCGGAGCTCCTCGTCCCCACTGCGTTTGCAGCATCTGGATCTTGGTTGGGGGAAAAAAAAAACCAACAAAACTTTCCCAGCCTTGGGAAAGTCAGAAATCTCTGGGGTGGCTTTTGCACTCCTGGGGTTCTGTTTCTCTTTCCCTCTCGATGCCTGGGTTTGGATCTTGGTGATGGTTTTGTTGGTGTTGGATTTTTATGTGCTGTTCTTTGCACTGGGATCTTGATCTTTTTGGAGTGGGAGTTCTTCCAGCCCTGCAGAGAAAGGTTTATTCCTCTCCTTCTCCTATTCAAGGAGATTTCTTTCTCTCGTTTTCCTCTGCAAGGGGAAGGTTTAAATCTCTCCTTCTCCTCTGCAAAGACAAAGTTTATTTCTCTCTCTTTCTCTGCAAGGAGAACATTTCTTTCTCTCTTTTTCCTCTGCAAAGGAAGGTTTATTCCCCTCTTTTCCTCTTCAGGGAAGTTTCTTTCTCTCCTTTTCCTCTGCAAAGAGAAGATTTCTCTCCTTTTCCTCTGCAGAGAAAGGTTTATTCCTGTTCTTTTCCTCTGCAAGGGGAAGATTTAAATCTCTCCTTCTCCTCTGTAAAGACGAGGTTTATTTCTCTCTTTTCCTCTTCAGAGAGGTTTTTTTCTCTCATTTTCCTCTCTAAAGACAAGGTTTATTCCTCTCATTTCCCTCTGCAAGGAGAAGATTTAAATCTCTGCTTCTCCTCTGCAAAGACAAGGGTTATTTATCTTTTTCTCTGCAAGGAGGCTTATTCCTCTCCTTTTCCTCTGCAAAGAGAACATTTCTCTCCTTTTCCTCTTCAAGGAGATTTCTTTCTCTCCTTTTCTTCTGAAAAAACGAAGTTTATTTCTCTCTCTGCAAGGAGAACATTTCTTTCTCTCTTCTTCCTCTGCAAAGAAAGGTTTATTCCGCTCTTTTCCTCTACAGGGAAGTTTCTTTCTCTCCTTTTTCTCTGCAGAGAAAGGTTTCTTTCTTTTTCTCTGCAAATAAAGGTTTATTCCTCTCCTTTTCCACTGCAAATAAACGTTTATCTCCCTCCTTTTCCTCTGTAAAGAGAACATTTCTTTCTCTCCTCTTCCTCTGCAGGGAGGTTTATTCCTCTCTTTTCCTCTTCAAGGAGATTTCTTTCTCTCCTTTCCCTCTGCAAAGACAAGTTTTATTTCTCTCCTTCTCCTCCACAAAGCCAAGGTTTATTTCTCTCCCTAAGTACCAGGAATACTCAAGGTGTGGAAGTGGAAGGGAGTGACAGGACAGGGGCAGAGCACATCCACAGCCCCAATTCCAGACTGGAATTGTGCACCCATGCAGGACTAAAAAAAAATAAAAAGGGACAGGGGATCCTCTTTGCATAACCAAAATGTAATTTAGGTGATTTCTTTAATATCTTTATATCCCCTTGCATGACCAAAATGTAATTTAGGTGATTTCTTTATTCCTTTGTGCTGCTCCCAGAACCTTCCAGGGACTGGGCTGGATAAATTGCAAAGTGTCTTGGGGTTCATTCACAGCTCTCCCCTCGCTCTGTCCCAGATTTGGGTGCCAGGAGCACACGGGGTGTGAGTGACCCATTTCTGTCACCCTGCTGAGGGGCTGGGCAGCGCTGGGCGAGGAGGGCTTGGGTGCCAAGGACCTGCCAGGGCCCCACAAACCACTCGGGGCTGGCACTGACACCGAGGGGAGCCGGGGCTTTCCTGTTCTCAGTGTGCCAAAACCAGAGAGAAACTGAGACCAGCCCCAGGAAACGGGAACAGAGCCAGGGAACCCCAAAAACAACCCCAGGAAATGGGAACAGAGCCAGGGAACCCCAAAACAAACTCAGGAAACGGGGAACAGAGTCAGGGAACCCCAAAACAGCCCCAGGAAATGGGAACGGAGCCAGGGAACCCCAAAACAGCCTCAGGAAACGGGGAACAGAGTCAGTGAACCCCAAAACAGCCCCAGGAAATGGGAACGGAGCCAGGGAACCCCAAAACAGCCCCAGGAAACGGGGAACAGAGTCAGTGAACCCCAAAACAGCCCCAGGAAATGGGAACGGAGCCAGGGAACCCCAAAACAGCCCCAGGAAACGGGGAATAGAGACAGGGAACCCCAAACCAGCCCCAAGGGAAAGCTCAGGGGACTCTTCCCAGCAGGCAGGAACAGGAGCCAGAACTCCCTGAGTGAAAATTGCATTTTCCAGTGAGAAAAAGATCCAGGAATGAGGAATCATTTATAGGGAACTCGAGAGAAAGGTGCCCACTTTGGGATTTGGATCCTGTTTGGGGCTTGTGAGACCACGGTTCTGTGGGATTTGGGAAGAGAATTTGGAGTTGGTTCTGTGGGATTTGGGGAAGAGAGTTTGGGATTGGTTCTGTGGGATTTGGGGAAGAGAGTTTGGAGTTTTTTTCAGTAGGATTTGGGAAGGGAGTTTGGAGTTGGTTCTGCAGGATTTGGGGAAGGGAGTCTGGATTTTTTCAGTAGGATTTGGGGAAGGAGTTTGGAGTTGGTTCTGTGGCATTTGGGGAGGGAGTTTGGGGATTTTTCAGCAGGATTTGGGAAGGGAGTTTGGGGTTGGTTCTGTGGGATTTGGGGAAGGAATTTGGGGTTGGCCCCCAAGGTGTGGGAACCCTTTTGTAATCCCAGCTCCTGATCCGAGGCTGAGCAGCTTTGGGAACCTGATGGAGGGGGGGGTTCCCCCCACTCCTGATTTTTGCTCCGTTTTTTCTCACTGCTGTGAAATTCAATCGTGTTTTGCAGCTCTTGAGGCCTCCCAAAGCCCAGCAGCTGCGTTCTCATCTGGCTTGAAAGTTTATCCTTGTGAACCCCAACCAGAGCCAGGCCTGAGAGCCCTCCCAGCCCGGGACACTTGGGCAGGGCTTGGGTAGGGCTTTTTACCCTGTAAAAGGCAAATTGCCCCAATTGAAATACGTGGGCAGCCCCAGAAAGGAGACTTCCCCCGATAAAACACGTGGGCAGCCCCCCAGAAATGAGATTTCCCCCATTAAAACATGTGGGCAGCCCTTCTTACCCTGTAAACGGGAAATTTCCCTCAATAAAACACATGGGCAGCCCCAGAAAGGAGATTTCCCCTGAAAGAAATCATGTGGGAAAGAAAATACGTGGGCAGCCCTTTTTACCCTGTAAAAGGAAAATTTCCCCCGATAAAACACGTGGGCAGTCCCAGAAATGAGATCTCCCCCGATAAAACACATGGGCAGCCCTTTTTACCCTGCAGAAAGGAGAATTCGCTCCCCCCCCCCAATAAAAAGCTTGAGCAGCCCTTTTTGCCCTGTAAAAGGGAGTTTGCCCTCAATAAAAAACGTGGGCAGCCCCAGAAATGAGATTTCCCCCCGCCAGACACACCGCACACGTTTAGGAAACCTCTGGAGCCTGGCGGGCGGAGCAGCGCTGCAGCAGAGCCGAGCCCAGCTTTGCCCCGGCGTTTAGGCCGGGTTTATTTAAGGCAGAGCAGTTGGTGCAGGCAGGGCTGGGCTCAGGAGGGGGAGCTGAGCCCCGAGCTCCCCGCGGGGCGGTTCCGGCTGCTGGGCTGGCCCAACACGGGCGGCACGGCGCTGATCCGGCCACTGATCCCTCCCGACTGCGCCGCTCATACGGAGAGAAATCCGCGAGAGGAATTGACAATAACGAGGCACGGCCGGGCCGTACCGGGGCATCTCCGGGGCTGCCACGGGATAACAAACCCCGGGATAGCCAAACCTCGGGATAAAGGAACCCCGGGATAACAAACCCCGGAATATCCAAACCCCGGGACACCCAAACCCCGGGATAAAAACCCCGGGATACACGAACCCCGGAATACCCAAACCCCGGAATACCCAAACCCCGGAATAACAAACCCCGGGATAAACAAACCCCGGGATAACAATCCCTGAATAACAACCCCTCCACCCCCCAGCCCGGAGCGGCATCTCCCGGCTCCCAGTCCCGCCCGGGCTGCGGGGCCAGCGGGGAGAAGGGAAGGGAGGAGCGGAGGGGAGGATTGGCCAGCACAGCCCAGGGCTGCGTCCAGGAGCGGCTTAAGCCTGGCTTTGGCTCTGACTTTGGCTTTGGCCAGAAGGTGTTGCTGTCAGGTGTGGTGGGCAGAGCTCAGGTGTCACCCCTGGGTGTTTCCTGTGCCGCCAGGTGTCACCCCAGGTGTTTTCTGTCCCCCCAGGTGTGACAGTCATCACCCAGGTGTCACCCCAGGTGTTTTCTATCCCCCCAGTGTAACAGCCATCGCTCAGGTGTCATCCCAGGTGTTTTCTGTCCCCCCAGTGTAACAGCCATCGCTCAGGTGTCATCCCAGGTGTTTTCTGTCCCCCCAGTGTAACAGCCATCGCTCAGGTGTCACCTCAAGGTGTTTTCTGTCTCCCCAGGTGTCACCTCAAGGTGTTTTCTGTCCCCCCAGGTGTGGTTCAGCAACCGGAGGGCGCGCTGGCGCAAGCAGGCCGGTGCCAACCAGCTGGCAGCCTTCAACCACCTCCTGCCAGGGGGCTTCCCTCCCGCGGGCATGCCAGCCCTGCCCCCGTACCAGCTGCCAGACTCCTCCTACCCCAGCACCACCATCTCCCAAGGTGAGCCCCTGCTTCCCTCCCACCTTCCCTGCACCAGGCTTGGATTTCCCCCCAAACCATCCCTTGATTCTCTCTCTGGGCCATGCTGGAGTATTTTGGGCTGGCCTTGGATTTCTTCCCAAACTATTCCATTATTCTCTCACTGGGCCATACTGGAGCAGCCTGGCCTTGGAGGTCCCTCCCAAACCATCCCATAATTCTCTCGCTGGGCTGTGCTGGAGCATCCCAGGCTGGCCTTGGAGCTTAGATTCCCTCCTCAGTCATTCTGTGATTCTCTCACTGGGCCGTGCTGGAGCACTCCAGGTTTGGAAGGCTTGGATTCTTTCCCAAACCATCCCATCATGCTCTCACTGGGCCATGTTGGAGCATCTCAGGCTGGCCCTGGATGATTGTCCCAAACCATCCCTTGATTATCTCACTGGGCCATGCTGGAGTATTTTGGGCTGGGCTTGGATTTCCCCCCAAACCATCCCGTGATTCTCTTTCTGAGCCGTGCTGGGGCATCCCAGGCTGGGCTTGGAGTTTGGTTTCCCTCCCAAACCATCCCTTGATTCTCTCACTGGGCTGTGCTGGAGTATTTTGGGCTGGGCTTGGATTTCCCCCCAAACCATCCTGTGATTCTCTTGCTGGGCCATGCTGGAGCACCCTGGGCTGGGTTTGGATTCCTCCTCAAAACATGCAATGATTCTGTCACTGGTTCTGGAGTGTGACATCCTGCCCGTGGATGGGACAGTTGGGAGTCTCACGTGGTTTTCCTTTAGCTGGGAAAATCTGGGTTTTTCCCTGAAAATGTCTCCATTTTCTCCTCTATCCCAATCCCTTCTGCTGTGTCCCGGTGTCCCCTGGCTGCAGTTTTGAACAAGAGCCACGTCCCAGTGAATTGGGGGTTGTGTGGGGGGTCCCTCACTTACTTCTGGGGTTCAGCAGCAGGAATATTCCAATGGAAGGAATAATTAATTCCAGCTGCCTTTGACCTTTACCAAGGAATTCGTGGGTTCTCTTCGGGGGTACAACCAAGTGAAAACCCAGACATTTCCCCCAAACCCAGACATTTCCCCCAAAAAAGTGCACAGCTGCTGGGTCCTGGGATGGCCAAGCTGCCATTCCTGATTTCCATGGGGTTTCCATGGGGTTTCCATGGGGTTTCCATGGGGTTTCCATAGGATTCCCTGAGGGTTTCCCAGGGGTTTCCTGAGGTTTCCCAGGGGTTTCCTGGGAGTTTCCCAGGGGTTTCCTGGGAATTTCCATAGAGTTTCCTGGTTTTCCCAAGGGTTCCATGGGGGTTCAGTGGAGTTTCCATGGGGGTTTCCTGGATTTTCCCAGAGGTTTCCATGGAGTTTCCTGGGCTTTCCTGGGGGTTTCCATCGGGTTTCCTGAGAGTTTCTTGGGGGTTCCCTAGGGGTTTTCCATGGGATTTCTCTGAGGTTTACATGGGGTTTCCATAGGATTTCCTGGGGGTTTCTCGGACGTTTCCTCGGTTTCCCAGGGATTTCCTGGGGGTTTCCTGGAGGTTTCTCGGAGGTTTCCTGGATTTCCTCTGGGATTCCCGCGGGGTTCCTGTTTCTGCCGGGGGTTTCCCAGCCCGTCGGTGTCCCTGTGTCCCCGCAGACGGCAGCAGCACCGTGCACCGGCCGCAGCCGCTGCCGCCCTCCACCATGCACCAGGGCGGCCTCGCCGCCGCCGCCGACTCCGGCTCTGCCTACGGCGCCCGGCACAGCTTCTCCAGCTACTCCGAGAGCTTCATGAACGCCGCAGCCCCCGCCAACCACATGAACCCCGTCAGCAACGGCCTCTCCCCTCAGGTACGGCACCGTCCTCACCTGGTGCGGGCTCCGGGAGCGGGGACACCGCGGGGACACCGCGGGGACACCGCGGAGAGCTGGCACCGCGGAGCGCTGGGGGCTCTGCGGGTGGTTGTGGTTGTTGTTGTCGTGGTTGAGTTGTTGAGAGTAATTAGTTCGTTTGTTAACGAGCAGCAGCTCTGTCCTGAGCCTAGGACTGGTCATTCCCACGGCCAGGTTGGGGTGAGGGGTCACCGACACCTGGAGCATCTCCCAAAACTATTCCAGAGCTCCTTGATCCCAAGGACAGCACACCTGGCTGGCCCCACACCTGGCTGACCCCACACCTGGCTGGCCCCACACCTGGCTGACCCCACCATTCATCCTGGCTGGCTGATTTAGGCACGACCTGGAGTTTGTCCAGGTCTGGCTGGACCACAGATCTGAGCCCAGATGTGGAGATTTGGGGTTAAAGTCACAGAACTGAGCCCAGAGATGGAGATTTGGGGTTTAAGTTTGGGCAGCTCGTGCAGACAATCCTGCTGATGCTTTGCACAGGGTGAGCTCTGCAGGAGGAAAGGAGTTCCCAAGCTCACCTTTGCTTCCAGGTGGAACTGAAAATGAGCAGCCAGGATTTGTCCTTATCCTGAGGGACACCAAATCCCGTTTTTTCCACTCTCAGTCACTCGTGTGATGTGGAGTTGTGTGAAGGGCAGTGGTTGTTTCAGAGGCATCTGTTCATTTAGGACGAGAAACCAAAATAATTTGGAACTAGAAAGAGAAATGAGGGGGGCACCTGAAATGGAAAAGCTGCAGCGCTTTGGGGATCTCTCCATGGTGAAAACAGTTTGTCAGTGGAAAGAGGGAATTCTGCAACTTCTCTGGAATGGTGCAAACCCCCCACTCTTGGCTTTGAATGAGAAAGTGTTAAAATGTGACTGGAATGAGGCAGAGTGGGAAAATACTGAAATATTGACTGGCATGGAGCTGGATGGGAAAATATTGAAATGTTGACTGGCACAAGGCAGAATGGGAAAATATTGAAATGTGACTGAGTTGGATGGGAAAATATTGAAATATTGACTGGGATGGGGCTGAATGGGAAAATATTGAAATGTGGCTGGGCGGAAAAATATTGAAATATTGACTGGCACAAGGCAGAATGCGAAAATACTGAAGTGTGACTGGGCTGGATGGGAAAATATTGAAATATTGGCTGGCATGGAGCTGGATAGGAAAATACTGAAATATGACTGGAATGGAGTTGGATGGGAAAATATTGAAATGTGACTGGGATGGGAGTAAATGGGAAAATGCTGAAATGTGACTGGCACAGGGCTGGATATTGCTCCAAACAGGGACACTGGGGGGGAATAGGCAGATATCCCTCTGACAAGGGATTTCTGAGAGCACTGGGCTCAGGCTCAGAGGATACAGCCTGGGATTCAAAGGCAGGCCCGGGTTAGCTGGGCCAGGGCCCGGGATTAACTCAGATGATCCCAAGTGCAATTTATCCCCGTGGAATAAGGCAGGGATGAGATGCCTGGGATGAGCCCCAGGCACAATTTCCATTTCCCTTCATCCTCTCCTGGCCAGTCCCACCGAATCAGGGGCTGCTTGAAAGGAGCAGACCGTGGCTTTTCCTGCTTATCCCAATCCCGAATTCCCCTGCCCCCAGGCTCAGGCTGGGGACAGATATCCCTGAGCCCATAAGCCCTTTGTATGGGAAAGAGAGGATCCTTTATCTGGCAGGCCTGAAGAAAAGAGAGCTTTGCACCCCCAGGAAGGGGAGATTCCCATTTTCCCGACACTTTTAATCATGTGAGGGCCAAGATAATGGTGTGGAAATTCATCGGTTCCCTTTGTGAGCAGGGAGCCCAGCCCAGGTTATTTCCTGACTGCTTTGCATTCCCTGATCAAAAATTCCTGCCTTTCCAAGCCCTCTGCTGTTCCTAGTGGAAGGAGATGAGAAATGCTCCCAGTGGGATGAAGAACTCCTGGGTTTGTCCTCTTTTAGGGAAGTTTGGGGAGGCCTCTGTGTGATTTATTCATTGTGCTGAGCACAGTCAGGCTCTACCCTGGAAATTCCAGAGAAATCCCAGCACAGTTCCAACCTCTCAGGTGCCTGAGGTTCCTCTCTGCACGGGGGAAGAGGAGTCCAGGAGGTTGGAAAGAGGGAGAAAGAGGGAATCCAGGAGGTTGGAAAGAGGCAATTCGGGATGTTGGAAAGAGTTCAAAAATTGGGAAAGGGGAGTTCAGGAAGTTGGAAAGAGGGAATTCAGGAGAAGGGAAAAAGGAGTTCAGGAAATGGGACAGAGGGAGAAAGAGGGAGTTCAGGAGGTGGGAAACAGAGAATCCAAGAGGTGGGAAAGGGGAGTTCAGAATTTGGGAAAGAAGGAATCTGAGAGGTGGGAAAGAAAGCGTTCAGGAGGTGGGAAAGGGGAGTTCAGGCGGTTGGAAAGGGGAGTTCAGGCGGTTGGAAAGGGGAGTTCAGGCGGTTGGAAAACCCAAACTGGGGGCTGAGGTCTCTGGCCTGGTTTCTCGTTTCCCCCTCAGCAGCAGCAGGAGGAGATTTCTTGGCACTTTGGACAAGGACAGGGGCTGGGAGCTCCCAGCTTTGGCTCCTGATCCAGTTACCCCAGACTGGGTGTCCAGGCTGGAATCCAGGGGCTGTGCTGGCAGCTGGAATCTGGGAGGAGAAGCACAGAGTTCCCATTCCCAGACAGAATATGGGGATTTCGGGTGGGCACTGCAGAGTTCCCATTCCCAAAGAGAAAACAAGGATTTGGGGTGGCCACTGTGGCATTCCCAGACAAAAAAAATGGGAATTTGGAGTGGCCATCTCAGCATTCCCAGATGGAAAAAGGGGATTTGTGGCCACTACAGAGTTCCCATTCCCAAAGAGAAAAAGAGGATTTGGGGTGGCCACAGCAGAGTTCCTATTCCCAAAGAGAAAATGGGGATTTGGAGTGGCTACCGTGGTGTTCCCATTCCCAAAGTCCCAAAGAGAAAATGAGGATTTGGGGTGGCCACTGCAGCGTTCCCATTCCCAACAAGAAAAAGGGAATTTGGGATGGCCACCATGGCATTCCCATTCCCAGACAGAAAAAGGGAATTTGGGGTAGCCACTGTGGCATTCCTGTTCCCAAACAGAAAACGAGGATTTGGTGTTGCCACCACGGCATTCCCATTCCCAAAGATAAAAAGAGGATTTAGGGTGGTCACTGCAGCTTTCCCATTCCCAAACAGAAAAGGAGGATTTGGGTGGGCACTGGGGTGTTCCCATTCCCAAACAGAAAATGGGAATTTGGGGTGGGCACTGCAGGCTATTCCCCAGCCGTGCTCCTCCTCTGTCACAGATCCTGCAGGAGCTCTTTCCAAACTTCACCTGGGAATTGTTCATTCCTGGTTTTCCAGCCCCACTAAGCCCAGCTCAGCCGCTGGAGACTCTCAGTTTTTCTCAGGCTGTTCCTCCTCAATCCAAGAGCTCAGCTGGGAATTCTCAGCTCCCATTACTTCATCCTACAACGATGGATTTTGTGACACTTCACCAGAAAACACCGAGCTCAGCTGGGCCAAGATGGTGTGGGTTAAACCCAGCTGGAATTTAAGCCTGACCCAGCTCCTTGTCCAGCCCTGGAATGGGAAGAGAACCAAAGTAAAACTTTGTGTGCTGAGATAAGGAGAGTTCAATAATTGAGAATGAAGTAAAATACAGTAATAATAATAATAATAATAATAATAATAATAATAATAATAATAATAACATTAATAATAAAAGGGAAAACCCAGTGCTGCTCAATGCAGTTTTTGGCCAATGCCAGCCCTCCCTTCCTGGCCCATTTCCTGTGACTCTCCCAGTTTGTCCCCTGGCATTGGGGACATTCCTGGTCCCTTGGCCAGCTCAGGTCCCCTGCCCCAGCTCTGCCCCCTCCCTGTTCCCTTTGGGACCCTTCCCAGTGGCAGAGCAGGAGATGAGGAGGGAAAAAGTTCCTTGAGGACTCAGTGACCCCCAACCCATCAGGCTGCGCTCATCCGTTCCCATCCCAAATCCCAAACACTGGGGACGAACTGGGAACCTTCCCAAGAGGATCCCACAGGATTAAACCAGGACCCAGAGGGGTGGCTCAGGTCCCGCTCCTTCCAGCACCTTCGGGAGAGATCCCAAAGTGATCCCAGAAAGGATTTGGGGATGGAGCAGGGATTGGGAATGGAGCAGGGATTGGGATGGAGCAGGGATTGGGATGGAGCAGGGATTGGGATGGAGCAGGGATTTGGGGATGGAAACTAACTCTGCACCAGGCTGAAGCTCAGACCCAGCTCAACCGAGGCCAGGCCTGGCCTAGAATTGTCCCTCCCTGAGCTGGAATAAGGTTTGGGACAAAACAAATCCTGATAAATCTTAGACTCATCCCACGGAATTTGGCTTGGGAGGGACCTTAAAGCTTTGCTGATCCCAAATTCTTGCCAGCAGGGACAACTTCCACTAGGACAGCTTGCTCCAAGCCCTGTCCAGGCTGGCCTTAAACTCGGGTTTAAGTCCAATTCTTTCCTGATCAGGATCTGCCAGCTTGACTTGTCCCTCCCTGAGCTGGGATAAGGCTCGGGACAAAACAAAACTTGTTAAATCTTAGACTCATCCCAAGGAATTTGGCTGATCCTAACCTCCTTCCACTTGGCCAGGTTGCTCCAAATCCCATCCAGCCTGTCCTTAAACTCAGTTTAAAGTCCAGTTCTGTCCAGATCAGGATCTGCCAGCCCTTCAGGAGCCGTGTGTGCTGCCCAGGAGAAATCTGGGAATTAAGCTGAGTGTTACAGGGCAAAAGTGGGGCTTTGGCTGGGAGATCCCCTCAAACAGCAAAGAATTTGTTTTTTTCTGTATTTTCTGCTGCTTTTCATCCCCAGCCTCCTCTGCCCCCTCCCTTCTGCCTTTTCAAGTTTCTCTGTGGGCTTTTGGGAGGGTTTGTTGTGCTGCTCCTCCTCCTACAATTCCTGCTGGAATTTGAGATCCAGGCCTTAAATTGGTGTCACGGCAGCACAGCAGGGTCTGGCAGGGGCAGCTCCAGAGCCAAAACCAAAACCAGCTCAGTTTGGGGCAGGTGGAGCTGGGGAAAGGCTCACAGGGGAGTTAAAAGAAGGAGTTCTGGGCACTTCCAGAATTGTTATTCCTGAGAGCTTGGAATCTCCCAACAGCCCCGCGGGATCTGCAGGGATTAAGACAATTCCAGAAACACAAAGAGCCAAGAGAAACTTGTTCACCTCCTCGGAGTTGTTGCTTTAATTTTCTCAGGGCTTTCCGAGGCTTTATTTTTTTTTGCTCCCTGAGCGAATTCATTCCCAATGTCTGGAGCTTGGAGTCAGATTCCCAAAGCCAGGTTTGCCTCTGGGTTTTGGATCCCTCCTGGCCCTGGGAATTCCTTCCCTGATTTCCAGAGATCCCTCCTGGCTCTGGGAATTCCTTCCCTGATTTCCAGGGATCTCTCCTGGCTCTGGGAATTCCTTCCCTGATTTCCAGGGATCTCTCCTGGCTCTGGAGAGGCCTCGCTGTCTCCCTTCCCTCAGTGCCACCGATCCCTTTCTCCGTCTGGTGCCTTTTTTTTTTTTTTTTTTTTTTTTTTTTTTTGTCGGAGACACTGTGCCTGTAATAAGCATTCAAAATGAGCCTTGCTGGGCCAGGAGAAAGGGGAGGGGAAGAAAGAAGGGGAGGAGAGGATGAGATTTGGGGGGGTGGGGAGGAAAGGGAGGAGGGGGTTTAAATAGCAAAGAATTAGAAAAAAAAAATCTGATGCAAATCACTGGTAGAGAGAAAATTATGTGCAATTACCCGAGCGATACTGGGCAGCCGTGCCCACCCCAACCAACAAGATCTCATTAACAAGCAGAAAATAAGATTGAAATGGTGTGTAAAAGAGCTGAAAAATGAATTTGAATGCTGCATTTGTCCACAATTACCCCCTCGTTCACACATATTTTATTGCAATTTTTTTATTATTCTTAATCTTTCCATCCCTCAAAGCAGATTGGGAACATCCTGGCATTACAGTTGCTGAGGGAGGAAGCATTAAGGATTCCCGGTTTCCCTGAAAGGAGACCCTTCTCTCGCTCGAATTTTCCAGGCTTGCTTCTGGCCGGATCAGGATTCATTTCCCGGCTTATCCGGGTGTAGGGACGCGTTCCTGCCTCATCCTTTACCACCGCGGGTGCCGCCCCACACCGAGGCCTTCCCTTCCCCGTCCGGGCTTCCCCCAATGCCTCCCCCGGCATTCCCGAGGATCCTGAGCATCCCCAGAGGATCCCGATCCCTCCGGGAGCGTCCCTGGCATCCCTCACCCCTCCTTCCTTCCCCTCCTCAGCCTCCCCGCGACCTTGGGGCGGAAGGAATTTGCGAATTCCCGCAAAATTCCCTTTCCTCGCCAGGCCTTGGGAAAGGGGAGCAGCAGCTCTGGGAAAAGCGGCTCCGCGTTGGCTTCGTCTCCCTCAACTTTTAACCTGCACATCCCAGGAAAGCCGCGCGCTTTTCCACTAAAGTTTCTGGTATTTTTGGGGATATATTTCACCAAACAAAGCCCATCTGCTCTTGTCAGTTTGACGCCTCTGCTGCCGGCACCGGGAAAAGGGGAGAAGGGAACATTCTTCCCGTGTGAAAACAGATCCCTCTTTATTCGCCTGGTTCCGAGGAGGGTGGGAAGGGGGGAATTCATATCCCAGGGGCCTCTCCACTCTCCGTTCCGTGAGATTGATTGGATTGATCCCGCTGGAAACCGATCGGGAACCAAAAAGGCAAAACTTGATTCCCTTAACCCAAATTCTGTGCTCGTCCCTGTGCGATTCCCACCCCAGGCGTTGTTCCCTGAGTGTGTTACTGAGATAGGAAAATATTGGGAACACGGAAGGATTTGGTTCCCGAGCCTGAAATCCCATGGGAATTTTGGGATTGGTGGGCCCAGGATCGGCCCCTGTGGCGCTGCAAACTGGGGAGCAGCAGGACGCAAACTGGGGAGGAACAAGGGAGAAATAGGAGAAGAAATACGGGAAAAAAACTGAGGAGAAGAACAGGGGCGATGGGAGCAGGAAGGAGAAACGCGGGGAGGTGTGAAGGGGCTCTCTGGGGGTCTCAGGGGGGCTCTGGGCCTCTCTGGAGATATCCAGTTTGAGGCAGCCAGGGCTGAGACACGGAAATCTGTCCCCAAAATCTTCAAATATCTGTCCCCAGCCAGACTGGGGTGGAACAGGAATTCCTGAATTTCTGCCGCGGTCCGGCCAGCACTGGCTGGGCTTTACCAGCTCTGCTCTGGGTTCTGGCTCCGGGGAGGGAAGCGAGGCTTGGCCGGGGAGGATTCAAACGCTGCTGACTGCGGCAGCTCGGAGGGAAAATGAGCAATTAGCAATTAACGCCACAGTCCGGCATTCCCGGCCAGGGACCCGGGATCGGGGGGGAAGGCAGCCCCGGAATGAGCGGGGAGCGAGGTAGAGGGGAAGCTTAAAAGCGAGGAATGCAATGAAAGGAATAAATAATTGGGATTCGGAGGCGAGGGCACGCGCCGCATTCCCGGGGTGCGCATTCCCGGGGCGCGCATTCCTGCTGTGCCTGTTAAATCCAGCTGTGTTCCAGCTGTGCCCCGCCTGGGGAGAGCCATCAAGGCAGGAAAAACCCACAGCAGCCGGGATCGGGATGCACCCCCGAGCTGGCCCTGGCTGTTTGCTCCCAGAAGGGCTCGTGGGGTCAATTCCAGAGGCGCCGCGCTGGGACAGGAGCTGGGATGGGGAGCGCAGGTGGACGCGGGCTCGGGGCTCTCCTGGCGACATTCCAGCTCGGGAATCTACCCGGGGATGATGGGCAGGGGACCGTGAGTGCCCTCCCTCCGTGTGCGCAGCTCTCCCGGAGCTCTGCGGGTATCTGGGAGCGGCCAGGACTCAGCGGGGTTGATTTTCCCTTTGCTTCGCCGTCCACGTGCACTAAGGAAACTCTTATTTCCTCCCATTCCCTCCCATTCCCTGCAGCACAGGGGCTGAATTCACTCCTGCAGCTGCTCAGGAGCGCTGGGCAGTCCCAAAGCCTCAGGAGGGGTTTATGGGATGAGATGAATCCCAAAAGGATGCTGGGCTGAGCTTTGCTGTGAGGTGGGGGAGACTTTGGGGGTCGCGTCAGCTTCCAGAGCGTGCAGAGAGAACCTCCCACCAGCCCAGTGGAGAGGAGCAGGGAATGGCCCTGCAGTGGATGCTGGCACAGTTTGGGGTGCCAGGGCTGGGCAGGAGCAGGGACATTGCTTGCACAGTTCGGGGTACCAGGGAATGGCCCTGCAGTGTGGGCTCGGACACTTTGGGGTGCCACGGAATGGCTCTGTGATGTGTGCTCGCACAGTTTGGGGTGCCAGGGATGAGCAGGGACATTGCTTGGACAGTTGGGAGTGCCAGGGCCGGGCAGGAGCAGGGAATGGCCCTGCAGTGGGTGCTAGCACAGTTTGGGGTGCCAGGGCCGAGCAGGGACATTGCTTGGGCAGTTCGGGGTGCCAGGGAATGGCTGTGAAATGTGGGCTCTCTCAGTTTGGGGTGCCAGGGAATGGCCCTGCACTGTGGGCTCAGGCAGTTGGGGGTGCCAGGGCCGAGCAGGAGTGGGGACATCGGTCAGACAATTCGAGGTGCCAGGAAGTGGCTCTATGATGTGTGCTCGGACAGTTTGGGGTGCCAGGGAATGGCAGGGAATGGCTCTGCAGTGGGTGCTTGGGTGCCAGGGCTGGGCAGGAGCCGCTGCGTGCCCAGGGAAGTGCAGAGGGAGGAGATCCAGGAGAATCCCGGCGGCTCCCGGCTGTGGGGTCCATTCCACTCCGGGGTGCCCCCCTCGCGTGGCGCTGGATGTGCGGGGGAATCTCTGGGTGCTGCGGGGGAATCTCTGAGTGCTGCGGGGGAATCTCTGGGTGCTGCGGGGAAATCTCCGGGTGCTGCGGGGGAATCTCTGAGTGCTGCGGGGAAATCTCCGGGTGCTGCGGGCGGATCTCTGAGTGCTGCGGGGCTCCTGCTGCCCAAAAGCCGCCGCTGCCTCCTCAGCCAGCCGTGCCCAGGATCAATTTACGGCGGGGGCCGGAGATCACAAATCCCGGCGGGCTCTGGGAGCGAGCAGAGCAGCGATCAAAGGTGCGCGGGGTCCCGGCTCGCCGCGCTCAGCTCCGGGCAGCGCCTAAACCCACACGGTTTGGAGATGAGGGGATCTCATTTCAGAGAATGAGCACCTGAAAGGCGATCGGCAGCCTGGGCAGGCACATCCAGAGAAATCACGGGGGATGGAGGTGGGGTTGGGAAAAGGGAATGCAGAGATGGAGAGGTGGTTTGGGGAAACCACAGGGAATTTGGGAAATTACCCGGTCTGTGGGGTTGGGGAAAGAGGGAATGCAGAGATGGAGGGGCTGTTTTGAGGAGTCACAGGGAAAGGTTTGCAGGATTGAGGGGGAAGAGCCCAAATCGCTGAATTTTGGGTCGGAATTCATCCCCCAGGCCAGCGCTGAGGTGACACCGGGCTGTCCCCCCGGGCTGTCACCGCTGTCACCGCGGCTCCTGCCCGGCTCAGGGCAGCCCTGGGGCGCTCCCCTGTCCCTCCGGAGCCACCCCCGCCCCAGCTGACCCTCGGAGGGACACGGCGGGGGGGACTGGCCATGGGGACACAGGGAGGAGACACAGAGAGGGGATACAGAGAGGGGACACTGCCAATGGGGACATGGAGAGGAGACACGGGCCATGGGGACACAGAGGGGACACTGCTGATGGGGACATATGGAGGGGACACACAGGGAGGGGACACTGCCCATGAGGACACAGAGGGGACACAGCCCATGGGGACACTGTCCCGGCCTTCCCCGCGCTCCGCAGCGGCACCGAGAGCCCCTCGCTGCCTCTCCTCTCTCCCCGAGCCTCTCCCTCTCTCTTCTCCCCTCTCTCCCCTCTCTCCTCTCTCCTCTCTCCTCTCTCCTCTCTCCTCTCTCCTCTCTCCTCTCTCCTCTCTCCTCTCTCCTCTCTCCTCTCCCCTCTCCATTTGATGTGAGAGGAGCTGTCTGCCACTCGCGCGTCTGTTCCGAGAAGGGATCAGAAGTTTCAGCGAGCGCTCGGCGCCTCTCCTTTGATCCATGTCCTGAGGCCTGCTTGACAGCGAAAAAAAGCATGGAGACAAAACGACTCAGTCAAAGTGATTCCTGACAACTGTCTCCATGAGATAAGGAAGCTCTCTGTGTCTTGGTGGCTTTTTTTTTTTTTTCTTCTAATACCGCCTCTCCGTTTCCATAAGAAGCGGAGTCACTTTAAACCAGAGGAGCAGCGCAGAAGAGCCGAGCACAGAGCTGAGCTTTATCGCGCTTCCTGTCTCCTTTTCCACTCTTATTTTTTTTCTTTCTTTTTTCCCCTCTTTCTCCCGTTTTTCCTGCCCTCCTTCCCGCACGCTGCGTTCCCCCGGTGCCGCCTGTGCTGCTCCAGAGCCATCCCGGCGCGGTGGCGGTGGCCAGGACATTACTGCGAGCGCAGAGAGATGCCAGCTGTCCCCGCGAGGGGCTGCGGGGGACACGGAGAGCCATTATGTGACAATAAGCAGCCCTTTCAGGAGAGGGAGGCGGCCTCATTACCAGCCAGGCTTTATCCACCGCTGGCCACTTAAGCGGCTCCTCGGAGCTGCTCCCCCGCTGCTGAGCCCCGGAATTTTCTTTAGGATTCTTTAATTTCACTTGCCGTGCTCGTGTCACGCAGGGAATGTCCCTCCACCTTGGCCAGGTGGCCCCCGGGGCGAGTTTGGGAGGGTTCAGCCACACTGGAGGGTGCAGGGCTTGGGAAAGGTTTGTGGGAACAGGGAATGGGGTCGGGATTGGGAGCACGGAGGGGACAGGCGGGTGTCACAGGCCCCGGTGAGGGACACAGAGGGACGGGGCCACCCCAGCCGGGTGAGGAGCTGTGGGAATGCAGGATGGATCCCAGCTCTGCAAAGCTGCAGGGCCCTCGGGTGAGCGAGCCTGGCTTGGGGCTCAGGAGGTGGCTCAGAGACCCCTGGCAGGACAGGGGACAGAGCCAGGCCCAGGGCATGGGGACAGGGATTGGAGAGTCCTGGAAGGGTTGGGGGGGAAGGGACCTTGGAGCTCACATCGTTCCAGCCCTGCCAGTGGGCACGGAGCCTTTCCATGGGCACAGACCCCTCTTATGGACATGGACCCTTTCCATGGGCAGGGATGCTTTCCCTCCACCCCTCCCGAGGTCACAGACTCCTCTCGTGGGCACGGATCCTTTCCATAGGCCCAGACCCTTTCCTCTCCACCGCTCCCGAGGGCACAGACCCCTCCAGCCATGCCAGCCATGCCAGGCTCCCAGCTGGCCGTGGGCCCCTCCCAGCCCCGCAGAACCTCTCGGCCGGGGAGTTCCTCTCCCCCTGCTCACCGTAATGAGGCTTTTGTGGCGGGTTCGCTCCGGAGTGAAACTCCATTAGCGGCGGGGCCGGGGGGCGAGGGGGCCCCGCCGAGGGGGAGGGGCCCTTCCCCCCAGAACCGCGCTGCGCCGCGCTGATAAACAGCAAATATCGGGGAACAGGATTTCCACATTATCTGAGCGCGGCAGAAAATCAAAATTTCAGTCTAAATCCGAGGAGACGAAGCTCATAAGCTCCTCCAGCTGATACAGACGCCGAGCCCAGCCGGCGAAGGCTCAGGAGGCACAAAATAACATTTTTCGTTTAAAAAAAAAAAAAAAAAAGTAGAAGAAGAAAAGAAAAGAAAGCAAAAAGAATGAACGAGAAGGGAGAAGCAAGAAATCTTTTGGGGCTGCCTGCGGGGAGGGAGGAGGAGAAGTGATGCAGAGAGGAGCGAGAGGAGCATTGTGTGGTGCTGCAGCCCCTGCCTGCAGAGGGGAGAAACACCCGGGAGGGCTCGGGAGGGGCTGGGGACAGAGCTGGGGACAGAACTGGGACAGAGCTGGGAGTGCTGGGGACAG
>NW_014650720.1:1132255-1148736 GCF_001447265.1 Sturnus vulgaris
GGGAGCAGGCGGGACACGGAGATTTTCCCTGCCAGTCCCCAGAGCCCCAAAGCCCGTGCCAAGGTCCCGGTTCCTCCCTGAACCGGAGGGCGGGGACAGAGCTGGGATCCGAGCCCGGAGCGGGATGGAACAGGGATAGAACCGGGATGGGAACGCAGATGGGAACGGGGATGGGAACGGGATAGAACGGATTGAACCGGGATGGGAACGGGATGGAATCGGGATAGAACCGGGATGAGAGTGGGATGGGAGCGGGATAGAACCGGGATGGGATCAGGACGGAACTAGGATGAGATCAGGATGGAATCGGGATGGAACCGGGATGGGAGTGGGATAGGAGCAGGATGGAACAGGGATACAACCAGGATGGAGCCGGGATGGAACTGGGATGGGATCACATGGAACTGGGATGGAAAAGGAATAGAACCGGGATGGAGCCGGGATAAAACCAGGATGGGATCAGGATGGAACAGGAATAGAACCGGGATGGAGCCGGGATAAAACCGGGATGGGATCAGGATAGGAGCAGGATGGAACAGGGATGGAACAAGAATAGAACCGGGATGGGATCAGGATGGGATCAGGATGGAACAGGGATGGAAAAGGAATAGAACCGGGATGGGATCAGGATGGGATCAGGATGGAAGAGGGATGGAACCGGGACGGCACCGAGCATGCGGCCAGCCCCGCGGGCGCTGTCCCCGCTGCCGGCAGCCGAGGCGCGGTGACAAGTGCCAGCTGTGCGCGGGTGTCCCCGCTTGTCACTGCCCAGCGCCTGCCACAGCCAATCTGTGTCCTAATCGCCACCAATTAACTGGGAGCGCTCCCGGCCCTCGCTCCCGGCGCGGACAGGCAGCCCGGAGCTCGGAGTGAGGAGGAAAGAGCCCCCCCAGCCCCGACCCTCTCCCCCTTCCCTTCCCACTAACTCAGCGCAACCAATTAGGCATCTGACACCCGCGCGGGCTGACAAATTGTTTCTGTCATCTGCTCTCTGTCTTTCATTAAACGGGAGGCGGAGGGGGGCTCGCGAGGGGAGGGGGCGGGAGATGTGATCTCCCATGCTTAGCGAGGCCAGATACATTAATTACAAAACGGCCATTTGCGGCATGAAAATGCATTAATTAAATTTATGCAATCATTATCTTTAAATAGTCATATCTTTAAAATGATCAGCCCTTCCTGAGTCTTCCCTCTACTCCGCTAAGTAGCTCTAATCCCTTTTCCAGCGTTTATCTCGGGATCAGCAGAGTCTTGTGTGCTTTTAAACTTCTGCGGCAGGAGGTGCCTCCAAAACTCCGCTCGAGCCGTCGAGGAGGGAGTGGCAGCCGCGCTCCTGCCCTTGGCACCAGCACGGGCACAGAGCGAGGATTTGCCTTTTTTTTTTTTCGGGTTTTCGATCAAGATATTCTCGTAAAAATCTCGTGGCTCAGCCGGGAGTTGTGGGGTTAAGGAATGAAGTTTGTGCGGGAGGGCGAGGGATGCGCCGTGGATCCCGCCCGGTGGATGCGGGGCTGTTTTCCTTGGAAAAGGTTTGATTTCAAGGAGGCACAGCCGCTTTCCACCAGGGAATCTTCTCCCCCTCAAAAAAATCGCCTCGTTCGAGGCCATCGATGGTGTCCGTGAGAAAAAAACAAACAAAAAAACCCAAAGAGGTTCAAAAAGAGGCGTTTTGCTGCTCTGATGATCCAGGTCGCTTCGTGGTGGCTCTGCTTTGTCATTCTAAAAGATATTTTATTTTATTTCTGAGCACCTTCAGAGGCCGCCAAAATCTCAAATCGTGCTCTCGAAGGAGGCTTTAACCCAGGAGCTTCTGCTTTTCTCCCTCCAAGGCTTCCCCCGTTTGTGATGAGCACACAAATAAATAATCACCGGGAATTCAGCGAGGTTCGCGCTGCCTCCCCAGGTACGGCAGAGCCAAGACACCGGGCAGGGATTAATCCCATCCCCTGCTTCAGGGAGCACCTGGAGCCCGGCAGGAGAACTCCACCCGAGCGGCTTTTGAGCACCTGGAGCCCGGCAGGAGAACTCCACCCGAGCGGCTTTTGGAGAGCTGGGGGCTCGGGCAGGGACGGGATCCAAACCCCGCTCCCTCGGGGCTCTCAGTGCTGCGGGGGAAAGATTTTGTTCTGCTCTTTGTGTGCCTGCGCCGTTTTTCATCAATCCTGCCGGGTTTTATTCCCAATATCCGCAATATCTGGCGGGGCAGTGCCCGCTCAGACCCAAACCCCGCGTGGTGCCCAGAGTTTGGGATTAGGGCCAGGTGAAATTTGGGGTGCGGGGCAGTGAGCCCTGCCAGGTTTCTCCTGTCTGAGGGGCAGGGATGAGCTCTGGAGTTTCACTCGGGCAGGGCCTGTCCCTCCCAGAGAGCCCCTGGTGTCCCCAGGTGTCCCCAGGCTCCTCTTTGGGAAGCGCGGGATGGAACTGGGGCTGTTGGTGACAACCAGGGAACACAAAGGGCTCCTTTCCCTGGACCATCCTTGGGACTGGCCCGTTCTGGAGAGAAGGTAAAAGCAGAGCGGGGTCGGAGCTGGAACATCTGAGCTCCAGGGGCTGTGCTCCTCCATCCTGGATTTCAGCGAGGATCCCGTTGGATCCAAGGATCCAAAACTTCCTTCCCGCTTTTCCCGGAGTCTGCTCCGCGCTGGACGCAGCTCCTTCATCCCCTATTCCCGCTTTTCCGGGGGGGTTTGGAGGGTCCGGTTTGGTACGAGCCAGCAGCTCCCGAAATCCCGCAGTGCTCCCGGGCAGCAGAGAGAGCTCGGGAGGGAGAGCACGTGCGGGGCTGGGAAAGGCTTTTCCATGGATTCGGGAGCTGGGATTTTCCTTTGGGTGAAGAATAAAGAGGCCCTGACTTTAAACCCCCCCCGCCCCCCGCTGTGGCAGCCTCAGGAAACTCAAGGAGCGCCCGGGGTCCTGCTCAGTCTTTGGGGTGGGAAAAGAAACCCCCCCGTTAAAAACCTCCGGGAATGGGGAAAGTGAGCGAGCAAGATCTCAGGGCCGCTGATTTTCCCTTTCCCCGATTTTCCTTTTTTTTGGCCAGCTCGGGCTGTTGGCGCTCGGGGCTGCACTTGCTGGACTCAGCAGCGATTTCATCTCGTGACCTCTCCCGGAGCCCCCGGGCCGAGCGGGGTCTCTTACACCGCGCTTAAACCGGGCTTAACTGATTACAGCCCTCGACTGATCCCAGGGAGCGGGGGAGGCAGAGAGGAGTCCAGGGCAGGGCTGCGGCAAGCGATGCCTTTTGGGGCTACCTAAAAACAGAGACCAGACAAAACTAAGGGAATAAAAAGTATTTAGATTTATTGAAGGGCCTTCAGGTGCATTTAGAGCAGGAGCTACACCCAAAAATGGACCATGGGTCACAGGTTTTCACACTTTTATAAGTTTGGCCCATTTGTTTATTGGGGGTTAATCCTCCAATTACAGCTTCAGGTAATGAAGTCATTTACCCCAAGTTTGCTCCCCCAGCTCCCTTTTGTTTCCATTTCTCGGGGCCTGAGGCAGTGAGGTGTCCTTGATTGCCAGCCCAGAGAGGAATTGTTGTGTGTGACCAAAACGGGAGAGCAGCAGCTGACGCTGTGTGTGGAGTTTAGAGTTTCACACTAAAGAACTGCAGGGTTACAAATACATGAAAATACAAAAACTGAAATGCTGAGGCATCACTATCAGCACACGGAGCCCGGGCCGGGGCTGGCAGTGCACAGGGCTAGCAGTGCCCTCCCTGGGCTAGCAGTGCCCTCCCTGGGCTAGCAGCACACGGAGCAGCTTGGCCCGGGGCCGGGGCCGGGATCCGCGGGGGATTTTTTGTGGTGCGGCTCCTTTGGCACTGCCTGAGAACCGGAGCTGGCTCAGAGCATCCCAGGAATCTCCCCTGGAAGCCCCGCGGGGCTGCGGGGACAGCGAGGACGGGAATGGGAATGGGAATGGGAACAAGACGAGGGAGAGGAGGGACAAGGCAGGAGGAGGAGACCTTGCCTTATGGATTTGGGTCTGGCTCAGTTGGAGGAATAAGAGAAGTTCCTGAAGCAGCTGGAATTTGCTGGGACCCGTGGGGATCCCGCAGTGCCTCTCTGACAGCACAGCCACAGGTTTAGGGCTGGCTTTTGGGGAGCCTTGGGGTGTGTTTGTTCCTTTCTTGGTGTTTTCTATCCCTCCCCAAGCCCCCAGAGCTTCTCCTTCCCCACCTGCCCCCAGCAGGTCTGAGCTTACCCAAAAACGGACCCAAAAATGCAGAACAAAAGCCACAAGCCCAACCCATTCCCAGCCCCAAATCTACCCCAAGTCCTTCCATTGGGAAGGTCTGGAAGTGTTTGGGAATTCTGGTTTCCCGTAGTTGTGCCTTCCTGCTTTCTCTCCCAGGTGAATTGGTCCCAAAACTCCACGAGCAAGGATTCGTATTCTGGAATAGTCGGGGTGAAGCATCCTAGAGATTCTTCCTGTTCCACCAGGGAGAATTTCCCACTCAGACTCCCCCTTCCCAAATATTCACTGATAAATGTAGAATTAAACACCGGGAGGGTGGAAGCAGCCCCAGGACGGTTTGCTTGTGGTCACTCAAAAATCAGGAGGTTGGGGCAGCTCCATTCGAGCAGCACATCGGGGAGGGCCGGGCCTGATCCTGGTGTTTGTCCATGAAATGTCTTAGAATCCCAATGGAATCAGGGAAAACGCTCGGTGTGGATGGGTGGTAACGCTCAAACTGCCCCTTCCCCGAGGGGAGCTGCCCAGCAGCGCCTGAAATCGGAGCCTGGCAGAGTTTGGGGTGTCCAGGTGCTCCTTTGCCTCTCCCGTTCCTCTCTCCCGGTGTTTCCTGCTCGGTGAAATCGCTGCCCATAACCGGGCACCCGCTGGCCTCCCCCAGCCCCACCCCACAAAACATCTTCGTGTTCCCTCCCTGGTGACCCAGCCTGGCCAAGCCTTTGCTTCCTGCTCTTGTCTGGGGGACAGCAGTTTGGTGTCCCAGAGCAGAGTTTAGTGTTCCAGAGCAGAGTTTGGTGTCCCAGGGCAGAGTTTGGTGTCCCAGAGCAGAGTCTGATGTCCCAAGCCAGGGACCATGACCCATGTTTCCAAGTGGAGTTTGGTGTCCCAGAGCAGAATTTGGTGTCCCAGAGCCAGGCACCATGGCTCATGTTTTGGAGCAGATTTTAGTGTCTCAAAGCAGATTTTGGGGTCTCAAAGCAGAGTTTGATGTCCCAGAGCAGTTTGCTGTCCCAGAGCAGAGTTTGGTGTCCCAAAGCAGAGTTTGCTATTCCAGAGCAGAGTTTGCTGTCCCAAAGCAGATTTTGGTGTCCCAGAGCAGAGTTTGTTGTCCCAGAGCAGAATTTGATGTCCCAAAGCAGAGTTTGTCCCAGGGCCAGGGACCATGGCATCTTTTAACACAATTCCCGCTGTTCCCCTCCCAGTCCCGCCTCTCCCGCGGGATCTCTCAGAGCCCTCAGGGGTCTCTTGACCCCCGGGTGTTTCCATCCCCTCGTGGGATTCCCGCTGCTCCTTCCCGGAGCTCCGCGCCGCAGCCGCTCCTGTTCCCCTCCGGCCGAGCCCTTCCCGTTCTTCCCGGGTAGTTTAGAGCCTGTCCTCAGACCTTGTCTGTGATTTGTACATCCCTACAGAAGCAGGGTGCCCAAAACAAGATGCAGTGCTCCCGCTGGAACCTCACCATAGCCCTGAACAATCAGGTAACAACTTCCCACCGCCTCCTCCTCTCCCTCCTCCTCCTCTTCTTCCTCCTCCTCCTCCTCCTCCTCGTGGCTCCGCTCTGCCGCGGCTCCATCGCATCCCGGCTCCATCGCACCCCCGGCACCTCCCCGAGCCCTCTCCATCCCCGGCGTGGGGCGGATTCCCATCCATGCGGCGGAGCAGGGCCATTGTAGGGCACAGGCGCTCATCTCCATGTCTGTCACCTGCCGTGTCCCCGGCCCCTTCCCCGCGGTGCCGGGATGTCCCTGAGATGTTGATCCGGTGTTTGAGCACATGGGATCTGTAACACAAGAACAACCCAGGAAATAATCACAATTACTCAGGAAATAATCACAATTATTCATCAAGTTAAAGCAAATTATTTTGCATCTTCTGACATAACTCTACATGAACAGTTCTCAAAAATTCAGGATAAACCAAGTGCAAATACAAATGAAGTCAAAACGCATTTGGATCCAAAAATTCACAGGAGGATTGACATGTCTCTAGCAAAATTTCAGAACAAACGGACTGTGCCATCTGAATGTCCCCAGAACATTGTAAGAGTGTTAGAAGATCCAAATGTTCTGCGGTGTGATAGAAGGGAAGGCGCCGGTGCCGTTCCTGGCTTGGTTGTTCTCTGCTTGGGACGGCTCTGGAGGTTGTGATGTGTCCCATGGGGAGAAGGGAATGCGGGATTCAGGCACTCAGGAGAGTTCCCAGCTCTCCACGCGTTTTCCAGAGGAGGTTTGGGGTAGGAAATTGGGATTTTGCAGCTCCCCAGCGGAGCAGGAGGAGCCGAGGGTTGCTGGGGCTCCTCCACTGCTCCCTTCGGCTCCTGGAGGGGGGTGAACACCCGGGGGGCGAGGCTGGGGAGCAGCCCCAGCTTTGAATCCCCCCAAAATCCGAGTGGAGGCTCCGACCTTAACCCTCGGTCGCACCCGGCAGAGGCAGGGCTGTGCTCGAGGCCAGCGAGGCCACCCCGGAGGGAGGCTGACGGAATGGCTGGGCTTGGAAAACACCTCCAGGACCCGCAGGAGCGCCCCCCAACCCCATCACAAAGCTCCAGTTTGCTCCAAAACCTGGCTGGGAGCGCCACTGGATGCCAGGAGCTGCAGTGACCCCGACCAGAGATTTTCCAGGTGCAGGAAGTGTGAAGCACCCTGTGGATGTGCAAAGCAAATGTAATGGGTGCTCGGTTTGGAATGCTGGGATCCAGCTCAGCTGGCTGCGGTGATTTAGAAAATATTCGAAATTAATTGCTTGGTTTTGTGAGTGCAGTGTTAGTGATTGCTACACAAGTCATTTTAGTCCTACCTAGGGGCATATTTGCATATATTTATCCTCCTTTCAAGTGGAGATCTTTGGGGAAAGTGTATTTATCTCCTCCTAACTCTTTCTTCGGCTTTCAGCCGTCCTACAGTCACCTCTTCATTTTGTTCCCATTTAATGTATGTGTGGAATAATCGACTCTTCCTCTTCCCGCCAAGTGGAAATGAATCCAGAGAGATCAAAAAGCATTAATGTGGGGAAGGGTTTTTCCTTCTGCCTGCACAGAGCAGGGAGAGAAAAATGTGACAGATCGAGCTGGGTGTCTCCCAAAATCTGTCTGAGAGGGCAGGGCATGACCTGGAGAGGAGCTGGGGTGGCAGGGACCGAGTTCCCTCCTGGAGGAACTGGGACAGTTTTGTCCTCCCTAAATCCTGGAGCTCCAGCGGGTTTCCCAGCAGGCAGATTTTCCGTGCCCAGGGAACTCAAGTGGGAACAGCCCAGGAGCTGAAACCCGGGGATATTTCAGCCTCCCCAGCAGAGAATTTCCCAGAGCTTCTTGCCTGGTGTGGCATAAAAGGGTTCAACCCATCCCTTACCCAGCCTTTTCATGAGAGGGACGATTTGTCCCCATTCCCAGGAAAGCAGCACCACAGGCTCAGGAATGGTGCTGCCAGGAGCCCCTTCCCTGGATGTCCCTGGATGTCCCTGGATGTGTCCCTGGATGTCCCTGGGTGTGTCCCTGGATGTCCCTGGATGTCCCTGGATGTCCCTGGATTTCTCTGGATGTGTCCCTGGATTTCCCTGGATGTCCGCAGATGTGTCCCTGGATGTCCCTGGGTGTGTCCTCACTGTGTCCAGGAGCTGACAAGGGTCACCTGGGGATCCTGGGAACCCATGGTCACTCTGGGGATGTCCCTTAGGGATTGAGCAGTGGTCACTCTGGGGATGTCCTGTGGTCACCCTGGTGCTGTCCTGTGGTCACTCTGGGGATGTCCCGTGACTCTCAGGAGCCACCGCCGGCTCTGCCAGGACAAGGCCTGGCCACCAAACTGGGCTTGGGCTGCCTTCCCCTTGTCCCTCTCTTATCTGTCCCCATCTCTGGGTCCCCTCAGCCCCCCTGACCCCCGCCCCAAGCCGGATCCTGATTGCCCAGCTGCAAGGTCCTAATTGCTCTTCCCTCCCCAAAGCCGCCTCCTTTATCATAAAGGGTGCACATTTCCCCCGCTGCAGCTTCCACGGCCACAGGCCCTGAGGGCCAGCTCAGAAATGGAGGGAATTAATTACATTTTTTTAACTCCCCTCCTTTTAAAGTGGGGGAGAAAGCGATGAAACGTCCCGGGGGGGAGCGGGGGGAGCTGCCGAGGAGGGTGAGGAGGGAGGGAGCAGCAGCAGGAGGTGAGGGGGGAGCTGCTGCTTTCATCCAGGAGGGTCTTTGTGCATCAGCCTCGGGCTCCCCGACATTCCCGGACCTCTGCTCCTCTCCCTGCTCGTCCTCACCCCAAAGGTGACCTCGGGAAAGGCAAGGGATGAGGCTGAAGGCTCCTGGCCCCGTGGCCGGCATGGACTCAGCCCCGAGTGGGAGCCCAAGGGATGGATTTGGGCCAGGGGAAAGGGAGAGGACAGGGATGAGAGGGAGGGGAAGGACGGCTGTCAGTCCTGCTGATGGACAGGCAGCAGATTCCCCTGCAGATAAACCCTGGCAGATGTGGAGTGGGTATTGATTTTGAGTTAGTGATGATAATGCACCAAGAAGTAATAAATTAGAACCTGGCAAGGTCAGAGAGGAAAGGGAGAAGGACTTTGCATTCTTGAGGAGGGGATCCAGAGTTCAGAAGTGATCTGGGAAATGAGTTTCTCCAGCTGAAAGCAGTAGTCAGGGAACGTGGCCCAGGAGGGCTCTGCAGGGTTTTCCTTGCTGGCTGGGAAGGAGGAAAGGGAATCTCCGGTTCCCTTTCATTATTCCAAACACCTTCATGTCCTGGGATGGGGAAAATCAGATCTGCCTTCAGCTGAACCTGTGCAGAGCTCAGGGAGCTCAGCCCCAAATCCCTGTCCAGGAAGGTCAGGGACTTTCAGCCCCAAATCCCTCTCAGCCAGGCTGGGAAGGGCAGAGGCTTCTCATGGTCAGCGTTCTTGGAGAGGGACTGGAGGGTTTGGGGCTCAGCTGAGCTGTTGGGGTCCCCTTGGCCACCCCAAATCCATGAGGGTGTCCAGCAGGGATGGATTCCCCACCCAGCCTCTGCCCAGCCACACAGCCATTCCCCATCCGGCAGGCCTGGGAGAGAATCCCGGTGTCCTGATGCTCCCCCGTGGAATTCCAGAGGGAAATTCAGGCCTGGGAGGGAATCCCGGTGTCCTGATGCTCCCCCGTGCAATTCCAGGGGGAAATTCAGGCCTGGGAGGGAATCCCGGTGTCCTGATGCTCCCCCGTGGAATTCCAGGGGAAATTCAGCCGGTCCATTCCAGAGGGAGGGCTCAGGCCGGGCTGAGCTGTCCCTGCAGGGATTCCAGAGGGGGAGCAGGGACTGGGAACTCCACAGGGCTGGGGCTGGTGGAGCTGAGGCCAGCCTGGAGTGACTCCAGGGGCAGAGCTGATACCAGGAACCGCTCCTGATTCTCATTGATTAAAGTCAATTCCTCTTTTCAGCAGGATCTGTGGAAGCATCTGCCCCGCTTCCTGAATTTGGAGTGTGAATCTGGGTTTCATTTGCCAGCCTTGCTTTACATCCCCCTTTTTTTCCTAAAGGAAGTGTTAAAGTGGCTCTCGCTGGCTTGGGGAGCCGTTTCTTTTCTCGGGGTAATACAAAGCAGCTGAGGCACCGCCGGGGCCGTGGCCGGGAGGGAGAGCAGCACAAACCCCGCTGCTCCCTGAGTGATTCCAGTCTTTTTCCAGCGCTCAAAATCCTCTCTGCACCTGCAGGGCTGGGCTGGGCTCACATCCCGGCCGGGCAGCACTTCCAGGCCTGGACAGCTCAGGAGCAGCGAGGAGGAAGGGAACAGTTGCAGAAATAAGTCACAATCCCCGTGTCGGTGTTTTCTGTTTTCGTGTGTTTGTTGTTTTAAACGCCCAGTTCTGTTCGTGGATTCACCCCAGCCGTGTCGGGTGTGAGGGTCCTGGGTGTCCCTCAGGACACAGATCCAGCTCCTCCAGCCCAGGGGATGCTCCAGCCCGGAGCTCTCCCTCCCTGAACCTGAACAGCTCTTTAGGGGGAGCCCACAAATCACTGTTCCGCTGGAGGAGCCCCCCAGGCTGCCCTGCCGTGATTTCCCCGCTCCTGCAGAGCTTGGAGGGGGAGGGGTCCGTGCTGCACCCCCAGGACAGCACAGTCCCCAGTCCTGGATTAATCCACTCTCCTGAGCGTTCAATGCACTTTCCTCTCTTCATCCCGCAGTCCTCGGGCTGGCACGGCCAGGGGGCCCCACGGGCACATTTTTAGGGCTGAGCATCTTCATGGAGGCACCGCGGGGCTGAATCCCTGCCCCGAGCTGTGCTGGAGGCTCCGCAGAGCCGATTGAGCTGGGCTCGGTGTGGAGACAGCTGAGCCGGGTTTAACTTTTGGGAAGAAGTAGAGAAGTCTGAGGTCGGTGCAGGGTGGAAAGGCAGGAGGAGGAGGGGTCAGTGAGCCCGGACTGGGGGGGAACGAGCCTGGATTGGAGAGGGGAATGAGCCCGGACTTGGGGGGGGGAGGAACGAGCCCAGACTGGGGGGGACGAGCCCGAACTGAGGGGGGAAAGGAGCCCAGAATGGGGGAGGGTGGGAAAGAGCCTGGACCGGGCAGGGAAAGGAACTCGGACTAGGGGGGGACGAGCCCAGACTAGGGGGGACAAGCCTGGACTGGGGGCGGACGAGCCCTTTCCCTCACTCAGACCTCATTCCCGTGCTCCAGCCCCACACCCCAGTCCATCCCGCCCTCCGACTTAGATGGATTTTCCAGGATTTTAACCAACCCCCTCCCCCTCTGCGGGGGTCCGGCCACCCCTCCCCGCTCCCAAATTCCCCTCCCGGACAAATTCTCCTCCCGGGAGCGGGGAGGATTTTCCATCAAGGCAAAGCATCTTTGCAGCGCTCCCGAGCCCTTCCGGGGGGAGGAGGAGATGCTTTAGAAAGCAGGGGCCAGCTCGTGGCTGGGCATTCACCCCGGAGCCCGCTGGGGCAGGGAGGGGGGCCGGGAAGGTGTCGGGGTGAGCAGGAAGGGGAGCCCCGGCCCCATGAAACCCCCCCAGTGTCCTTCCCGAGAATGCAGCCCCGGCACAAAAGCTCACCAGGCCGCTGCTGGCGGATAAAGGGCTCATTTTACCACTTGCCAGGCTCCAAATATTTCCAATTTGCCACTTTAATTGATGTCAATAAGGTTATGCTAAATTCGGAGATTTGGAGCCGCTCGGCATCTGAGCGCCGGCCGGGCCCCCCGAGGTGACCCTCGGTCCCCTGTCCCCTCTCCCCCCGCCCCAGCCCCGACACGACCGAGAGGCTTCAGGAACCTTCCCCTGCGAGCCCTTTCCACCCTTAACTCGGAATTACCCCGGGGAAATTCTGCTGATCCCCCGTGTGAAGGGCAGAGCCTTCCCCTCAGCTCAGCCCCGGGAACAAATCTGGCATTTTTGCTACAACAAAAAAAAGGAATAAAAAAACCAAAACACCAACAAAAACCCAATTAGTTAATCTGGTTCAGGTCTCAAAGCAGGAAGATTTTTTTGTGTGCAAATTTAATTACATTTTCCAAGAGAGCACTGAAATGAGCAGGACCAGGACCTGTTACCCTTTAACATTTGGGGGCAAAGAGAACTCGGACATTTCAGCCCCTGAAGCTGCATCAAAGCCAGCAAGAGTTTGATCTGCTTCGCTTGGGGACCTTTGCAAATCTGCCTTCCCAAGAACGGGGCTGTCCTCAGTGTCCCTTTGGGAAAATTGGGACTTTTCCCCTGCCTTTCCTGTGCTCATTCCTGGCAGGGCAGCAAGACATCCCCAAAAACCCGAGTGGGTGAGGAGGAACTGCTCCATCCTCCCTCTTCAGGGTTCCAGGGAGAGCCCCGGGGCTACCAGCGGGGTTTGGTGGGAGAAGAGCTCGGCTCTCCCACCCTGCCAGCCCCGTTTGGGCTCTGTCCATCCCAAAGCCCCACTCAGGCTCTGTCCATCCTAAAACCCCATTTATGTGCCTCTGTCCATCCCAAAGCTCCCTTTTTGTGGCTCTGTCCATCCCAAAGCCCCACTCAGGCTCTGTCCATCCCAGAGCTCCGTTCAGGCTCTGTCCGTCCCAAAGCCCTGTTTTTTCTTGTCCCTGTCCATGCCAAAGCCTCGGTTTTGTGCCTCTCTCCATCCCAAAGCCCCGTTCAGGCTCTGTCCATCCCAAAGCCCCGTTTTTTTGTCCCTATCCATCCCAAAACCCCGTTTTTTGTGTCCTTTTTTCCTCCCCCCGGGCCCTGACGGTGCCTCCGGTGTCTCTGCAGGTGATGAGCATCCTGAGCAACCCCAGCGGGGTCCCTCCTCAGCCCCAGGCTGATTTCTCCATCTCTCCCCTCCACGGCGGCCTGGACAGCACCAACTCCATCTCGGCCAGCTGCAGCCAGCGCAGCGACTCCATCAAGTCCGTGGAGAGCCTCCCGACCTCGCAGTCCTACTGTCCCCCCACCTACAGCACCACCAGCTACAGCGTGGACCCCGTGGCCGGCTACCAGTACGGCCAGTATGGCCAGAGTAAGTGCTGGGAGGAATTGCCACTTCCCAGGGAGTGACAGGAGGGAGGGAGGGGATGGGGGACTGGATACACCAATTCCTACAGCATTTCTGTAATTGGATACACCAATTTCTACACCCAGATTCTGTCTGTTGGGTGTGAGACCCGTGGGAGTTTGTCCTGCTGGAGGTGGAAAAGGGAAACTGCTCGTGGATTGCTCCTCCCCTCACAGCCAAATCCAAAAGCCTCGATGAAATGTTTTAGGTGAAACCTTCCCCATCAGCAAAGGGCAATCCCCAGCCCCTTCTCCCTCCCCAGTTCTCACTGCTCCAAAAACACCAGGACTGGCTCAGCCAGGGGAAACCTGGGATTTGTAAAGCCAAGCTGAGGGTGTCCCTGCCTGCCCTGCCCTGCCCTCCCCAGGCCAGGGCTCGGAGCTTTTCCTACAGAATTGAGTTTGTCAGCTGGGCTGGGGCTCTGGGAGAGCTGGGACTGGGACCCTGAGCCTGCCCTGGGAGCTGGGACTGGGATCCTGAGCCTGTCCTGGGAGCTGGGACTGGGATCCTGAGCCTGTCCTGGGAGATGGGACTGGGATCCTGAGCCTGTGCCTTGGACAGGACAGCTCAGCCCAGGTGTTGTCTCTACCGGGTGACAGGGACAGCCTGGCCGGTGGGTGACAAGGACAGCCCTGGGAAGTGACAGGGACATCCCTCGTGGCTGGGGGTGACAGGGACATCCCTGGGAGGTGACAGGCACAGCCCCCCTGGCCAAGGGTGACAAGGACAGCCTGTCCAGGTGACAGGGACAGCCGGTGACAGGCACAGCCCCCCTGGCCAAGGGTGACAAGGACAGCCTGTCCAGGTGACAGGGACAGCCCTGGCCAGGTGACAGGGACAGCCGTGGGACGTGACAGGGACAGCCCTGGCCAGGTGACAGGGACAGCTCTGGGAGGTGACAGGGACAGCCCTGGCGGCCAAGGGTGACAGGGACAGCCTGTCCAGGTGACAGGGACAGCTCTGGCGGCCGGGGGTGACAGGGACAGCCGTGGGAGGTGGCAGGGACAGCCCTGGCCAGGTGGCAGGGACAGCCCTGGCCAGGTGGCAGGGACAGCCCTGGCGGCCAGGCTGTTCTCACCTGCCGCGTTGCCCCGGCCGCTCGGAGCGCCGCTGACCCCGCGAGGGTTAAAGGTGCATCCTCTTCCTGCGGGCGCGCTCCCGCTGCCCCCGCGTGTCCTCGCTGACCTTTCCTCCCTCGGCCGCGGCTCCGGCCCCGCTCTCGTCACAGCCCTTTCATGTCCTGAACGCCGCGGCCTCAATGAGAACCGGCTGTGGCGGCAGACGGGATCAATAGCGGCCCCCCCGCCCCTCCTCTTTTTGTTTGTCGGGAGTTTGATCTGTGACCCCTCGACCTTCCCCTCGCTTCTGGATGCGGGGCTGGACACACGTGCTATTGATAAAAATCTTAAACAAATTCCGATACCATGTATTTCCAATAAAGATTCCCTTGGGCGAGGCGTTAGTCACACCCATGTGTGTAAAAAATAAAATAAGGGGACGAGCTGCGTTTGGGAGAGAGGGGGAAGGAGAAAGGAGGGTTTGTCTCGCTTCGCCGCAGGAATTTTTGTGTTGTTTCCTGGGCCCCGGTGCCGATTTCTGTCACCCCGTTGGTGACGAGCTCTCTGCAGTTTGCCTTGGTAATTAGTGCTGGTGAGAGCAGCCCCTCACGTGCAGTTGACCTTGGAATAACGAGGGTTTTTTCCTGCCTTTCCCGGTGCTTGTCGTGCTTTGCAGATAATTCCAATTCCTTCTCCTCCTTCTGGATTCTTCATTTCCCTCCAAATTCTGTTTAAAGCCTGAGGTGACCCCCACGAGGTCATTTATTGAGATCAGGTGTTCCTTCTTTCTCTAATGCAGCACAAGAGCATCAAACTCTTTTTAGGTGATAAAATATATTAATTACATGATGCAAAGTATCATTTGGATTACATGTCATGTAATGGTATATATAAAATATAATTTTATCAATATAAATGATGTGAATGGGGGTTCTGGTGTTGGGGCAGGTTCTGTGGGACAAACTCAGGATTTGGGAATCAGAGCTCCGTGGCTTTGGTGGCCTCAGGACCTGGCCTGCAGAGATTTCATCTCCTCCCACTTCTCCTTATTCCCGGTTTTACAAAAATAAACCCAGCCTCGCTTTCCCTCTCGCTTAAACAAACAAACAAACACGCAGAGCACCTTCTGTAAATATCAGGGTTTATTTTGGCTTCTGCTCCATTAAACCAACAAACCTCATCCCTGATTTCTGGCCTGGGATCCCCCAGTGCCTGTGGACTCTTCCCACTGGCACAGGAAGGAATATTTGGGGTTTTTCGGGAGGGTGGGATTCGAATTCCCATCGAATTCCCAGGCTGGCAGGAGGTTGGAGCTGAGGGATGTCGGGCTCTGAGGGATGAGACAAAAGGAAACGACCCCGAAGGGCCCCAGGGGAGGTCCAGGTTGGATTTGGGGGAAATTCCTGCATGGAAAGGCTGCTCAGGTATGGGCTGCCCACGGAGATGCCATCCCTAGGATTGTCCCCAAAAATGGATCCGGTGCTCGGAGACAGGGTTTGGGGTCAGGCAGTGCTGGGTTCAGAGCTGGACTCGATGATCTCAGTGGGCTTTTCCAAACCCCGTGACGATTCCAGGATTCTGGGGCTCCAACTGCTCCCCCCAGCAGCACCCAGCGTGGGTGACGGCAGGGACAGAGCCACCCTCACACACCCGGAGAGAAATCCCTGCTTCCCTGCAGCCCCTCGGGGCCAGCCCCTCCCGGGGCTCCCGGAAACATCAGGAGAGGAGCGGGGAAGTTGTGGGTGAGAGCAGAACCCTGGGAACGTGGAGGCACCACAGTGAGCATTCCCTGCTCTCGCTGGGTTATCCCGGGATCCATTCCCAGACCTGGTGCTGCTCCCGCTGGGTTATCCCGGGATCCATTCCCGAGCCCGGTACTGCTCCCGCTGGGTTATCCCGGGATCCATTCCCGAGCCCGGTACTGCTCCCGCTGGGTTATCTCGGGATCCCTCCAGCTCCCAGGACCGCTCCATCCCGCCCGGAGGGAGCGGGGCCGGCGGAGCCGCCGCTCCCAGAGGCCGGGGCCGTGTTAATGATGCCGGTGATGGAACGCGGGAGCGTGAAGGGAATTCTAATGGATCTGCCAAGTCTAATCAGGATTGGTGCGTGGAAGGGGCTCCTCTGGGGCCCGCCGCTGACAGGACGTTGATGGCTGAGATTTGTTTACTCATTGGCACCGATCGGGCAGCTCCTGCCAGCTCCTGATTAATCTAATTGGAGCCATTAGAGGCAGGGAGGGAGACTTTGACTGAAGCCCGGCTAATGAGCAGTGTCACCGTCCTGTCCCAGCCCTGTCCCCTCACCCCGGGGCAGCCGGGGGAGCTTGGACCCCCCGTCCCCTCCGGGGCTGGGGCTGCTCTCCCTTCCCAGATGGAGGCGAGGGGAGAGGTTTTCCGTGGGGTGGAGGGAGGCAGGCAGAGCTCACAGCCGGGAGTCAGCACTGGGCGGGGCCGATCCGAGCCCGGAGCTGGGGAGCTTCCACCGAAATATCTGGAATCACTTCCAGCAGTATCACCGAGATGAAGGTGATTCACTGGAAGGTTTAGCCCAAACCTTCAGGCTCAGCTCCAGGCAGCTCCCTCAAAGTTGCAATTCCACCTTTTTTCATGGTGGAATTCCAGCTCTTTCCAGGTGTTCACGTGTGGTTACTGCGCTGCAAAGAGAGAGAAAGGACAGCAACACACACGGAGCTCTTTGGGGGAAAAAGGCCAATTTATTGTACAGACAGCCCGGATTTAAAGTGT
>NW_014650720.1:1165646-1186431 GCF_001447265.1 Sturnus vulgaris
GGATGGGGATGGGGATGGGCGGATCCATGGTGGGAATTCGGGAATGAGTTCCAGGAGAGGCCCCAGCACACCGAGAGCATTCCCGGGATAGCTCTGAGCCCAGGGCAGCCCTCCCTGGGGCCGTGGGTGGGGCTGGGGCTCAGCTTTGGGGTTTTTATTGGGATTTGGTGTTTTATTGGTGTTTGGGTTTTATTTCCCCCAAAATGCAGACAAAGGGTCCGCGCACTCCCGGCCCCACAGGGAACATTTCCCGTTCCAATTCCCGTTCTCAGCGGATTTTAACCCAAATGTACCCAGATGTGTCTCCATCGAGCCGCTCCCGGGAGCCAGAGCTGCCTTGGGATGGGAGGTGAGAAAAGCGGATCCGCGTCCACGCCGGGTGTTGGGACAGAGCCGCTCCTCCCTGCCCGGCCCCAGAGCTGTCCCCAGCCCCGGAGCTGTCCCCAGCCAGCTCTAGAGCTGTCCCCAGCCCCAGAGTTGTCTCTGCCAGGCTGTTTCTGTCCTGAGCCCCAGAGTTGTCCCCAGCCCCAGAGCTGTCCCCTGCCAGGCTGTCCCTGCCGAGCTGTCCCCCCCTGTCGCAGCTCGGGGACAGCTCGGCCCAGCCCCGCTCCCATTCCAGAGCCAGCCTGCTCTGCTCGGGATGCTCTGAGCACTTCCCAAGGGATTCCCAGTGCTGGGAGGCTCCGTCCTCGCCCTGCTGAGCCCGCGGGGTCTGGGAATGCCGGGAATGCCGCGGTTCAGCCAATTTTCCAGGCGGATCCCTCGAGCTCACTCGTGGCCAGGCTGGGAAGAGCTGGGGCTGCCCAGGGCCGGCTCCTTTCCAACCCTCCCATTTCCCAACCTTTCCATTTTCTGAATCTCCCATTTCCCCACCCTCCCATTTCCAACCCTCCTATTTCCCAACATTCCCATTTCCAACTGTCCCATTTCCCGAAACTCCCATTTCCCAGCCCTCCCGCTTCCAAACCTTCCTATTTCAACCCTCCCATTTCCCAAACCTCCCATTTCCCGACCCTTTCATTTCCTGAAACTCCCATTTCCAACCCTCTGATTTCCAACCCTCTCATTTCCCAAACTTTCCATTTCCAAACCCTCCCATTTCCAAGCTCTCCCATTTTCCCACCCTCCCATTTCCCCACCCTCCCATTTCCCATCCTTTCCATTTCCACCTCTCCCATTTCCGGGGGTGGCTGCTGCTCTTTGGTGGCTCCACCGAACCTGGGAATCTCCAAACCCTTCCCAGCCTCCCTTTCCAGCCGGGAATGCTGCTGGGCTGCCCTGGGGTGGGGGTGGCTTTGCAGGGATGTTCTGGAGCCCCCAGGGAACGGCTGGAGGGAGCTCAGGAGAGTCCCTGAGACCAACCCTGGCCTTGGCCGGGGGCTGGAGATTGACTTTCATCTCCAGCCACACTCCACGGGTGTTAGAACCCAGAAACCTGGGAGTTTGGGGAGTTTGGGGAGTTTTGAGGTTTCTGTGCTTTCTGACCCCCTGGAGAACGCTGCTTTTGACCTGGGCCCTTGGAGAAGTTTCCAAATTTGAGTGATGGAGTAAAAATCGAGGGTGTGTAGTTAAATAGAAGTGTGTGATTTCACACGGTGAAGGGTTTGGAATTTGGGGTTTTTATAATACAGTGATAGGGATGGGACAAGAGGGAGGATTTTAGGTGTTTCTTTTTGTCTTCTTCCTTCTTCTTCGTGATTTCAGGCAGTAGTTTTTGGTTGGACAGTTGGTGCTGCACTGTTAGTCACAGGAGTTTGATTATTGGGTGAAAAGGATAAATAATATAGGTGTTAATTCTCTATTGGACTGTTTAGTTTTAAAAGACCTTGTAACCAGCTAAATCTATCTCCATTTTGCTCAGTTGCTAGAAGTGTTGCAGAACTCTCTGTATTTTAGATAAGATTCAATAAACAACCAAGCCCAAACATGAGAAAATTCATCTCCTTTGTGTTTTTAATCCTGACTCTGGGTGAAGACAGAAGAAAATGAAGACAAGCCACTGATTAAGAGGTGCCTGGGTTTGTCTGGGGAATACTCCTGTCCTCGGAGCCGCCTCTGGCAGCTCCTGCAGAGGCTGAGCCCTGGAGGGATGTACAGAGTGCCAAAAGCACTGGAGGCTGGGGTACTATTATTATTATTATTATTATTATTATTATCATCATTATTATTATATTTGTATTATTAATTAATTTGATTTTTATTTTTATTATTATTTCCTGTCATTAGGAAATCCGAAGGCTCCAAAGGGAAGCTCAGCGGTGCCGGCTGCAGCTCCTTCCGTGCAGAACCAGGGAATCCGCGCTGCTGGAATTCCTGCCGGAATTCCCGGAGCCCCAGGAGGGCCCGGCCATCACCTCCTCCATGCCGGGAGGGTTTTCCCGCTGGAAATGGGACCGGCCCCACTCCAGGACATCCCATGTCCCACCCGCTGTGGCCCCGATCCGAGTTTGGTTAAACCAGAGCTCAGCCAGGTCCGAACAAAGGAAGCTCCGGCCCTGGGGAGGCTCGGGGCAAACCCAAGGATCGCTCCCAGCTCTGGGCTGGGATTTCAGGGAGGTTTTGCCAAACTCCCTGTGATGCCTCAGGATTTCAGCTTTTATGTTTTCATGTATTTATAACCCTGCAGTTCTTTAGTGTGAAACTCTAAACTCCACACACAGCGTCAGCTGCTGCTCTCCCGTTTTGGTCACACACAACAATTCCTCTCTGGGCTGGCAATCAAGGACACCTCACTGCCTCAGGCCCCGAGAAATGGAAACAAAAGGGAGCTGGGGGGAGCAAATTTGGGGTAAATGACTTCATTACCTGAAGCTGTAATTGGAGGATTAACCCCCAATAAACAAATGGACCAAACTTATAAAAGTATGAGAACCTGTGACCCATGGTCCATTTTTGGGTGGAACCCTTGGGGATGGGCTCCATCTGCCCAAAATGCACTTGAAGGTGTTTCAATAAATCCAAGTGCTTTTTATTCCCTGAGTTCTGTCCGGCCTGTTTTAGGTAGCCCCAAAAGGCGTCACCTGCGCCTTTAAGGCTGGCCCCAGCTGGGTTCGCCACCCGGCTGGAGAGGATTCGGAATTAAGTTCTGAGAGGCTCCCGCGGCTGAGGCAGATGCGGCTCCGAGCGGGCTCTTTATGTATTCATGAGCTGTGTGGAAGGGAAATAAAAGGATTCATTACCACGCAAAGTGTTACTAATGACATGTACCTGGTGCCGGGCACCTCTGGAAATCTAATGCGGCGCGGGCGGCAGAAAATGCATTCCCTTCTTCGGGGCCGCGGCCGAATGGAAAATTTCCCCTCCTTGGCCCTGCCTCATTCCGCATTCACTAAAAGCAACATTTACAATTCTTCTGCCATTATGTCCTACCAGGGCCTCTGCGCCTCTTGGCACGACCTTGAGATGAGCTGAAAATTGGAAATTCGCTGCCGCAGCCGGGCTGGGGAGGGCGGGGAAGGGACCGGCTCTGGCTCCGGGTGCCGGGGCTGGGGAGAGAGGAAAAGGGAAAGAGAGAAAAAGAGAGAGAAAAAGGGATGGAGGGATAAAGAGAGAGAAAGAGAAAAGGAGAGAGAGAAAGAGAGAAAAAAGGGAGAAAGGGAGAGAGAGAAAAAAAAAGAGAGAAAGGGATGAAGGGATGGAGGCAGAAAGAAAGACAGATGGAAAAAATGAGAGAAGAAGGGGGAGAGAGAGAGAAAAAGAGAGAAAAAAGGGAGAAAGGGATGAAGGGATGGAGACAGAATGAAGAGAGAAAGAGAAAGAAAGAAAGAAGGAGAAAATGAGAACGAAGAAGGGAGAGAGAGAGAGAAAAAGAGAAAAAAGAGAGAAAGGGATGAAGGATGGAGGCAGAAAGAAGAGAGAAAGAGAGAAAGAAAGAATGAGAGAGAAGAAGGGGTAGAGAGAGAGAGAGAAGTGAGAAAAAAGAGAGAAAAGGATGGAGGCAGAAAGAGAGAGAGAGAGGAAAAAAAAGCAGAAAGAAAGCAAGAAAGAAAAGCCCTTAACTCTCTTGAAGTTGCCAGCAGGGAAAGGCGGGGATGTGCGGGATGAGGGGTGGGGGACAGGGATAAAGGATAAATGGATTTTTGGAGCGGACTCGGTTCTGCACCGTTCCACAGCCCTCCCCGGGCTCCGCACCGGCGCTCGCGATGCTCCACGAGGTGTTTGCAAAGGAACTCCTTTATCTGATCCCAAATTCCCTTCCCAGATCCCAAATTCCCTTCCCAGCCCCGGGGCGGATTTGGGGATGTCTCTTTAGCTCTGTGCCCTGGGGCTGCTGAGGAGTTTGCTGTGCACCAGGACCCCTCCCACAGCCCCATTTCCTATGGAAAACCCCTCACCCCTTCCAGGCACCACTCCCACACTCCCACAACGGGACGGGCTCGCCCCAGGCCCATCCCAGACCTCTTCACTTCTCTCCCATCGCTCTCCTCACTCCCGGCTGTACTCGGGCCGCTGTTGGAGGTTTTCTCCAAGATTCCCTCATTTTTGGGACATCCTTGCTCGGATCAGGTTTGGGCTGGGCTCTGGGGAGTTGTGGAGAGGGAGCAGGCTTTCAGAAATCATTGATTTAATCTGGGTGTGAGGGGGAGAGCCCCAAAAGGCAGGAGAAGGGGCTCGGTGGTTCTGCTCCCATACCTCTCAATGCTGATGTGAATGCTGACCCTCAGCCAGGTCATTGCTGGTTTATCCCATAATTCTCATCCCAATGAGCGAAATGAGACACCGGGGAGGGGCTGCCCACGAGGGACAGGGCACGGTGTGAGGAGGGAGCCGGGCATTGCCAGGGGAGCAAAATCCGAGACATTAATCCCAGCTCCCATGGATATCTCAGCCAGGAGCCTCGTCAGGGCTGGGCTTCAACACTCCAGAGCTCAGCCAGGCTGGAGCTGCTCTGGAGCTGTTCCTGTGCCTGGAGCTGTTCCTGTTCTGGAGTTGTGTCTGGAGCATTTTCTGGAGCTGTTCCTGTGCCTGGAGCTGTTCTAGAGCAATTTCTAGAGCTGTGTCTGGAGCTGTTCTGGAGCTGTTCCTGTGCCTGGAGCTGTGCCTGGAGCTGTTCCTGTTATGGAGTTGTGTCTGGAGCATTTTCTGGAGCTGTTCTGGAGCAATTTCTAGAGCTGTGTCTGGATCTGTTCCTGGAGCTGTTCCTGGATCTGTTCCTGGAACCGTGTCTGGAGCTGTTCCTGTTCTGGAGCTGTGTCTAGATCTGGAGCAGGTTTGGATCCATCACAGCCTCGGGGGTTCCTGTTTCCTCAGGCAGGAAAAGCGGTCACGCTGCCCTCCCCCAGTGCCCTCACTGGTGACTTTTGATCCCCCGCTGTTCACTCCTCATTCACACAAAATCTTGGCTTTGCACCTCGGCTTTTCAGGGAAACCGAAATCGCCTTCTGTCCCCGTTCCGGTCTGGCCGTGCCTCACTCTCCTTTTCCTCCTGCCCAAATCCCTGCCCAAACCCCTGCCTGTGCCCAAATCTCTGCCCCGGCCCAAATCCTTGCCCAAATCTCTGCCCAACTCCCTCCCTGTGCCCAAATCCCTTTCCCCTCCCTCCCTGCCCCTTTCCAAATCCCTTTCCCTTCCCTCCCTCCCGGCCCGGCCCTGTCAGGCTCCTGCTCATCCTCTCGATCAGGGCCGTTCCTGTTTACCGAGGCTGTTTGTGTCATGAGATCTCTCTAATTTAATCAAGGCTGGGGACGCAATTCCAGCGCTTGTTTGCCCAGCACGCGGGCCCCGCTCCCTGATTAATTCACGGGGCGTCACAAGCGCTGTTCTGCCTTGTTTGTCACCGCTGCCACCGCGTCCTGCGCCAGCCCCCGTGCTCCAGGTGTGCCGGGCCGGGAAAACTCCTGGATGGGGATGGGGACACCGGGCTGCACCCAAATACCCCGGGATGGGAATGGGGGCACAGGGCTGCACCCAAACCCCCTGGGATGGAGATGGGGACACCAGGCTGCACCCAAACCCCCGGCATGAGGATGAATGAGGATGGGGATGAAGATGGGAATGGATGAGGATGAGGGCATCAGGCTGCACCCAAAGCCCCAGGATGGGGATACCAAGGTGAACCCAGGCCCCTCAGGATGGGGCTGATCCCTGCCTTCAGCTGCTGGGGTGGCCCCGAGTGCTGGAGTTGGTGTCAAATAAAGGGAATATGGGACCCTGAGCCCACATTCCCACATTCCAAGGAGCAAACGTGCCCGAAGTTCTTGGTGTGTCCATGTGAGTTCTTGGTGTCCCACCAGGTCAGGGAGGTCAGTCCAAAATGGGCAGCTGGATGTTTTGCAATGTGAAACTCTCCTAAAAGGGAGACAAAATGTTGGATTTCTTTAGTTTTTGCTTTTCAAAAGTTTTAAAATCTCAGCTTCCCACTGTCAGAGGGCAAAGCCAGGTGGGACATTGGGAAGAAATTGTTCCCTGTGAGGGTGGGCAGGCCCTGGCACAGGGTGCCCAGAGCAGCTGTGGCTGCCCCTGGATCCCTGGCAGTGCCCAAGGCCAGGCTGGACAGGGCTGGGAGCAGCCTGGGACAGTGGAAGGTGTCCCTGCCATGGCAGGAGTGGCACTGGATGAGCTCTAAGCTCCCTTCTGACCCAAACCATTCCAGCATCCCGCGATTCCCAAAGCGCTCCAGCCGGACCCTATGCCAGGAGATGCAGCCGCGCCTCTTCCCTGATGCCAGGAAATTCCTGGGCACGAATTAACGCATCGTTCACATGGAAATGTTTTATTCCCATCCCCTGCCTGCACCTTCTCCAGCACAAACCGGGAATGAAACGTCACCGCTCCGATCCTGGGACATTTTGTGGGAGTTCCTGGGACAGAGCCGGGTCCTATTCCTGCTGGGCTGATTCCCACCAAAGTCTGATTTCACAGGAGAAAAGGACCAGCCCGAGGTGCTGACAAGGATTTCCAGGGGCTCGCTGCTCGCTCAGCCGTTTTCATGACCTATTTTGCATCCCTTACCTGGCTCTGATGCCAAATATTCCCCACAAAGCTGAGACATCCACGGAAAATCCAGCGGCTCTGGCTGTGCCTCAGCTCCCTGCTGGGGAAAATTGGGGCTTTTTGTAGGAATCGCTGCTGGGGAGCTCCTCCCGGTAAAACAGGGATAAACTTCCCAAAACAGCCGTCCTGGGGATCTGGGGGAATTCTGTCCGTGTTCACCCTGCTGGGCTGGGAATCTGCAGAACCCCTTTGGATCTGAATTCTCTCTCTATCAAACAGGGCTGGGAATCCATGGAACCCCTTTGGATCCGAATTCCCCCTCTATCAAACTGGGATCAGCGTTCCCAGCTGCAGGGTGAGGGGCATGGATGGAGTTCGCTGGGAGGTTCCTCCTGTGGGTTCTGTGTCTGGGAGCTGGAAAAGTGCAGGAGAATATTCCCTCGGCAGAGAGAGGAAGCTGGAAAATGAGGGTGTAACTTCAGGGAGTATCTTGGAATGGTTGGGATTACTGTGCCCAAAATAATGCGGTGGGGAAGGGACAGGTTAAAATTTTTCAGGGAGGGGAGGTGTGGGATCAATCGGAGCAGGGGATGGGATGGGATGGGATGACCTGCTGTGACCTGCTGTCCCCAAGGAAAGCGGGGACGAGCTCTGGATTTTCCACGAGGGCCGTGAGGTTGGGGTGAGCAAAGGGGGATGGAAAAGGAGCGGGAGAAGGATGGAGGGGGGAACCGGAGCTGCAGCCGCTTGGATTTCAGCCTCTCGGGGAAAAGCGGAGCCCTGAATATTTTCCCAGGCTGTGAGAAGGAGCCGCAGCTGGTTCCCCCTGGCCGGGCCAGGGCCGGGGACTGAAGCGGTGCCAAAGCCGCGGCGTTCCCGATGAAATCGGGAGCTGGGGAAGCTTCCAGGCGGGCTCTCCCGGGCTGGAGCAGAAAGATGAGACCCTCTCCGGCAGCAGCTGCTCCCCACATTGCCCAGCTCGGGGAAAGCAGCAGCGGGAGCCTCTGGCGAGCTGTCAGCGCCGTCAGGAGGAGCTGCCAGCGGGGGAGGCTGTAAATGCAGGTGTTAGCGAGGAATTATCGCCTTCCCCGCAGCTCGGAAGGCTCCAAATCACCCCCTCCTCATCCTCGGGGGACAGGGAGGGACCGAGGGGCGCTGGGAGCGGGCGGGGACCGGGCTCGGTCCGGGAATGGGGGAGGGAGCAGATCCCAAGGGGCGGGATCGCACCTGGGTGGGCGCCCCGTGTCCTCTAAGGGGCTCAAAACGCCCCAGCTGGGAAAAATATTCCCTGCAGGAAAGGTGAGGATTTCACTTCCCTCCTTCCTCCTTCCATGCTCAGTCTCTGCCCTCAGCAGGGAACACAATCCCGGCTCCAAGCGCCGATTTCCCGCTCGGAGCTGCTCCGTGTCCCCAGCCCTGTGCCAGGGGAGGAGCAGGACGGGCTGGGACAGGGCAGGGAGCAGCAGCCGGGCCATGGACAGGCCTTTTATTATTTTATTATTTATGGACTAAACCCCTCCGTTCCAGGCTCCTCCGAGGCAGGAATGGTTCAGGGCCGGGATTTCACCCGATTCCCCCATCATCATTCACCCCAAAGCCGTGACTTCACCGTCCCTGCTGTGGTTGGGCACGAGATGCTCCGTCCTGGGGCCACAGCACTCCTGCTGTGCTTTTCCTGCTCCTTTCCTGCCCTGCGCTGGAAATGAGCCTGGTTTAATCAGCCAGGTCCTGGTTCTGATCACGTGGAACCGCTCACTGCAGGCTCAGCTCCTTCCCCAAACAGATTTATTCATTTACATGGAAAAATGAACCTGAAGGGTGGCTGGAGCTGTGTCGGGAGAGTTGGGATGGGATCGGGAATCTGCCCAGGCTCCCCAGGGAATGGTGACATTCCCGAGGCTGACAGAGCTCCAGGAGCAACCCCAGAGCTCCAGGAGCAACCCCAGGGTGGGATTGTTGGGATCATGTGCAGGGCCAGGGCTTGGATCAGAGATCCCAGTGGGTCCCTTCCAGCTCAGGACATCCCATGGATCTGTGATTTATGATCTGCCACTGCCGGCGGGATCTCTGGGATGCAGAGATCCCAAAAGGTGCCATCCCAAATCCCAAATCCTTCCCAGGAGCTCATCCCCGTCTCAGCCACCTCCCTCCCTCGCTCTCGCTCATTCCCGGTGGGAGCTGTCGCTTCCCCCGACATTCATGGCCGCTTCCAGCTCTGGGAATCTCAATCCCGACCATCAATCCATGGCCTGGCTGCAAAAACCTCCCCGAATTCCCGTGGGGATGATGCAGACCCTGGGGAAAGGCGCTTTGTTCCTGGGCTGGCAATTCCCGGAGAACCGGGCCGGGAACGAACTCCCCGAGGGGAGGGAGGGGGGACAAAGGCACCGGGACAGCGGCAGAACCTCCCGAGGGCAGCGCGGGGGCCCCGGAGTAGTGGCTCTGCCGACGGGAATTTCCATTTTTCAGGCGCACATTTCCTTGGATTTGACAGGAATTTCACTTTTCCAGGCACACATTTCCTCGTGCTCAGAGGAGGAAGCAGCCGCTTGTGTCGTGTCCGTTTTATCTGCGAGTCTGCAAATGCGTCCTGGGAATATCCCGGGCCCTGCAGCCCGCTGGGAGCCGGGGAAAAGTAGCAGATCTGCTGGTTTAGGACATTTTCAGCAGATTTTGGGGGATGTGGGCTGGGAATGGTGTGGGAAGGAGCTCTGTGCGTGTCACCTGTGCAGAGCTTCACCAGCACAGGAGGAGGAGGAGAAATCCCAGGATTTATCTCCAGGGACCCTCACAAGGGGTTAAATCCCTGGAACAGGGAGGCTGAGGCCGTTCCAGGGACCCTCACAAGGGGTGAAAGCCCCGCCCAGGCTCCCCTTGCCCTGCCAGGGAGCCGAGCAGACGCTGCCACGCCGAGCTTGGGTTTCACGAGCAGCTCTGGCTGTAAAACCCGATCGTGGCTCTGCCCTGATTGATGGTTCCAGGGCAAACATCAGGAGGAGCCGCCCGGGGGGGATCACATTCTCAAGGGCTGACATCNTCCCATCCCATCCCATCCCATCCCATCCCATCCCATCCCATCCCATCCCATCCCATCCCATCCCATCCCATCCCAGCAGCAGAGCTGGGCCCACTTGTGCCAGTCCCAGTTGTGCCCATCCCACTCCGGATGGGGGGGGAAAGAGGAGCCGGGGGGAGCAGCATCTGTGGGGCTCAGACATCAATCCCGGGACATTTTGGGGAAGCAGCAGCAGCTCAGGGGGAGGTTTGGGGTTGTGGGAAGCAGGAGTTGGAGGAGGAGCAGTGGCTGCCCCTGGATCCTTGGAAGTGTTCCAGGCCAGCCTTGGAGCAGCCCGGGACAGCGGGAGGTGTCCCTGCCCTGGCAGGGGGGCACTGGGTGGGTTTCGAGGTCCCTCCATCCCAAACCACCCATGGCTCTGTGCTTTATGAATCCTCCTCTCCACACGTGGCAGCACATTTGGGGTGCCTCAGCTGCCCTCCCACTTCACCCCAGGACAATCCCGGAGCCGCCACGATGTGGAGTCTAACAAAGCCCTGCTTAGCAAATCCAGCTGCAGAGCAACAAATGTGCAACCCCGGGGAGGCACCGGGAGCGGGGAATTCGTTGCTGGATGGAGCAGCGGGTGCTGGCACAGCTCCTGGGCACCGGCCTCCCTTCCCAGGCACAGCCAAACCACCCCGGGCCTGGGTTTTGCCCATTATTGATGTGTAACCCCCGAGCAGAGGCCAGAGCTGCAGAGGAAGAGGAGCCGAGGGCGGCAGGAGCAGCTCCGAGCCTCCCTCCGGGTCTCTCCCTCCGCCTGCATCCAGCTGGAGCTGCCTCCCATCCCTCCCTCCCTCCCTCGCCATTCCCTGGTGGGAGGCACCAGCAGAGAGCTGGGGCTGAGAAAACAGAGCCCGCAGCTGGATTTTGGGCAGCTGGAGGGGGGAACACCGCGGTTATTCCGTGATCCGGCCCGGCTGGGGCGCCCTCCCCGTCCGTGTGGCCGGAGCCGGCCCGTGGCGGGGTCACACCTTTGTCCCAGCGCCGAGATTTGTGCGGGAATCGCCCCGTTCTCCTCCTCGGGAGCCGGAGCTGCCGGCAAGCGGAGGGTTAAGGGCAGCAGGGGCTCCTGTACCCTGCAGAAGGAGCCCTGGGCCCAGGCAGCGCTCCCCAGCCGCGGTGATGTCACCGGGCACGGGCACAGCTGTCCCCGCACATCGCGCTGCCAGCCGGGATGGGGCCGGCCGGGATGGGGATGGGGCCAGCCGGGATGGGATTGGGGTCAGCCGGGATGGGGATGGGGCCGGCCGGGATGGGGATGGGACCGGCCGGGATGGGATTGGGGCCGGCCGGGATGGGATTGGGGTCAGCCGGGATGGGGATGGGGTCAGCCGGGATGGGGATTGGGGCAGGCCGGGATGGGGATAGGGTCAGCCGGGATGGGATTGGGGCCGGCAGGGATGGGGATAGGGTCAGCCGGGATGGGATTGGGGCCGGCCTGGATGGGGATGGGGCCGGCCGGGGGCCGCATTCCTGGGGCAAGGGCGTCACCGCCTTTCCCCACGGACCGAGGTTTGGGGTTTGACCCCGCTCCGGCTCCTCCGCTCCCGCAGCTGCTCCACTCGGGGCCCCGAGCACGGCAGGGACTGAGGAGATGTCACCGCTGGCTTTGCAGCTCTGACCCCTTTCCCAGAGCCCCCAGAGCTCCCATCCCACCACTTCCCGCAGGAATGGGAATCCCAGTGGTCTCCTTATTGATTCCAGAGCCTCCAGCCCCTTCCCAGGCTCGCTCCCGGTGCCTCAACTTCCCCATGGCCTCAGGGATCCAGCACTGCCCTGCCTGAGAAGGGATTCCTGCAGGAAGGGTTTTGGAATCCTGGCAACACCTCTGGGTGCACCCACCGCACCCACCCTGAGCCTCCAGCCCGGCCCCTGAGGACTGGGCTGCGCTCTGGAGCTCAGGGGGGTTGGGAACCAGGGAATCAGAGCCCAAAATCCAATTATCCCTGTTCCCTACAAACCCCCGGCTTCCATCGTGTGCTTTTCCCCAGGCTGGAATTCCCCTTTCCCTGCATTACGGCCCCACTCTGGGCTGCGGGTGTGGCACTGCAGGAGCAGCACACTGGTCCCAGTTTGCCATCCCAGCACGGCCCAGTTTGGCCGGGCAGAGGGCACGGCTTTCCCTGTTCCGGGCTGCTTCCTTCCTTTCTCTTTCCCCTTTCCCTTTCCCAGTGCTCCTGCCCCGCTCCGGGGGTGTTCCCGGTTTTTGGGGTGCCACATTTCTCCCGAACCGGGGGGAAAGAGCGGAGGGAGCTGCGGGAAGGGCTGATCTCACGTGGATTGAATGTTTCGGACGGCACCGGGAGACGGAGCGGGGAGAATCGATTGTCCCCGGCAGCTCTGCCCGCCTGGCACTGCGGCACCGCAGCCGAAATGTCAGGTTTGTGATCTCAGGTCTGCGAGCACGACTCGGGGCGGGGGCAAAGAACCCAAGGGTGGCGTAGGGGGGGAAAAATCGGCCACAAAAAAACAAGGGCAGAGCGGGGCTGCCGCTGGGATGATGCGGATAATCGGCCCCGGGGGGCAATATCCATGGGAAGGAGCGGAGCGTTCCCTGGGTGCTGTGTACACGCAGATCCCTTATCGCTGAGGGATGGAAAACAGCAGCTGAGATGGAACCGCTGATACATTTTAAACACCCGAGCCGGGGCTGGGGAGGGGGATGCGGAGGGAGGGGCTGGGGGGTGCGGGGGGAGGGGAGGGCTCTGCGCTGGTGCTGAGCCGGGGGTGTTGGGTTGTAGGGACGGGAGCAGATTTAGGGGATAACCCCCCCGGAGAGGGACTGTGGGGGCTGAGAGCCCCCGGTGTGACGAAAGGGAAAAGAATCCACGGGGATGAGGTTTGTGCTCCAGGCCCGGAGCTGTGAGAGGATGAGGGGGATAAGGAGGATGAGGAGGATGAGGAGGATGAGGATGTGGCATTTGGGGGCACTGCTGTTTGTAGGATGGTGCCCCGGGGGTAAAGAGTTCAAGATCTGCCTGCCCACCCTGGCCGATGATCCATCCCTTTGGATGGGCAGGATCCATCCCTGTGCACTGAGCAGGATCCATTCCTTTGGATGGGCAGGATCCATCCCTTTGGAGTGCTCTGCACGGAGTGGATCAGCTCCGATCCTCCAAGGTCCCATCCCATGGGATGTGGCTGCCCCGAGGGGTTCCGTGTCCCCTTCCAGCTCCAGCCTCTCCCCGTGCCGGGGCCGGTCCGAGATGTGCGGAGGAGCCGCCTGGCCGAGCTCTCTCCTAATCCCAAATCCACCCCGCGCCAGCTCAGCCCGGAGCCGCTGCCAGGAGCCTCCTGCTCGTCCTGCCGAGCCCAGCCGGGCAGTGATTGATGGATGTCCTGGGGGGCTCCCGCAGAGCTGGGGGGGCCGGGGCCGCCTTCACCTGTTCCCCCTGTCCGGCAGGCTGGCTCCGAAGGAATCCAGCTCCCAGACAAGCGCTCCCCGGGGAGCTGGCTCGGGTCTGCTCCTCAGCCCTGCCGGAGCATCCCCGGCTCCCCGGGCCGGGTAGAGGCGCCCGAGCTCGGCAGGAGGGACCCGGGCGTGCTTCCAGGTGGGAAGGAGACACAGGCACCCACCCCGAGGTTTCCGGTGCTGGGTAAAGGAGTCGGGGGGTGCTTGAGGGGCTCTCTGCCTCCTCTCAGCCCCTTTATTTTCCAGGTTTTTTCCCCTGCCCTGAGGTGGGGTCACGTCTCCTTCCCGCTCTGCGGTGTCAGCCTGAGGGTGGTGAATCCCCTCTTTATTTGTTTTAGCTGGAAGCTGACATCCTGCTGCATTCTCATGACTCCAGGACCTGGGGCTTTAACAAAAATGTTAAATATTAGAAGCCTCTCCATAATTTTGCAGCATTTTTGGAGGGGAAGGGGAGTGCAGGCACTTGCTCTTAAACCCCCGGTTTGTTTGTGGAGCAGCCCTCAAACCCTCTCCCCTTTCTTGCCATCCCTCCTTCTTTCCTGGCTTCCTCCCACCCTCCCTGTGGGAAAATCCGGCTCCAGAGCTAAATCCTGCGGCTCTTCCCTGCCTTCCCCCGCGGCTTGAGCCCACCCTGGCCCACGGCACCTCCTGCCCCAGCCCTGGTGCCCATCAGCTCCGGTCCAAGTCCCCCTGGATGAGCCAGCCCGGCCTCGCTTTTCCCGGTTTTCCCGATGGTTTTCCCGGTTTCCCCGCTGGTTTTCCCGGTTTTCCTGCAGAGAGCGGGATAAAGATCTCCATCTGCCGCTGGCTCCCTGTACTGCAAACTCCGCTCCCCCAAAGCCACCAAGAGCCCCAGGGACCGGGAGGAGAAGCCCCGGGCAGAATTGGCCAAAGGGAGGAATGAAATAAGGCAGAACCAGAGGAAAACCAGGCCGGGATGGGCGGCTCTGCTTCCCTGGAAAAGCCCCGGGATGACGCTCAGAGCTCCTGGCTCTCCCCGTTTTTCCCTCTCCTCTCTCCACCCACCCTCCCTTTTCTCCTCATCATCCTTTTATTCAGGGGATGGAAAAAAGGGAAGGCACGGGCTGGTCCCAAAAATCCCAAAAAAGCCCCAGCACTGGGAAAGGAGGGACAGAGGGAGGGATGGTGTTTTTGGGGGGAGTCTCACTCCGTGAGCCCCTGGCCGTGCCCTGCTGCATGCTCCCAGCTCTGGGATATTTATCCCTTTATCCCTTCCCTGCATCCCACACCTCCTCCCCACCTGTGCCCTGAAATTTCCCAGCCTCTGCTCCGGAAACGAGGGGAAAGTGCCATGGTCAGAGCTGGGAACTCTGTCCCAGCACCCCATGGGTGTAAATCCAGCCCACGGGTTGTGGGAAACACAGGGAACCCACCCAGGGACACTGGATTTAGGGTTTTTAGGGGGAAATCAGGCTGGGAAAAGAAGGAGCCCTGAATGTCTCCCCATGTGGATCCCAGCTCATCCCGTGTGGATCCCAGCTCACCCCACACCGATCCCAGCTCACCCCACACCGATCCCAGCTCATCCCACACCGATCCCAGCTCACCCCACACAGATCCCAGCTCATCCCACACCGATCCCAGCTCACCCCACACAGATCCCAGCTCACCCCACACAGATCCCAGCTCATCCCACACCGATCCCAGCTCATCCCACACCGATCCAAGCTCTCCCTGGCTCGGTTCCAATTTCCTTTCCCCCAGGTGTCTCTGCCGTGCCTGCCTCTCTCTCCACACTGCCCGGGGCTGTTCCCGTTATCCCGGGATGGCCGGGAAGGGTTTGGGCTCCATCCCTGGCTCGGGATTGGATCGATCAATTATCCCCTGACAGGAGCAGATGGAGCCGGGGTTATCCAGGGAAATTCTGCCACTTCCCAGCCGGAGCCTGACCCAGCCTCCCGTCCTGCTCCCGGCCCCGGGAATGCTGAGAGCCAGGGAATGGGGTTGGAGCGCTACCAGGGCACCCCAGACCTGCTGCCCCTCATTAGTGGGGTCACCCCGAGCCCCCCGAGCCTTCCCCAGGCCCCTTTTCCCCATCCCAGGGAGATCCAAGCAGGGATGCTGGAGCAGGGAGCTCCCCCCTCTCCCCACACCTACCCAGGCGTTTATCAGCTTCCAAAAGCCAACGTTTAAATGGCATTAGGGGCCTGATTTGGAGCCACAAAAGCCATGAAATTCTGAGTTAAGGCTCAAAAATCCACTTGACACTCCGGCCTTGAGGCATGAAAGGTTTGAGCCGGGGGCAGGGGCTGGGCCGGGGGCTCGGGGCCGGGGCTGAGCCCTGGACCAGACTGAAATGAGCCTGGCCAGGCTGGGAGGGCCGGGGACAGCGTTTGGGGGAGCTCTGGAGGGGGCTTATCCCAAATTGGGTGGTGGGAGGTGACTGGGCTGGAGGGGACAACCCTGTGGTCACACTGGGGTGATGGTTTGGGGACAATCCCGGCAGTCAGGGAGGGGCTCTCCCCTCCTCGGGGGGGTTTGGGGTGGGTTTGGGGCTCTCTCCTCCCTGCCGGGGTTTGGGGTTCTCTTTCCCTGCTGGGGCTTTGGGGCTGGTTTTCCTCCCTGCCAGGGTTTGGGGTGGGTTTAGGATGGGTTTTGGGGCTCCCTCCTGCCCTCCCAGCAGGCAGTACCCAGAGGCTTTGGAGTAACGCCGATGAGGACAAGTGAGAATGGTTTAAACTGGAAGGGGACAGGCCTGGATGGGACACTGGGAATGAATTCCTGGCTGTGAGGGTGGGCAGGCCCTGGCACAGGGTGCCCAGAGCAGCTGTGGCTGCCCCTGGATCCCTGGCAGTGCCCAAGGCCAGGCTGGACGGGGCTTGGAGGAGCCTGGGACAGTGGAAGGTGTCCCTGGATGTATTTAAGGTCCCTTCCCACCCAAACCATCTGTGATTTTGAACAAGGCCCCGCATTTTCTCCTGTCTTCCTCTCCCCAAGCAGGGGAACATCGTTTTAGCAGAAAATTCAAAGCTGGGTTGATTTTATTTAAAGGCATCCAGTGCCGACTCACTCTCACTCTATCTGACAGCAACCCAGAGAAATAATTCATAAAAGCAACGCAAAGAGGCTTGAAAATTATTTTATTGCACATTTTTCTAGCTGAGCCAGGATCCACAGGAATTGCAGCCACTCCCTGCCCTGTCAGAGTCACCACTGACCCCAACCCCCAGTGCTCAGCACAGCAGCCCTGCCAGGCCTCCAGCCACCTGCAAACCCTGTTAATTGAGCAGTAATTAATCCTAGGGGTTAGAAACGAACACATTTGGGAATTAGAGCTGAGCCTGGAGGAGGCAGGGCCTCGTGGTCCAGATCTCTTTTCCTGTTGGCACTGCAGGTCCCACCACCAAGCCCTGGCTGAGGGAGACCCCAGGGGCAGGCCTGGTTTAAGGCAGGTTTAACTCCAAATTAAACCTGTTTTAAGGCCTGGTTTAAGGCAGATTTACCTCCAAATTAAAGCTGGTTTAAGGCCTGGTTTAACTCCTGTTTTAAGGCCTGATCTTGGCAGCTGGCAGAGCCCTGGGGATGGGGTTGGGTGGGACAGCAGCTCCCCGGGATGGGAGGGGGGTCCTGGAGCTCCTGCAGGGCTGGCAGCTCCAGCAGGATGGTTCCTGCTCCCCAAACATCCCAACACCTCTGCCAGTCCTCCCAGAGCACACGCAGGGATGGGAGCAGGGGAAGCAGCCAGGTGGGAACACCAGAGCCAGCCTGGCCCTGTCCCCAGGGCACCAAGGGGGAGCTGCTGCTGCTCTGCCCCACCCTCAGCTCAGCTGGGGGGGTCCCGGGCAGGCTGAGGCTTTGAGGGGTGGGATGAGCTGGGATAAGGCACTGGAGCTCATTTCCAAGCAGCTGAACTCTCCTGGCACCACGTTCCTGCCACCCTGTCCTGCCCAGCCCTTGTTGGGGGTGAGGGGCTCAGAGGTGGGGAGAAATCCCAGCTCAGAGTGGGGAAAAATCCCAGCTCAGAGTGGGGAAAAATCCCAGCTCAGGGGTGGCCCCAGCCTTGCTCCCCTGGTGCAGGGACACCTGGGGATTGTGGATGTCCCCACAGCCAGGGATTTGGGTGGTGGGGACACAGAGAGGGACATCCTCCATACAAGGGACAGGGACACTGATCTCATGTCCTGCTCTGATTCCTGCTCAGCCCCATGGAGAGGGAACCACTCTGGGGATGGGAGAACTGGGAGGAAAAGGGAGTTGGGGTCCAGCTGTGCCTCTGCAGCCACCCCTTAATTAACGACTGACCTAATTAAGCATGTTGACACAGAATCACGGGGGTTGGAAAAGACCTTTAAGGTCATTCAATCCAACCACTGCCACATTCACCATCGTGTCCCCAAGTGCCACGTGACCGAGGAAACCGCGAGGCCCTCCGAGCTTTACAATTTAATAACACTTTTTTTTTTCTCCTTGTTTTTTTTGTTTTTTTTGTTTTTTTTAAATAGCTCCTAAGCAGGGTGGGTTAGAATCAGTAGTTTCAGTGCAGTGGGGGGTGGCAGCTGTCCCCGGGGCTGGTGTCCCCAGGGTCACTGCATGTAGGCGTAGCGCCAGTCCCGCAGGGGCACGTGCGTCTCCTTGATGGCCTGAGGGGACGTCCAGCGCAGGATGTAGTGGGGACCCCCGGGCTTGTCATTGGTGCCTGTCGGGGGTGGCACAAAGGGCTGGTGACATCACCGACGGGGGCAGGGACACACAGCGACACGGAAGGACAGGAGGGACACGGAGAACAGGAGACACGGAGCACAGGAGGGTCACAGCACAACAGGGACATGGAAGGACAAGGGGGACAGGAGGGACATGAGGATGGGAAGGGCAGAGAGGGATGGGGACATTGAGAGATATCAAGCACAGGAGGGACATGAAGGGATGGGAAGGACACAGAGGATGGGAGGGACACAGGAGACACAAGGGATGGGAGGGACAGGAGGGACACGCAGGGATGGGGACAAGGAGGGACATGGAAGGACAGCAGGGATATGGAGGGACAGGAGGGATATAGAGGATGAGAAGGACATGGAGGGACAGGGACATGGAAGGACATGGAGGGACAGGAGGGACATGGAGGAATGAGAGGGACATGGAAGGATGAGGACAGGAGGGACATGGAGAGACACAGAGGACAGGAGGGACACAGAGGGACAGGAGGACAAGGAGGATGGGAGGAACACGGAGCACAGGAGAGACACAGGGGACAGGAGGGACACAGGGGACAGGAGGGACACAGAGGGAGCTGGGAAGGGCCCAGCCAGGAGCCCTGGTGTCACCTGAGATGCGGGAGCCCCCGAAGGGCTGCTGGGCCACCACGGCCCCCGTGGATTTGTCGTTGATGTAGAAGTTGCCGGCAGCGTTACGCAGCAGCCGCCGGGACTCCTCAATGACAGCCCTGGGCAAGGACAAGGACAAGGACAGCCCTGAGCACAGCCTGGGGCTGTGCCTGCTGCAGGGCCACCACAGCTGGGCAAAAAGGAGTTCGTGTTCCCTGGAGAGGAGTTTGTGTCCTCCCAGAGGACTCTGTGTCCCCTCCTGAGGAGTTTGTGTCCCCTCATGCTCAGTTCCAGGCCCCAGGGGTTTCACACACACAGCTCCTGCATTTTCCCTGCTCTTGGGGTTTTTTTTTTCAGTTTCTTTCTCTATTTATTTTTTTGTAGTTCTAAAACAAAGGTCATTATCCCTCATTGTCCAGAGCAGCTGTGGCTGCCCCTGGATCCCTGGAAATGTCCCAGGCCAGGCTGGACAGGGCTGGGAGCATCCTGGGGCAGTGGGAGGTGTTCTGTCCTGGCACTGGGTGGACTTTAAGGTCCCTCCAGCCCAAAATTCTGGGATAATTTTGGGTGATTTTGGGATAATTTTGAGTGATTCTCTCTAAGGTTACACCACTCTTTGCCCTCCTCCTGCTGAGTGGGTTCACCCCCCGTGTGCTCCAACCATTCCACTGGAAAAAAAGCTTTTTTTGGGCTAAGAAACCCCTTCCAAACCATCCCTTTCCTTCCAAAAGCAGCACAAGCTTGGTGGGAAATGCTCTTTCCTCCTCTGGAGAGAAGGAAGATCCGTGGCTCAGTCCAGATGGGAAAAGCATCCCCACAGCTGCTTCTCAGGGGAATTTTAGGGAATTTTGGGACTCACTTGTCCTGGGCGAAGATCGCCCCCGTGAGGCCGTAGGGGGTGGTGGTGTCGATGAGCTCCAGCACCTCCTTGTAGCGATCGTCGGGGTACACAAAAACCGTCAGGATCGGCCCGAAAATCTCCTGGGAGCACGGAAAATACCAAAAACTGTCAGGATCGGCCCCAAACAACAACACACACCATCAGGATCGGCCCCAAAAAATCCCACACCCCGTGAAGATCATCTTGAAAATCTCCTGGGAGCACGGAAAATACCAAAAACTGTCAGGATCAGCCCCCCAAAAAATCCACACCCCATCAGGATCGACCTGAAAATCTCCTGGAGCCCAGAAAATAGCGAAAACTGTTAGGATTGACCCCAAAAACCAACACAAACGGTGAGGATCGGCCCCAGAAATCCCACATACCCCATCAGGATGGGCCCAAAAATCTCCTGGAGCCCACAAAATACCACAAACCGTCAGGATTGGCCCCAAAAAACCAACACACCCCATCAGAATCAGCCCAAAAATCTCTTGGAGCTCAGAAAATACCACAAACCATGAGGATCAGCTCAAAAAACAACACAAAACCCCCATATTTTTTGGATTGGCCAAAAAAATCTGTGAGCCCAAAGAACAGCACAAACCATCAGGATTGGCCTAAAAATCTCCTGGAGCCCAGAAAATGTCACAAATCATCAGGATCAGCCCCCAAAAAACAATACACACCATCAGGATCGACCTGAAAATCTCCTGGAGCTCAAAAAATACCACAAACCGTCAGGATTGGCCCCAAAAAACCAACATACCCCATCAGGATCAGCCCAAAAATCTCTTGGAGCTCAGAAAATACCACAAACCATGAGGATCAGCCCCCCAAAACCCACACCAAACTGTCAGGATTGGCCCCAAAGAACAACACAAACCAACAGGATTGGTTCAAAAATCTCCTGGGAGGCCAGAAAATGTCACAAGTCATCAGGATCAGCCCCAAAAAACTCACGAACACTGTGAGGATCAGCCCAAAAAATAACAAATCCTGTGAGGATCAGCCCCAAAATCTCCCAGATTGGCCCAAACCTGATGCAGGAACCCATCCCAGAGCAGGGATTTGGGAGGGGGTCCCTGCAGGGATTTGGGGTCTCGGGGGTCCCTGCAGGGATTTGGGGTCCCGGGGGGTCCCTGCAGGATTTGGGGTCACAGGGGTTCCTGCAGGGATTTGGGGTCCCCCACCTCTCTCCTGATGGGGTTCCTGCA